>JAUCMX010000023.1:4572366-4787366 GCA_033459395.1 Hemibagrus guttatus
CGGGTCGTATTTCCTCAGCCGGATGTGAAAGTGAATCTGTGAAAATCGTGTTTCAGGTGATAATGCAGTCTGGGGGATATTCTGTGATGATCTCTGACAGCAGGGTTCAGCATGCGAGTGGCAAGAGTACCAGTGCGAGTGAGAGTGAGGAATGCAGATGTTTTTGGCACATCTGTATAGATTTGAATGATGAACTCCTATATGCTCTTGTATACTCATGTATACTCATAATATGCTCTTGTTGTTGTTGTTGTTGTTGTTGTTGTTGTTTGTTTTCATTTTAGATTCTTCACCATGTGAAGTGCTTGGTACTTCTTCTTCTACACACTCAATATCTCTTATGGGATCGGTTCTTTTCTTTTCTCTTTTTTTCTGTATCATACACTTGTAAGACCTCCCAGAGGAGACCTTGCCTAAGGCTGTGGATAATATATGTATGAGTGTTCGCACTTCATCTCTAACAACCTCCCTCTCGCACGTTGACCAGCCTTGCGACTGGCCCGGTTTTTATGATTTAAAACAGCTGCGCAGGACAGTATTTGAATGCGGAATGCCATAACAGCACTCGTGGGAGCAGTACATTGTCTTGCTGGTTTATCTCTTCGCATATGGAAAGGTAGACCACACCAGAGCAGTGTTAAATCTACAGGCTATATAATGCTCTGTATAACGCAAGTACTTCACTTTGAGTACTGCTAGCCTGGGCATATGAGACACCGGAAGCTGCCAAGGATGCTGTCTAGAGAGGGTGCCATTTTTAATGAGCTTTCGATAGCCTTAATCAAATGTAGCACTACATTTTCTCTTTATAATAAACACAGATTTGTGATGATACAGACCACTCATCCCACCTGCTGTAGCAGATCCTAGCAATGCAGCATATGCAGCAATGTATATTTAGAAGGAGTCTCCAGTGTCAGTGCTATAGTATATAAGAGTCAGAGGTAAAGCTGTAACTTTTCCAATAAATTTTCTATCACAGGACTTTCTGTGCTGTGATCTGACCATTCGCTCACGCAAAAATAAAAACCTGCTCCTGTTCAGTCTCAATGCAAAAAAAGAGCTCATTATCTGTTCATTTGGTTCTCGGCTGTCCATCATGTCGGCTGAAACTACGTGAAACAGCATCGAAAATTCATGATGTTAACAAGTGTTTCAACGTCCTAAGAGACACAAAGGAAATCCAGTATGTGAATCTGAAGGGGTTGATTAAATGTATGAGCAAGAGACTGTATGAAAAGCTTCTACAAAAAGCATTATTAATGCTCTTCAGGCTGGTTTGTGTCGAGTGGTGTGCCTTTGCTCGCTCGTAATTATTTGTCTGTGTGCTTATGGATGTGTCTCTTCTCCTCCACAGCACCGCCCAACAACATCTCAGTAGTAGCAGAGAACACACCGGCGCCATTCAGCCGCTACCAAGCCCAGAACCTCACTCTGATCTGCACTGCCAAAGGAGGCAAACCTGCACCATCGGTAAGTCAAATTTCTGATACACACATCACAGATCACATCAGGGTCATCCTACCTTTCCACAGGTCATTTCAGAGGTTTCCTGTATTGAACACTGGAACACAAGAGCCAGCGCTTGACTGCTTTACTGCATAAACTGCAAAATTCAGCATCATTGAAAATCTTGATTTTGGTAGCCCACGTCGTCGGAAATTGGGGCCATGAACTTTTCCGGATGTCGCCGTAGCTCGGTTTAGCCGTGCTGCTGAACTCCACCAGGCCATTAATCATGCTTCACGGGTGGGTGCATGGTTATGTATTCCAGATCTGTCCTGCTTGCAATTAAGTGCCCAGCGTGACAGGAGCATGAGGTGAAAATGATTTCCGCCACCCTGCCTAGAGCTGGGCCAAACTAGATGCTGGCTTCACCTGCGACAACCTCCATCAGTGCCCAAGAGTTCATTCCCAGCAGAGGAAAAGTTTCTCCCTTCCATCCTGCACTTCCTATGAGCTTCATCAGCCTCTTCATGAACCGAAGCTTAATTTGTCCGAGATTACATTTTACAAATGAAAAAGACCCTAATTAACTAATACCTATTGCTCCAGAAAATCTGAAAACCTGGGATTCGATTTGTAGAAGGTGCAAACCTAAGAAGGTTGAGGGTCTTGTAATGCTTTTCATGGAGAACATGAACTTATATCTTCAGCTTTTTTAAGAGCAACAGGGTCAAGGTTTGCTTGTTTTCCTCCAGGAGAACCTCCAAAAGTTATGATTGCACCCAAAAAGGAGAATTGGCTAAAGCTAATAGAGGCCCATTGGGGCAGGGCTCATGTTGCCCCATGCTTGCTCTCACAACCTCGACAATCAGTCGAGGAGGTGTAACAGACAGGACAGTTCCAAATCAGACTACTTCAGAGCTGTCAAGATCTTTATTTATGGAATTTACTTGGAATTACATCTAACAGTGCCAGGTAGGAGGCAAAGAGGAAGGCCAAAGAGGAGGTATATGGATCTAATAAATAAGGATATGAAGCTACTGGGTGATAATTCGAGTGGGTGATAGTGGAGAGATAATTCTCTGTGGCGACCCCTGAAGGGAAAAGCCGAAAGTAGAAGAAGGAGGAGGAGTGTTATAGTGATCTAATAGTGTACTAGTAATGAGTGCAGACAGCATGTCTATGATGTACAGAATCATCATGCAAAAAATACAGTATTGCAAACACTAGAAGAGGAAAAGGGGGAATATTGAGTGGATAATGAGGGGAAAAAATCATAGTTTTCTAATGTTTGTGGTTTTTGGGGCTGAAATCTGGCCTTAAGATCAAGTGAACAACACTAAGTTTCACTCAAATTGAGCTGCACGTGAGATGACTGCATGGTGATGGTTTTTCAAGTGGTTAAGGCTCTGGTTTGTTGATTGGAGGATTGGAGTTCAGGCCCCAGCACCACCAAGCTCCACTGTTGAGTAATTGAGCAAGGCCCTTAACCCTCTCTGCTCCAGGGGTGCTGTACCATATCTGCTCCTGTGCTCTGACTCCAACTTCTTCAGCTGTGATATGCAAAGAAAAGAACTCAGCTGTGCTGTAATGTATGTGTGGTGATAATAAAGGCTTCTTGCCTTCAGTTCTTCTTATTATTGTTATTATTATGGGGTTACTCTAAAAAGCCTATAGCATATGTCAAGTGTACTAGTTCAAATTCATGCAAAATTTATATCACATGCACAAAAATACACAGTACGACACGGTGAGAAATGCTTTTCGACTCTCTGGGTCAAAAAATATGAAATTAAAAAATAAAATAAAAATGGTTGTAATAAGAATAGAAATACTATTAACTGTCTAAGCAAAGGGAAAAACTTTGAAAATAAAAAATATATAAATTTTGGTGGATGAATAGTATGAATATTGTATAGTGTAGATGTGTGCAGTAAGTTTAATATAAGTAATATATGCCATGCAAAAATCTGGCTGAGGTATTCAGTGCAGTGCAGAAAAATCCAGAAAAGTCCAAGCTTGAATTCTAGGTGTTGTTCTGCTTGAGGGTCCGAATGGCCTGAGGGTCCGAAGAAGGAGGAGCCTCGTTTTCTCCGTGTTGACCTTCAGGAAGACAAAACGTTTCTATGACCACAACAAAGTCCTTCTCCATGTTCCTGGCCTTGGTTCAGCACTGCTTTATTTAGTAATGACATCCTTCTTCAACGAAATCTTTGTTTACGACCTGCTGCTGTATTTCTAACAACAGAACACATTCCCACAAATTTATTTTTTAGTTTAGTTTAAACCCATTCAATTCAAGTGACCAGTCAAAGAGGCACTTACGGAACAATGAATTGAAGTGTGGCAAAATTGTCTTATTACCACGAACCCAGCGTCTACATCTCTCGATCCTTTTCTCAGCTTTGAATTATGTTTTTCACAAGTGAGACACTGAAAACTCTCCACCTTTATCCCATTTATCGTTATCAAATAATTCCACACTTTTCTAAAGACTATTCTTTCCTATTCACTGACCTGCAAATTTTAAATGCATGCCTTAACATTGTTTGATTTTTGGAGAAATGAGCCGGAGTGATTTGTTGTCGACAAGATCCGACACAGATTCTTTTTTTTTTTCCTGAACCATGGGGGAACGGTCTAGTCCAAATGATATTACATCTAATTTGGAGTGTTGCCTGATTCACTAATACAAGCTCTACAAAACACTGTTCTGAAATGATTGCATTTTTGGAAACAGTTTTTGTTGACGCGCAACGTAGAACAGCCCCATGGAGGCTTGGTGAACGCAGCCAAAGTCGTCTAGTATGACTTTGTATGACTAAATCAATAGCGAGTAAACAGATTTGGAGGATGTTCGGAGATGGATCATCCACCGGGAGAGACTTGAGACTCCCCCTTTCCTTTACTTTTATCTACTGGCTGGTCTGAATTTTTTCTCCAAGTTGGAGACAAGTGAAAATATGACAGTATTTTAAATATTCCATGGTGTTATCTGAAAGCATGGATTCAGTTTCTGTATCAGCAGGTTGACTACAGAAGTTCCGTCTATGTACAAGGCAAATTAAGGTATATTAATTGTAAAATCGATTCGATTGACACTGGAGACTCCTTCCATAAAGGTTAGTGCTTTGTAACAGAGGTAACATGGGAAACATCACTAACCTGACAAACTGTATTTTAAAGTGTGTTGGGTTTTATCATTTGGAATTAGTGTTACAGCCTGGTTTGGGTTTAGTAGATAGCAAGTTTTGACTCCAGGGTTAGAGGTTCAACTCACATCTCCGCATTTACCATTTCCTGGTTTTCTCTCCCAGTCCAAAGATTCGCATTGTAGGCTGATTGGAATCTGTAAATTGTCCGTAGTGAGTGTGAGTGTGAGAGTGTGTGTGTGTGTGTGTGTGTGTGTGTGTGTGTGTGTGTGTGTGTGTGTGTGTGTGTGTGTGTGAGTGTGTGTGTGAGAGAGAGAGAGAGAGATTGTGCCCTGCCCCATGCCTTGTGCCCTGAGTCCCCTGGATGGATGGATGTATATATGTATGTATGTATGGATGGATGGATATACTGATGGTTCCACTAACGAATGGACGAACGGACGGATAAGGATAAGGATAAGATAACCTTGTCTGTCAATGTCACAGATTCACGATTATGAGTTAATTAATTAACTACTTAAGCACACATAAGGTGAAAAAAAATTAAAGCTTATGACAGAATCAAGAACAACTTCTCCATAAAATCTTCCACTCTCAGTATTATATAAGTATTTTGTTATATGGGGCATTGGTGGCTCAGTGGTAGGTTTCTTGCCTATCATGCGGAAGGCCCGGGCTCGATTCCCAGCCAATGCCTCAAAACCCAGCCACTGGATGCAGTGCCGGTCCCAAGCCTGGAAAAATGGGAGGGTTGTGTCAGGAAGGGCATCCAGCGTAAAACATTTGCCAAGTTGTTGTGCGGACCAGTCGGTCTGCTGTGGCGACCCTGAACAGGGAGCAGCCGAAAGCAACTTACTATATGTTGTTGTTACATGCTAAAAGAAGGAAAGCTGGTGTTTCAAAAAGCATATAAAATCTAACTAGCATGCAAGAATGCAGCGCTGCTTAGCCAGAAACAGAACATTGTTTGGTTTTGTTCTGATCAGATAAAAGCATTCTTTGACAGCCATTACATACAAACTTGCTAGAACTAGCATCAGAGCTAGCAATGTAACATATTGGAGCGGATCACACAGCTGTCATGTTGTAGCGTGAATTATGGATGAGTCACAACAGCAAAGAGAAGCACTGAAGTATGGATATTGACGAGGTAAAACAAATCAACAGTGAGGTATGTGTCTGATCATACATAACCATGAAACCATGACGTGATAACAAGCCTGCTGCATTTTTTTTTTTTGAGGCTAGTGTGAGAAATTGTTGCAAGGCGTAAAATTTTCAGATTGCAGAAATTTATGCAAATACCATGATATTCAAAAAGCTTTTTTTTTTAAAAATAATTACAGCCAGTTTTCCACAGATTTGGGCCAAGACATTCCAAAGCACATCATCACGACATGCATTCAGCCAAAGCCGTCTTCCATTTACATGCATCAAACATGAGTACAGCTCTCATAGAAAGTCATTAAATACCATATGTGTCTTCACCGGTAGAAGAAATCCTGTGCTTGCAATTTCAAAAATTCGAGCAGTTTTATGCTTGAAAAAAAAAAAACTATAAAAAAAAATTGCATCAGAAATCACAAAAGAAACTTGTGAAAATGGATGGATGGTTGGATGGTTGGGTGGAAGCATGGATGGATGGATGGATGGATGGAAGGATGGATGGATGCACTGATGGATGGATGTATTGATGGGTGGATGGATGGATGCACTGATGGATGGATGTATTGATGGATGGATGGATGGATGGATGGATGGATGCACTGATGAATGGATGGATGCACTGATGAATGGATGGATGGATGGATGGATGGATGCACTGATAGATTGCATAAGAAATGAGAAATTAAACTATGACTGTGTTGTTGTTTAATAAATAAAAGATCATTTGCTCGGTTTAAGCGGTACAAACAATGGGGGGAAAAAAACACATCCTTACATGTTCTATGCTGCAGAACGGATTTGATTGACAGCCCGTTGTAGAATATAATCACAGTAATAGGAAGAGCCATACATTATATTTTCTTGGTCTTTTATTTTGACACTTAAGGTTCAGATTCTATTCCCCTACCTGAATCTCACCTCTTTTAATGCCATACTTTATTTTTCTCCAAAGCATTTAATTCCAGCTTTTTCATTGTCCCCACTTTACGAATTATTTCAAAATGCTCCGTTTTTTTATCCTCCCTGCACACCTTTGAATGTTTGAAAGTCTTTTCAATAAGAGCTGAACAAAAAAATCGATGGCACGGCTTCATAATTTCAGCACCTTCTCGAAATCAATTTGTGACAGCCATTGTGCATAGCTCTCACCGCTCGCCATACTACATCATGTGTGCAGTGCACGGTGCACCCAATTTATAATACAGGATTGCTCTCTACATGCTTTTTTGTTAAGTCACGCTATGTGACACAAAGCAAATCCATTCGGGGGCTTTTTATTTTCTTTTTATATTGCTTTGTATTCGAACAACATGCATGTTAAAACGGTAAAAAATGGCTCATTTTGAAGCATCCAGCTGTGTTTTTCTGTCAGATGTTTGAATTTGCTCTAGAAAATATATATGACATGAAGCCTTTTTTCAACCTTGTACAGCTAATTATTCACATTTATAAAACAGACCCCTGATGTTTTTTTTTCTTGTTCTATTAATATTCATTAGATTGCTATACAAAATGACATTTTTTAATCAGTATTTTGTACCACTACTAATTTCAAACCGAACACTGACTTTGTCTTTTAAATGTATGTAATCGTACTGACCTCATTATTTTGAATGTCTCATGCTAATCACATGCTAGTGCACTAAAAAGTATACGAAAATAGTCCACAAGCAATTTGGAACAATAGTAAACAAAGTAACTGTGTTCTAGGTTCATTGCCTTCACTGAGCTAATCATCTAAAGTGATTCAAGTGAATCTCTCTAGAGACAAATAAAGTCAGTGAATTTCAACAGAGGGTAAAATATAAGGAGATTTTTTTTCACTGTTCGTCTTGGAATTTCACACATAAGAGTCTCTAAAAGTTTACACACTTTAAGTGTAGATGGAAATGTCCAGTTGATGACAGATGTTTAGAGGAGAATGATACGGTTCAAGCTATCAGGATGGCTAGAGCAACTCTTTACAGCGGTGGTGATCAGAAAAGCTTCTCAGAATCTCAGAATGCTCAAAAGCTTGAGGCGAGTGTGTTCATACAGCAGACGAGACCAAATCAGGTTCCTGTCCTGTCTGCATTGAAGAGACTAGAGTCTAACAGGCTCAGGCTTAGCAAAAACTGGACTGAGGATTAGCAAAACAACACCTGATCTTTTTCCAATCAGTCCTGAAATTATACTAATAACAATAATGCTTAGTTAGTACATAAATAGCAGTCAGAAGTCATCCTCATGACCCTCAGCATGACCGTATACACTAAACTACAGCACATCCTTGAAACATTGAAATGCTTGTAGAAAGCTGGTAGTCTGACCTCCATACAATCACAAGCTCACGCTGATTAAGAGGAAGTCAAATAATGAAAGCTAATAGCGAGTATTATCAAGTGAAAGCAGACCATGCCGGTCCGTATTGCAGTGCCGTCTCCATGGAAATGATACCATCATACTTTTCCATGGTAGGTTTGAATGGTGGGCCGAGCTTGTGTGGGTTTGGCCAAACACAGAAGCAGGGACTATTTTCAAGTACCTAAATGAGCTTGTTGCATGAAAATTGGGCTCCTAGCAGCATGGAGCATGCAGGTGCTTTCATTAGTCTCCATTCAGAAGAGAAAGGGGCTGTGTATGGCTTCTCTTCGCCACTGTGTACAGGCTCTCATGTTTAATTACATCTGTTTGTTCAGGCCACCTAAATGATCATGACATACTGTGGTACACTTCTGTACATGACCTTTTATTATGCAGGCGTCGTGAGAGTGCATGTCTGCTGAGGGCCACCAACAGCGTCTGATTAAGTGTCGATCGATCGATCAATCGATAGATAGATAGATAGATAGATAGATAGATAGATAGATAGATAGATAGATAGATAGATAGATAGATAGATAGATAGATAGGTAAATATGGACTTTAAGCTTAACTAAAATTTTTAGTAGAGTTTTATACCATAATGTTGAACTGACTTCATTTGAATGCATACATCAGTTCCACGTGACTGTGTTGAGTTAACACGACATTAATGCAGAGTTGTCGTTCTTCCAGCATGATTTGAGCATGGATTTTCAAAGCCTTGAATGAGATCAAACACCAGACACACCTCGCTGGTGTTGTGTAACGAACCACTGCATGATTCTACAATACATGATTTAAACACCTGCATTTAATCCTGTAGCTATATCAATCAGTGCTGACATCCTCTTGAGATCTCACAGTGTAATTATTTTAGGAATAAATAATTCAATCTAGTAATTAGAAACTTGTTTAAATTTAATATAAGTTTTGTCGAAACGTTATAAGATATTTTTATGGGTTTTAAAAATGCCCAATATTTTTGATTGAATACGTTTTTTTTTTAGCTTGAACAGCATGTTGAGCTATCCATTACAGCCACCCAAAAATATGACCAATATTACCAATATGAAGCGTATGTAAACTTTATGGCTGCTCACATAGAACTGACCCAAGCTAAGCATTCCATGTGCCACCAAGCTTGGGCTAAAAATAGAACAGACCACCCACACCACCAATCAGTCAACAAAAAAAATGTGCAAAAAAAATTACCTATTTTATGAACACATGCCGAAGGCAACGTTGGTATCGTGGGTTAACAACTTTCTCTGACAGAAAAAAAATTCATAAAATTGGTACACTCATTTCAGTTGGCTTCGCTTGGTTTTACACTGACGCAAACAAGCTTTGAACGGCTCCTGGATGTACGCGCAACTTAGCCACCATTCAGTTCGGTTCGTTCGTATGCCGAAAATGCTTCATATGCCCATGCAAATTTCTAAGGGACAAAAATTCGTAAGGGAGGGCATTCGTTTGTCGAGGTACCACTGTATTTATTAAACCATATTCTGCACATATTCCAGCAGCATGGCTTCATAGTGAAAAGAGTCCAGGTGCTAAACAGGCCTGGCTGCAGTCCAGACGTTTCGCCCATTCAGAACACTCACCATGTTATGAAACGAAAAAACTCTGAATAATCGAGCTGCTGAAAACCTATATCAAGGAAGAATGGGAAGACATTTTGCCTTTAAAACTCCAGCAAGTGGTCTCCTCAGATCCCAAACACTTACAGAGTGGTGTTAAAGAGATGATGCAACACAGTGGTAAACATGCCCATGTCCATGCCCATGACTGGAAATGTGTAGCTGGCGTCAAATTCAAAATGAGTATATATTGTAAAAAAAATTATTAAAAAATAATACAATTTCTCAGTTTGGGCATTTGATATGTTTTGATAGTATTTGAACCAGTTTCAGTGAAATATAGGGTTTAAATTATTTGCAAATCATTGCAATCTGTCTGGAGATCATTCAGTTTCAGTGAGAGACTTCTGGCAACGTGAGTAATAGCAAGCATTGGCAACTAGATGTGGGCATGTCCAGTGACATGGCAAAGTAAATACAGAGCAACTCGGTGCAATGGGAGTGAAGACAGTAGAGCGCATGTAACACATAACAAACAACACACACATATATATATATATATATATATATATATATATATATATATATATTATATATATATATATATATATATATATATATATATAAACACTAAATCTCCTTCACATGGAATACTTGTGACACCCGCTGATAAACTCTGTTACTGTGGCAACCAGTAGTAGGAACGCCAACGGGTGACTTCATAGTCCAGTGACTGGGGATTTGCAGAGATAAAATCACAATGTAGCTTTAGCCCATCTTTTTTCTAATGTACTCTTCAGTTATTGATGTTCATAACCAAATAGATCTGATTAACACGGGAAAAACTAAACCACAATTCTCACAACAAGTTTAGGAACGAAAATGTGGAACCAATAAAGTAAGATAATGTTTATAGCTTATTTTAATAGCTCGACCCACCCCCTTTGCCAAGACAGTTGCAGCATCCTCTTGCTGTGAATCATCAGCTTTTACTGAAAATAACTAAACACAAGCAGACTTAATGCAGGGACGATGATGAGCTGGATTTTACAAACAATGTGAAATAAATAAATTGTGGAGCAAATGAATGGTTCACAGAGGTTTCATTTGCTGTGTCAAGGTGAACCCCATGGGTGAATGTTACATAATCATGCCTGGGTCTGGATGCTACAAATGAGGAATTCTCAAGCTTATTCAATCCAAGTATTGTATAGAGTGCGTTAGCCTGCTTAATTCTAGTAACAAGTAATTTAATTAATACGTATCAAACATATCACCTGTCACATTTCTTTCTGTAAAGTTCTATGATTTGTTCTGTACATCAATAAAGAAATCCACAACTTGGCATATTTTATGCTGTCAGCACTGGCAGGCTGCTTCCTGTAGTCATGAAAGCTGTCATGAAATTTTAATAGCGCCATCTGGACTACTGGAGGATTGGTACATGACCAGTGCAAAAGCCCAGAGAGTATATATCTTGTAAGGCCATGGAGGTGGTGTTATTTTCTTGCAGATGTCTTGCCTTTGCATTAACTACACTCTGTAAACACTGCATAACTGATAATGACTGACTGATGCAGAGTGGCAGCTTAACGTCTACATAATAGCCGAGCTGAGAGAACACACTGGGCCTCACTCTCCCTCCCCTGCTGCAAGAGCACTCAGACAGCGAAGCAGCTGCGATCTGTGAAACACGTTCACTTATCATAATCATAATCGAGAGTGCGAGAATGACGTACCGCTCTAATGATGTTATAAGGCAACAATAATGTAAAGCTCTGATTTGTTTGTGCAATTGATTATCTTCTGTGGAGTAAAAAGCAGCACCAGGCATTTTCCGGCACGCTGCAGGAAACCATTAACAGAAACAAGCGATGCTCTGGAAAAAAAAAGCGTGTAATCTAATTCAAAGCAGGCCTGTGCTGTTTACAATAACTGTTATTAGTGTCCTGTGGCAGTCGTTTGCTCTTAAGTGGGTTCTTTCTAATGAGTCTGGATTTTTTTTTGTCTGTCAACGTCACTTTTCTCTTTTGCAGTTGTAATTGTGCATTAGCACACAAATACATAAACAAATGATGCAGATAGAAAAATAGGATGAATAGCCATTATTTGACGCTTTATCATTTTTGGTCTCTTTCTTTTTTTTCCAACTTTAAATCAACCATTTATATATTTTTCTATTTCTACTTATTTCTTGCATATAATTAGCTAAGCAAGTGGCCTAAGTGTTGCATCAAAATGACATTTTTTGTTTGTTTTTGTTTATTTTATTTCCTTTTTTGGCTGGGGGTATCTATGTATCGTAACTATGTAGCTGCAACTAGATCATCTCCCATCTTAAGGATCTTTTTTTTTGCCACAAAACCTTATAACCCAAGCACACAAGACAATACTGGCCACCACTGAGTAGTAGAACATTCACGGCACAGCATGGCAGACGTTAAAATTTCATAGCCTACTCACAAGGTAGAGTCTACTCTGACTGTTTTTTGTACTGACTCTGAAAATGGACTGCGCAGTCCAGTTTACTCTCAACGATTGCTCCTAGTTACTTGTACTCCTGTGCCATGTCAACACTCACTAAACAGTATATCTGCACATTCACACAATCTTCATCAGCAAATCATGTGATAGCAACACGTTCAGATCATTTACATTTCTGGCATTTGGCAGACGCCCTTATCCAGAGCGACTTACATCATTATCTCATTTTATACAACTGAGCTTTTGGGGGTTAAGGGTCTTGCTCAAGGGCCCAGCAGTGGCAGTTTAATGGACCTGGGATTTGAACTCACAACCAACTGATCAGTAGTCCAAAAGCTTAATCACTAAGCTACGACTTACCGCCTTGAGAATTTCAGTTAGTATTCATGTCAAACACCAGAAAGGGGAACAAACGTGATTGCAGTAACTTTAACTGTATATTGCATGGTTATTGGTGCCAAATGGGCTGGTTTACGTTTTTCAGAAACTGCAGATCCACTGCAATTTTCATGCACAGCAGTCTCTAGAGTTTATATAGCATAGTGCGAAAAAATCAAATATTAAAGAAAAAATATGTTGAGAAATGCCTTGAGGATAAGAGAGGTCTGGCCCTACTGGTTCAAACTGACAGGAAAGTTAGGGTAAAGCTACAAAAAAAAAACAAAAAAAAACACTCTTTACAAACATGGTGACTTGAAAAGTATTTCTAAACACAAAACCGTTTGAGGCGGATCAGATTACGAACCAGGAACAAGGATCTGAGGGTACAGTGTATGTGTATTCACCAAAAACTGGACAGTTGAAGTTTAGAAAAGTGTCATCTGGACTAGTGTGAAGCCTCAGATTCCTGTTTTTGACTGACAGAAGTGGTATCTTTAGTTTTTGCATTGTTGACCATGCCACAAATCCATACATAACTTCTGTGTCTTCAAACCCTAATGAGCCACACTGCTGCATAAACACCTGAGAACTTCTGTAAGATCTCATAGATATACAGTGTTGACAAATGTTTGTGGACACCTAACTATTACACCCACATGTGACTGGTGGTTAAGGTGCTGGACTACTGATAGCAAGGTTCAAACCCCAGGTACACCAAGCCACCACTGCCGGGTTCCTGAGCAAGGCCCTAACCCTCAAATACTCAGTTGTATAAAATGTAAGTTGCTCAGGATAAGGGCATCTGCCAAATGCAGAGAATGAACGTGATTTTTTAAATATCCCGTTCCAGATGTAGTCCACCAGTTACTGTTATAATAATCTCCACTCTTCTGGAAAGGCTTTCCACCAGATGTTGGAGCGTGACTCTAGGAATTCTTGTTCATTCAGCTACAGTGAGATCAGACACTGATGTTGGGATGTTGAAGAGGTCTGGGGTGCAGTTGGTGTTCAAGTTCATCCTAAAAGTGTCCAGTGGGGTTGAGTCAGAGTCAGGGCTCTATGCAGGACACTGAAGTTCTTCGATATCAGCCTTGGTGCTTTGTGCACAGGGGCATTGTCATGCTGGAACAGGCTTGGGAGAAAACTACAGAATACAGACATTTTATAAAAGTGCTTATAAAGTGCTTTTGAATTTGTGGCAATAGTTTGGGGAAGAACCAAAGAACCAGACATGGATCTGATGTACAAGCATTCACAAATGTCTGTCTGTCCGGTGTATATCTGTATTTGAGGTGTAAAGTGTAAATAAGATGGGAGTCAGGACAGTCTCCTGTGGTGCCCCTGTATTACTCACCACACTACCAGTCTTGCATAGCGTGACTGAAAACTCAGATAATCAATAATCAAGTTCTCAAGCAGAGACTCTTGTCTCTGAACCACAGTGAAAGAAGCTGGTTAGAACATCCTATGTGACCTCTAACCTGAGCGAGAATTCACATACCTGTAAACTAATTTTTTTTCCCTTTCAGCACTGAGAGAAATGAAGCTTCTCGGAGGAACTACAGCCACACACTTCTGTAAATGATACGCTGTAGCCATGGCTGTAGCCATATATCCATCCAAACATCAAATTAAATTTAGGAGAAAAAATTAAAGTGGCCATAAAATAGCATGTGCAGCGGGCTGCGTTTTCATTAACTCGGTCTAGGGGAATAAATGTGACACTTTTGAAAACACACTTTCGCTACTAGATATATGGACATTACACATGAAGAAATAAATGATATTGGGCGAGATCTAATTTTCAGTGCTTCACCCTAATGGTGATATTTATAGTATGTTGAAACAATTTAATGTCGTATATATAGCCACTGTTACATGTATTTATGCTAGAGAGACTTCTGTAGTGTACTACATGATGTAACATGCACATTATTATTGTTATACAGTTCTATGACAGTTTGAATAATTTATTTTACATTTCAGGCTCATTTAATTCATTCAAGTGGTTAAACTCAACCCTGTTGCTAAGCACCATTGCTAGCTAATGATTGAGGTTGAGCATGTTGCTAAGTTGAGTCTTTGAAGGTAAATCGCAGCAGAAACAAAGCAAAATGAGTAAAAATACTCTTTTCTGTTGGAAGTTAAGGTTGATAAAATTTGTTAAAAATTATTTCACTTCAAATGAAAACTTTCCAGTACTTTCATATAACCTGATTACGTCACATAAAACCAATCAATTAGCCAATTTGACATTCTTTTGAACCATTATGATTTACTTGATTCGCTGATTCAATCATTTTGTTTACAAATTATATATAAATTGTGGCAGTGTTTTGTGATGTAAAAAAACAAAAAAGATCAGTCATGTCATGAAAATCCACCCTCAATTTGAAATGAAAAAAAAAATTATATGTGAAAAATAATCCAAAACATTTTAAGGAAAAATAGAAAAAAATTAAAAAATAAATAAAAAAAAAACTGCTTGTAAAAGTATGCACACCCTTTACAACTGGGGGTGTGGCTATGTTCCGAATGAACCAATCACATTTCATCTCATTTTCAGTAATAATTATTTATTACTATATTTGTAATAATTATTTATTACAGATTCGTTCAACAGCTGAAGCCAGATTACAATGTTCCCCTTTTAAGTTTTTATTTATTTTACTTTTGAAATCTTTTTGTTAGGTTTGACCGAGCATGACTAATCGTACATGCAGAATGTTGCAAAGGAATTTGCATCATTGACCAATAGCACTGCTTTTGGCTGCATTAAACCCTTAAAATAGCACTGATTTAATGACTATGAAATATTTCATAATAACAAACACTTAAATGAGAAAAATAAATATGAGGGAGATGATGATATTGCAAGTGAAGCTTGCACCATTTTGGAAATATCTTCAGTGGCACTTTGCTATAAATGTTCCCTCTCTAGTGGGTATCATGGATGTTATGATGTCTTTAGCAATTCAGCTCGCAGAGAGATTCTGTGCGATGATAAGCATTATGGATAGCATTATTGATCTGATTCTTTCGAATCATATTGATTCACTTGATTCACTGATTCCAAAACAGCAGTTTACAATTTTACATCTTTAATTGCTAGCAATAGATGACTTTCATACAGTGTCATGGCTGGTTAGCATTCTGCTCAGAGCTCAGAAAGTTCTGGACCCTCAGCTGTACTTAGAAAAATATTCTCTTTGCTCAAATGCATAGCGAAATAGTCAAAGTCTGTGGCAGAACTGATTAAATAAACCAATTACCTGAATTTCAAATGGTGGGCGGAAGCGTTCTACACCAGATAGCAAAATGAGTGATGATCCAGAGCTAACCCACACTTACGGTTAAGGCTTACTCTATTTATTTAGCCCACCATGAACATTCTGAAACGGTTTCTCGGATATGATATAGACCTGTTTTGTACAACTTTGGCCTAAAATGAAGCACAAGCTTTAGATATAGCAAGTTGCATCTGAACCAAATTCTAAATTATATGGAGGGCCATAAATAAGATTTTTTCTTTATATTTAACCTGTAAGTTTTACGTTTATAGCCCTAAACTTTATTAGAAACCTTGCAGCCAGAACTAATGCATAAAACATTTGCAGTCACAGCTGAAGGGCTTCAGGTAATATTCACATCAATGATCAGAAAAAGGAAAAAGCTTAAACTCTGTGACTTTAACAGTGACAGTATTTAGTTTAAGTATTCTAGAATCTGCTGATCTGGGATTTCCACCCACACACCAATCTCTATTGTTTACCCAGAATGGTGCACAAAACAAAGAACATCCTGTGAAAAGAGAGTCAGAAGTCTGAAGCACACTTTGAGATGCTTTTCTGCTCACCACGGTTGTAAAGAGTGCTTACTATCGTGAGTTACTATAGACTTCCTGTCAGCTCAAACTGGTCTGGTCCAGTCTGGTCAAGGTCTCATACATCAATAAGGTGTTTAAGCCTACAGACTCATATTAATAGCTGTTCCAGTTAAAATTGTCAGTATATCAGCACCATGGAACACCTGAGGCCTGTCCAGAGCTTCACACAGGGCAATAGGTGGGAATACAGTCTGGATTAGACACCAGGCTTTCACAGGGCACCATGCACACACTCATTCACACACTCATTCACAAGCTCATTCACACCTAAGGTAACCCATGTGGACAGAATGGGAAGAACATACAAAACTCTACACACATCTTTTTTAATATTATTTCAATAATGAATGCATACATAATCTTTATAATATCTAAGATTAAAAATAAGTCTAAATTAGCATAATTTAAATTAGAAGCACAATTCTGAGCATAAAGTACTGAAACCACCATGGTTTCATCTGTCTGTCTACAGTCTGTCCATCTGTCTGTCTGTCTCTCTCTCTCTTTTCCTTTTTTCCTGTAAACTTGGCACCAACTTGCAAGCCTACGACACTGATGTTTTCTATGATTGCACATATTTAGTCAGTGGAGTGCAGCATCCCTGAAGGTCCCAGAGAATCAAAGCACACCCCAAACAATCATCTCACACAAGCTGCAGACAAAAAAACAGGAAAGACAGAGAGGGAAGAATGAAGCCAAACGACTGGGGAAATGTGGCGTGTCGTGTAATGGCACTTTGCTCTAGTGCAAATTGAATTCAAAATGTCCATCCGCCCCAGAATGGACAGGTGGATTAGAGAGGGATGCAATTCTGTTTTTTATCGCCTTGAGTGCTGAAAAAAAAAAAGCCTGAGAGTTCTGGAATAAGTAGCACCAGAGACGACTTGCTAAGAGTATTCTGATTTTAATACAAATATCTAGAAGTTGTGTGTAGTGGGGACTTAATTCCCTGTCAAAAGATTTACTGCTCAGGAATCTTTAATACCCGCATGGCACACAGTGGGGGAAAGCAGTCATAATAGGAATGCAGTCTAGCTGAGGAGTAGGACAATATAAAATTCTGTGGCACACGTCTCAGCCAGGGATTAATGACAGCACTGCATGGATGGAGCTCGGCTGTGTAGCTGTGTAGCTTAGCACATATTTCCGCACAATTTAAAGATGTGTTTTCACTCTCTGACAGACTGAATGACTGATCCCCATTGTTAAAATGCATAAATGAAGTAGTACATTTTTCACACATCTATTCGAATCTTGCCTACATTTACTCCTACCTCGAGTGCTATACCAGTTCTTGCTCACAAGCAGTCTCAAATCCTCGCTCGTCCATCTTATGTTATTATTTTAATAGGCATCAGGCATTTTTAATCATTTCTGATGATGTTTCAGTGAATTCATCCAATAACTTCCGGTGAACTGATGATATTCATGCACAACTAGATTTTATAGGTTTCTTAAGCAATTTTAATGATGTATCAGTTTGCCATTTTTGCAGAATAGCATTGTATGCTTAATGACTGTCCCTGACTAGTTTTCAGCCAGAAATGGCTAAGTGGCTTAACCAAGTATTTATTGGCCACTGTTCTTAACAACGAGGTTGGAAAGTATGTGGACACCAGAGATGTTGGACATGTCTACTGATTTTGTGTACCAACTAATACACTGCATATTCCCTCTCTCTCTCTCTCTCACACACACACACACACACACACACACTTTGTTGTATTTCTGACCTTAATTATGACCACTGTACATTTTTTATACACAGATTATCAGAACTGTTCATAGTATATGTTTAATGTTTTAAACCTGCCAACCTTTATTTGTGATATTTTTTGTATTTTTATTGTGCCTTTTAAGTCTTGTACAACTCTTGTGTTAGGTCCAAGTCCTCCCTGTTGCTCTTGTGTTTAATAAAGTTGGGATTAATAAAGTATTCTGCACTGAACGACTTAGCTTGCCCAATCGTGCGGATCCAATCTTGCCATCTTCTATGTCAATTTAAATGGATGTAATTTCACTAAACTGCAGAGAAGGCCTTCCTATCTCTCAGAACCTTTTTCTCTGTCTTTTTCTAGGTATATTTCAAGCGAGATGGCGAGCTGATTGAAGTGATCTCCTACGTCTCACCGACGGCAGCCGATGAAGGAGGAGGTTCAGCAGGAGTCCGCAGGGCAAGGCCTCTGATCAGCAGGGATATGGATGATACCAAAATGCAGAAATCACGGTCTCTGCTTGGACGCCTCTACACAGAGAGTCCAAAACGGAGCTATGCGGCACGGCAGGCCCGTTACGAGACCAGTCCGGCTACAGAGGCTATCCCGGAGACGGTGGTGAGCCGGGAGTTCCCACATTGGGTGCAGAGCGCCGACCCGGCATATTTCTTCAGCAACGCCCACCTCCCACAGAGCGACGGTTCTGTGACCGTTCAAGCCAAGCTCACGTGGACCCTGAACCCTCAGATGGACAATGATGCCCTGTTTAGCTGTGAGGTTAAACACCCAGCCCTCTCCATGCCTATGCAGACTGAAGTCACTTTGGGTGAGTAGTACATCATCAGTGTATGAAACTTAAATTTATATTAAGACCGTAGCAATTCGTGAGCCTCAAGGTTACTTTGGGCACTTCATAATCCTAGTGCAAGGTGCAAGGTTTAAAATGAGATTAATGGTTTAGAAGACTTATCATGGGTTAACCTCAAGGTCACCATACACCTTCATGTCTGAAATGCGAAACTAATCCAAACTTAATGAAGTCAAATGACTTCTTCATGCCAGTGCCAACCAAGGTCATGCTGAGGAAGTAGGATATCATCAGTGTATGGGATGCTTGATGAACCTTAATGTTACTGTTGGAACTTTCATAATAAGTGTTCATGCTTGCAAGTTATGAGGTCAGACTTTAACTATTTAACTATTCCTGGATGAATATGTTGAGAGACATAAACCTTTACGTTTGAAACGTAGATGTGGGCAAACAAATCCAGACATAATGAAGTCAAATGCCTTCTTCATGCCTGTGTACACCTAGGTCATGCTGGGTGAGTCGGATATCATCAGTTTATGGACTGCTCAAAGCTTTACTACTGATTTGAGACCAAATGAAGATTCATAGCATTTGGCGAGCCTCAAGGTTACCTTTAAAACATCAGAATAACCATGATCAGGTGCAAGTGGAAAGGTCCAATACTCAACTAGATTTATATCTGGGTAAAGGGAATACAAAAGGTTGTAGAAATACTTTAATAATGATTAAGGAGCAAAGATGAGGGAGTACAAAAGGATATTCATGGTTGAGGGATCAACACTTCAACATATCTCTGTGGCTTTTGACTCAGTTACAGGGAATTGGAGAAGTTTCATGACAAAATCGAAGGGTCTGTGGATGGAGCTTCATGGTTTAACAGGCTTATCATAGGTTAAACCCAGGGTCATTCTTTATGCTTGAAGGGTACAAGCGTCCAAGCAAATCCAAACAAAGTGAATGTCGTGAGTCACAGACACAGGTGGAGACACAGAACATGATGCATGAGTTATCATCAACTGATGGTATGGCAGTTCTTGAAAGCTGATTTAGTTCCAGAACCTCAAGGATAACTTTTGTAAGTTCCTAATAACCATGTGAGGTTCTGAACAACTCAGATGACAGTGTGCCAGGGTAAATAGAATATGGAGGATTGGAGAAGTTGGTGAAATTTTTAATGATAAATTAAGACCAAAGTTGGGGGATCTACAAAAGAAATGCTTTAAACAGCTAATTATTGCTTCATGCTTTAAACAGCTAATTATTGGTTAAAGTCAAGGTCACATTAAACCTTGATGCCTGAAGTTTGTAAGAAGAAATCAAACACTTTCTCCATGCCAGCGCAGACCCAGGTCGTGATCAGTGTGTGGGATATGATTGATTTATGCCATGTTTGTGCTTTAATGTTGATTTAAGGCCTAATAATGAAGTTACTCAAGGTTATTTTTTGTAAGTTCATAACCTCCCTAAGTTGAAAAATCCTACACAGAACTGGCTTTATGCCTCAATTAATAGGGTGTAGGAGAAGATGAAAAAGTACCCCAATGATGGTTTAATTTAAAAGTTTAATTTGAAAGGGATTATGAAAGAATATTGAAGGTTTAGCAGGTCAATCACTGGTTAAACTCAAGGTTACCTTAAACGTCAAAGCCTGAAGAGTACAATTTGCAGGCCAAGTTTATGCAAGTAGGATAGCGGAATGTAGGTATTTGGTGCACCGAATAAAAAATAAGGCCAAACAACATCTTACATTTTTGTATATTTTAAATTTCTTCATTCTGGAATATCCAGTAGCTCCCACATCAACATTTCTTTTTTCTCTCTTTTCAAGTTAATATGACAAAAGAGCAACTTGTCTTCTTACAGAGAAACCACAAGAGCCCCAAAGACCTCTGTTCTGAAGACTTTTCCATATTGGAAAACGCAATTTACTACAGACTGCTTTAAAGTAGAGACACTGGAGGCTCTCTGTAAAATACTACATGAATGGTTTCTGACAGAAAACTTTATCATGTCAATGATGATTGTACCTAATCTTTTGTGCCTAATGTGGAGCAAAAAAAATCCACCAAACAACTCCTTTGTAACTTGTTACGATTGAATTGTATTAGAATGTCCACAGCAATAACAACCGTGTAGCCAGAACTCTTGTCAGAGCTGACCAATCAGAATTGAGCATTCATCTGTGCTGTGGAATAAAATTTAACCAGCCATCAAATTTGTGCTTCAGTGAAGCTGCTAGGACAGAAACCACAGAGCCTTGACTCTGTGACTCAGAATCCAGCGCCCTTGGTGACTCGGAACTTTCATCTACCTTTTTTTTAGCGACTGTTTGTCTTGCTAAACTCAGCATACTTGGGGAAGTGCCTAAATAAATTGACCTTTGAACACTGCAATTTTTCTTGCACTGATCAGGACGTGGATAAAGGAACCTATTTCTAAATCAGAGGGCAAGAAACAAACCTACCTGCAGTCATCACTTTTCTCTTGGCTTGTCCTCTACCTTCCTTGCTCTATCACCACTGCATCTTTTTACATCGCCCTCTGACAGATGCGTTTAGAGCAACTCTGACTTCCATTTGTTGCTTAATTGCGTTACAGCCGGGCAGATTGCAAGCCCTAACGCCGAAACGTTGAATCTTGCCGTGATTGACAGGCTAATACATTGCACTGCCAGTGCGCTAGATTGAGTTAACTTACAACCATTATTGAAAAAGTCAACCTGAATTAGGATAGTGGAGTGAGAATTGAACCACACGCTGGCCTCCGGGACACCATTGTTGTAGATGCCAGTGCTGGTGTGATACTAATAATAATAATTTACCGTGCTAATTGAGATGCTAGGGAGATTTCATGCTAGTCTGTTTTTCATCATTCTTTTGCTAAAATTGTTGCATTTGTATGCAGCTGGAAAAGCGAGGCAAAACGAATAGGATCCTGACAGGTCCTTTTTTTTCTCATGGAGACCTGAACACCGAACTGGCTGTTAAAGCTAAAACAAAGATGGCCTCCAGCAGCTCCCATTATATCAAAAGCTGCACGTGCTCACAGCCTTCCATCTGTCGGCCGTCGGAAGAGGAGGACGAGCTATATGACGCAGGACAAGCTAAACAGATGTGTTTCTGACTTCCTGACATGGGAGAAAGTAATAAATGAAAGTGGGAGACATGTAGAGAGTGGGTTTCATACAACAAACCTTCAGTATGACGATGCTTTCTTCTTTCTATTATGTACCTTTTATTCTCTCCAGTTCTTTCCTGACAGTCCTTTTTGTTGTCTGGTAATTTTGTGACAGATAGAATCGGATGGCTCGGTTGATTCATACAAAACATCACAGTGGTGTCTGGTTGGTATACAAATGTTTGCTAAAATCAGTCACTTGGTACTGAAGAATCTGTCAAAACTCATGATCTAGGATCAAAATCTAGTTTTTTTCAAAGTTTTAGCAAAACACCAGGGAATAGTATCATTTTATGTCAGACTAAAATTCAC
The DNA here is from genome assembly GCA_033459395.1 of Hemibagrus guttatus. Lineage (NCBI taxonomy): Eukaryota > Metazoa > Chordata > Actinopteri > Siluriformes > Bagridae > Hemibagrus > Hemibagrus guttatus. The sequence continues at coordinate 4,594,824 of JAUCMX010000023.1, forward strand.
ACCACTATTTCATAAACAATTCAGTTGGATTTTTCTTCTGTGTGGAATTTTATGGTGTGGATTTCTCCCCATGTCCATATGGGTTTCCTCTGGGTCCTCTGGTTTCCTAGGACTGTGCTAAACTGCCCCTAGGTGTGAATGGATGTATAGACTATCTCAGTTGTCAAGGCAGGATACACCCTGGACAGAGTGCCAACCCATCACAGGGCACACACACACACTCTCATTCACTCAGGCAATCACACACTGCTGACAATTTAGAGATGCCGGTCAACCTACATTGCATGTCTTTGGACCGGGGAGGAAACCGGAGTACCCGGAGGAAACCCCCGAGGCACGAGGTGAACATGCAAACTCCACACACGCGGCAAAGGTGGGAATTGAACCCCCAACCCTGGAGGTGTGAGGCAAACGTGCTAACCACCAAGCCTCCCCAATACAATTCAATTCAACGTAATTTATATAGCGCTTTTAACAATGGACATTGCTTTACAGAATTAAATAAATTCACAATATAAATTTTAAACATATAAATCCTTATCCTTAATGAGCAAGCCAGTGGTGAGGAAAAACTAGGAGGAAGAAACCAGACTCAAAAGGGAAATCATGCTTATCTGGGTGACACTGGATAGTGTTATTATGAAATATTTCCTTTTTATACCTGTGTACCGTATGGTGCAATTGTGTAATCAGGAAATTCATTCTAACTAATTGTAGATCGCAGTCCAAACGCTATCATAGTTTCACATAACCAGACCTTCAGACTGACGGTAGAAGGTCTAGACTCCATAGCAGCTTTTATTGTTCAAACACTACCCACATGTAAAGCAACCTATCACAGTTCATTTTGTTCAGCGTCAAGTTTAGGGGTGTGAAAATAAAGTAGATGTCCCTACAAAGACAGACCGGCGTGCAACCTATACATTTAATTAATGAGTCTATACCATGAAGTTCACATCATTTAAAAAATTTAGTGCTTAGCTGAACCTCATAAATGCTCATCATCATAGTTGTAAACAAGAAAGCTTCCTTCTACCATGAGGGAAGTAGAGCGTTATGATGGCTTTGTTTCCAGAGGGACACACGCTTCCTCTGGAAATTCTGTAGAATCCAATCAGATGACGACTTTGAAACTCGAATTGTGAAATATGTATCAGACATTCAACCAACAGTTTGTGGGCGTGACGTCTGAGGCTGAGACTAATGTTTGGCCTTCCACAGCAGTAGCAAGTGGTTTCCAAGTGATGAGACCTCCAACCAGATGTAAGATTACATGCAGCGTCTGATCACTGCTACTTTCAGTGATGCCTGCTACTTTCAGCAGGGAGTTTTGTTGATCTTGGGGTTGCTCAGCAATGTCCCTGTGCTCGATTTGTCTGGCTTGTACATGTGCAATGGATCCATGGTGCAGCATTCAGAGCAGTTCCCAGCAGCACTTTCTTATTCTCTCTGTACCGTACATATGAACGGGCGACAAATCAAAGAGAAACCGGCAGCTTCATTATGCTGTGGGACACATCTATTTATTTTGCTGCCATGCTTTGGCTTCACTTGTCCATTTAGTGTGAAGAGTCACAGCAAATCAATAGTTCTTTTGACTGATCTCCTTTATCCTATGATAAAACAATTCTATCCTGATGAAAATGGTCTGTTCCAGGATGACTCCGCCCACACTGATGGCACAATAGTTTGGTGAGGATGAAAGTCAGATGATGTTGCCTTCACAGTCATCAAAATAATTGAAAAACTTTAGAGAGATTTTGGATTTTAGGTGCTCTCCATCGCCATCTTCACAAGACCTACTGAGGACATAGAACAGTTCCAAAAACAGTTCCTATGATTTAGAATTAATGCCAAGGTGCATTGAGACACTGTGCCACTTGTGATGAACTGACACATGCATTTTTTTTTCATTTATCACTCCTCAGTATATATTTACAGTTATGCAACAGCAATATTTCCAAAGGACTCTAAATCTTGTCCCCTACTGAGAAATCTATCAGATATTTCTATGTCAACCCCTCTCCAGAGTTTTGCTTTCACTGGTCTCCTTCACTCCATTGCAACATTCCCACAATTCCCACCGAGTGTCATGCAAAATAAAGCATGAAAATGTCATCCAAGGAAGAACAAGGCTTTCATTCCACCCTGACCCATGAGGGTAAAGCTGTGGATCTTTACGGTCTCGATAGTAAACGTGTGTCTACATGATAACAGCTGGAGAAGAATAAACTCACAGGAGCGTGCATCTAGAAAAGGGCAGGTTAATTGTCCAAATGTTTGGTATTTTTGATGAGCTGGTTTTCCAGTTACATTTTCAAGGAAGTGGATGGAGGACACGACCTCAAACTTTCTTCATATTCACACCTGGGATTCATTTTGTTTCATTAATGATTTAATACTTTGATGTACATAATCTCACAAGAAGACAGTATACACAGAGGAAATCATGTATACTATACACAAATTTATTCATGTTTTTTCCCATGTATTTCCTGTGTATGGCATCTATTTCATATTTGAGTCTATAGTGTGCATATGATGTATAATACAGAAATCTAACTGTTCTTTCTGACCTTCTTTCTGAGCATCTGTGTAATTAATGTTGCTTTTACTCATTACTCCTTACTTCTTAAATAAAAGTCAATTAACTTTAGATAGATAGATAGATAGATAGATAGATAGATAGATAGATAGATAGATAGATAGATAGATAGATAGACAGACAGAGCAGACAATTCTTCTCCAGACCAGCAGAGGGCAACCTTGTGCACTGTATGTTAATAATAGACAGACAGATAGATAGATAGATAGATAGATAGATAGATAGATAGATAGATAGATAGATAGATAGATAGATAGATAGATAGATAGATAGATAGACAGAGCAGACAATTCTGCCCTGGACCAGCAGAAGTCAACCTTGTGCACTGTATATTCATAATAGGTAGGTAGGTAGGTAGGTAGGTAGGTAGGTAGATAGATAGATAGATAGATAGATAGATAGATAGATAGATAGATAGATAGATAGATAGATAGATAGACAGAGCAGACAATTCTCCCCTGGACCAGCAGAAGTCAACCTTGTGCACTGTATATTCATAATAGGTAGGTAGATAGATAGATAGATAGATAGATAGATAGATAGATAGATAGATAGATAGATAGATAGATAGATAGATAGATAGATAGATAGATAGATAGATAGATAGATAGATAGATAGATAGATAGATAGATAGATAGATAGATAGATAGATAGATAGATAGACTTTTGTGCGTGTTATAAATAGCCATTTGATGTTGGTTTGACACAAGGATACCTGATTAAAAATATACATTATTTATTGATTTTTATTTTATTTATTTTGCTATTAAAAATGTTATTAAGGAGTGAACAACATATTCAGTAGATGTTAACATTTATCAACAAAGAATTAAAAAAATGTTAACATTTATCTGCAAACTTAAAAAAAAGAAAAAAAAGGTTAACATTTACCTACAAAGAATTTTTTAAAAAAGAGTAAAATTGTTCTTTTACATTTTCCACCACAGGTACAGGGGATCTAAAAATAATAATTAAATGTAGCTATAAATGAAATTTTTCATAAATTATGTAATTCATTAATAAGTAAATAATACAACATAATAATTGTTAGCATAAACATCTGACTGCAACACTTTCTGTTCCGTATTACAAAACCTTATCTTCTTATCGTGCCATTTTTTTAAAAAAATAATCAGTGTTTTGTTCCCTGTGTAAACAAACAGTGGGCACCTTTTCACACTGAAAAAAAATCAAGGCCTGGTTTCAGCTTATCAAACAGCTCACAGTTTGTGTAATATAATGTAAATGGCCACTTTCAGGTCTGATCGTTTGGGAGGCAGTCGAGGTGACTGGGCTTACAGCCGTCCTGCATTGGCTGTCGGTCAAATTCGGCGTGGACGTGAGCCCATGCAGCCGGTGACTTTCCATAATTAAAGCAGAGGATTAAGCGAGTCAAGATTTGTTTTTGATTCAGCAACAACAAAAAAAAACGGAATCAGAGCTGGGGGTGGATTATAATCTCTAAGCCTAAACAGAGTGATGATCTGTGGGTTTGTGTAGGTTCCTTTATCTAGAGATGAAGATAATTAAAATGATAAGGCTGCAGATATTCAGGTATGGTGGAAAAAAGGCATCGTGCATGCAACTTATAAACATTTGTATTGTATTAGAATTTTTACGTTTAGTCTCATGGAAGACGGCGTGACACTACATTCAGAGAATTTGATCTGAGCACGGCGGACAGAAAGACATCAGATCAGGCTGTTTGAAGTCTCTAGGTGTTCACTGACTGACGTTAACCTTGGGACATGTCGGTCGCCTCCCTTTTGCGGAGGAGGAGCGGAGCGCAGAATGTGTTGTCGTAATCAAAGGTGATGACGCGAGCTGCCAACTGTTCACTCTGGACGCTGGCCCAGACCTGTTCCCGAGCATCTCATCATCACGCCCGTCAACAGTCATGCTTTCTGTCAGAGCCAGAGCTCCAAAATACCTCGCAGCGTGATGCACAGTGTTGCCAGATTGGACTGAAGATTTCCAGCCCAACTACAGCTTAAAACCCGCCCATTTTAAAAAATACCAGCCCAGAATGCATACTGTGATAACTAATACAATAACAAACAGAAAACCCAAAACAAATGGGTTAGTTCAAAGGGCACTATTTAGACACACACACTACTTTAGCTATCTGTATAAGTTTTGTTTAATTCTCAAACATGACAGAATTTTATAGCAGAATAATAGCGTATAAACACGCTTATCTTTTTATAGGGACTTATGCAGAGAATCTTCGCAGAACTGAAATTGAAATATTATAGAACGGGTCGCTCTCCCACTCTTTTCGGTAGGACATTCTATATTTACCCCACCTTGGCATGATGATGATAAAAACACTTAGAGCTTTACTAATAACTTTGTGATATTGGCTTAACAAGTACAACAATTACAACAACCCACCAATCAAGATTGAAGTCTGATTGGACAGGACTCTCCTGAACATTATTGGCTAACATAACATTACATTACGTATATGTCAACATTACATATTATACTTTTTTTGTAAAGTTTGTTTGAATGGACAATTAATAAAATATCATGTTTATGGTCAAAAATAAAAACCCGCCAGTTGCATCAAAAACCAGCCCAAATTTTATCAACCCACCCACTGCATTTTTTTCCAGTTAGACATGACCAAAAGGAGCTCAAATGAGTGGGCACCCACCCAATCTGGCAACACTGGTGATGCATCGCTGCAGATGGCCCACAGTGGCAGGGCCGCTGGCTAAACACGGGGTGTGTGCAAATATTCGGCAATCGACCTCGTTCTCACAGACGGTACAGACAGGTTATTGATCCCTTAATTCAAAAGCTAAGTGCAAGAAAAGCCGGGTCAGTACATGCGTGTGCATTCCTCATACATCTCAACACCTTCACTGTGTTTCTCACCAGTTTTCTTGGCTAAAAATCGATGGAGTCATCAACTCATGATTCATGTCTCGACAAGCTCTTAATCTCTCCCGTATATCACCTCTGCCTTCTCGCCCACCACACACTTTGATGCTAATGCCTCGACTCATTTCTGTTATATATATATATATATGTATATATATATATATATATATATATATATATATATATATATATATATATATATATATTTTTTTTTTTTTTTTTTTTTTTTTTTTAAATCAGCCATTTTCTCACATTTTTCCATTTTGTTTGTGGTTGTGTGGTGATGGAACAATGATTTATGGGAGTCAAGGTAATAGTGTAACTATCAGGCTGTGTGAAAATTTTATTAAATCAATATGCTTTAAAAGTTGTAGAACATTGTAGAATTAAATAAAACTAAAGGGAGGAGTTTATTTCTATGGTAACAACTAAAAGAGCCAGTAAACCTACAGTCATGTGAGATATGATGTCCGCTTCAGGGATTAATACAAATAAATTTAAGTCTAATATTAATCTATGGGTTCCCTTTTGAGTCTGGTTCCTCTCAAAAGTTTCTTCCTCTTATCATCTCAGGGAGTTTTTCCTTGCCACAGTCGCCTCAGACTTGCTAATTAGGAATTAGGGATTACTAAAAATAAATTTAAATGTAATATTAATGTTGAACTTTTTCTAATATATTTCTTATAGTTCTGTAAAGCTGCTTCGAAACAATGTCCATTGTTAAAAGTGCTATACAAATAAACATGAATTCAATTCACTTGAATTCAGAATTTTATAGAGCGTTATAGGGATGATGCATTTCTGTAACCTGTAAGTTATCTCCCTGGACAAGAAAAAAAAATAGGATTTTCCCATTGGATTTTATATTATCGCAAACCCTGACCAACAGAAATGTATGATTCTTGCACCTTATTTTCCATCAAGTTAATCTTCACAAACGAAAACAATTTGTATGAGTTTTGAAGCCTAAGAATTAAAAAAGATAAAGTTGTGAAGGGGGGGGGGGCACGGTGGCTTAGTGGTTTAGTGGTTAGCACGTTTGCCTCACACCTCCAGCGTTGGGGGTTCAATTCCCGCCTCCGCCATGTGTGTGGAGTTTGCATGTTCTCCCCGTGCCTTGGGGGGTTTCCTCTGGGTACTCCGGTTTCCTCCCCCAATTCAAAGACATGCATCGTAGGTTGATTGGCATCTCTAAATTGTCCGTAGTGTGTGATTGCGTGAGTGAATGAGTGTGTGTGTGTGTGTGTGCCCTGCGATGGGTTGGCACTCTGTCCAGGGTGTATCCTGCCTTGATGCCCAATGACGCCTGAGATAGGCACAGGCTCCCCGTGACCCGAGAGTAGTTCAGATAAGCGGTAGACAATGGATGAATGAATGAATGAAAGTTGTGAAGGCTATAAACAAACTCCGCCCTGCACAGTCACATGACTTCACCATCACCACCCCTAAGCTTTAACTCCTTCACACCTTATCTAAAAACATCCTGATAACGATCCACACTGCTCTTTATGTGAAAGAATCTGAATGAATAAACAGCTTGTCATTAGTATAAACACAACAAGGCTGTTTCGAGGTTGAGTTTCCCTCTTCGGCGTGATAACGTCTAACATCCCGGACGACCTCGGTAGTCCCTCTTAGCCACTTATTAACATCCGTCTTTTTCCGAAACGTGTAAAAGCTTTAAAAATCTAAAGTGCGGTATTACTGATGTATTTTATGTAGTAGAATAAAACGTGAAAATATCTCAAGCTTTCTGTTAAGCACAGACCTTATTTCAGGCATTTAACCAAAAACCCATTCAAAAAAGCCATTAACTTCGGGACGATGGAAGCAGAAGTGCTGCGATGCTCATTTCCACGTTTTAGGACTCGTTCCTGCAGCACTCTATAAAGTGCATTCATGTTGTGTCAGAATTCTAATAAAAATCATTCGTCGGAATCCATCATGCCGGAAATGTTCAGTAATGTCTAACTGGATAGAGTGTGACGTCACGTTCTAAACAAACACCTCAGAGTAAATGACAGACACTTCCATGGTTAAAGTAGGGACGATTCAAAAAGGTACATATTTATTAACGTTCCCTATCATTTTCTAGTATGTAATAATCATGATCAAATATACCCAAGCTTCTACATCGAATATCCTCCTAATTTCTGAGTCGCAGGAGAATTTTTTTCATTGTCGTCACGTAATTATTGTTATTCTGACATGAAGTGAAAGCAGGATAATTCCCCTGAGTGTGTAGTAACGACATGTGGAGCTGTCAGGATGCTATTTGGTTTTTGTTGCTCGTGTTTAAGGAAATAGATCAGATGTTGTGTCCAGCAGAAATGTGAGAAATATTTAGAAATGTAGGAGTCAGGATATTGATGCTGATGTTGATTGTATAAATAAGGGAAATGGTTTAAAGGTCTGATTGGTGGCCTGCAGCTTTCCATGGAGCAGATCAGCTGAGTTCAGCTTCTGGTTTGTCCGTGTTTCTGGAGGATTGGTATCCACTCTATAAACTAAAATTCTCAGCACTGTTGTTGATGTTGTATAGATAAGTGTGTTTGTGTTGTACAGATGAGTGTGTTTGTGTTGTACAGATGAGTGTGTTTGTGTTGTGTAGATGAGTGTGTTTGTGTTGTGTAGATGAGTGTGTTTGTGTTGTGTAGATGAGTGTGTTTGTGTTGTATAGTTGAGTGTGTTTGTGTTGTATTGATGAGTGTGTTTGTGTTGTGTAGATGAGTGTGTTTGTGTTGTATAGTTGAGTGTGTTTGTGTTGTATAGTTGAGTGTGTTTGTGTTGTATAGATGATTGTGTTTGTGTTGTATAGATGAGTGTGTTTGTGTTGTATAGTTGAGTGTGTTTGTGTTGTATAGATGATTGTGTTTGTGTTCTATAGATGAGTGTGTTTGTGTTGTATAGACGAGTGTGTTTGTGTTGTATAGATGATTGTGTTAGTATCAGTTGAGTGTGTTTGTGTTGTATAGATGATTGTGTTAGTATCAGTTGAGTGTTTGTGTTGTATAGATGATTGTGTTAGTATCAGTTGAGTGTGTTAGTATCAGTTGAGTGTGTTTGTGTTGTATAGTTGAGTGTGTTAGTATCAGTTGAGTGTGTTTGTGTTGTATAGATGATTGTGTTAGTATCAGTTGAGTGTGTTTGTGTTGTATAGTTGAGTGTGTTAGTATCAGTTGAGTGTGTTTGTGTTGTATAGATGATTGTGTTAGTATCAGTTGAGTGTGTTTGTGTTGTATAGTTGAATGTGTTTGTGTTGTATAGATGATTGTGTTTGTGTTGTATATTTGAGTGTGTTTGTGTTGTATAGATGATTGTTAGTATCAGTTGAGTGTGTTTGTGTTGTATAGATGATTGTGTTAGTATCAGTTGAGTGTGTTTGTGTTGTATAGATGATTGTGTTAGTATCAGTTGAGTGTGTTTGTGTTGTATAGATGATTGTGTTAGTATCAGTTGAGTGTTTGTGTTGTATAGATGATTGTGTTAGTATCAGTTGAGTGTGTTAGTATCAGTTGAGTGTGTTTGTGTTGTATAGTTGAGTGTGTTAGTATCAGTTGAGTGTGTTTGTGTTGTATAGATGATTGTGTTAGTATCAGTTGAGTGTGTTTGTGTTGTATAGTTGAGTGTGTTAGTATCAGTTGAGTGTGTTTGTGTTGTATAGATGATTGTGTTAGTATCAGTTGAGTGTGTTTGTGTTGTATAGTTGAATGTGTTTGTGTTGTATAGATGATTGTGTTTGTGTTGTATATTTGAGTGTGTTTGTGTTGTATAGATGATTGTTAGTATCAGTTGAGTGTGTTTGTGTTGTATAGATGATTGTGTTAGTATCAGTTGAGTGTGTTTGTGTTGTATAGATGATTGTGTTAGTATCAGTTGAGTGTGTTTGTGTTGTATAGATGATTGTGTTAGTATCAGTTGAGTGTGTTTGTGTTGTATAGATGATTGTGTTAGTATCAGTTGAGTGTGTTTGTGTTGTATAGATGATTGTGTTTGTGTTGTATAGTTGAGTGTGTTTGTGTTGTATAGTTGAGTGTTTGTGTTGTATAGACGATTGTGTTTGTGTTGTATAGTTGAGTGTGTTTGTGTTGTATAGATGATTGTGTTAGTATCAGTTGAGTGTGTTTGTGTTGTATAGACGATTGTGTTTGTGTTGTATAGTTGAGTGTGTTTGTGTTGTATAGATGATTGTGTTAGTATCAGTTGAGTGTGTTTGTGTTGTATAGATGATTGTGTTTGTGTTGTATAGACGATTGTGTTTGTGTTGTATAGTTGAGTGTTTGTGTTGTATAGATGATTGTGTTTGTGTTGTATAGTTGAGTGTGTTTGTGTTGTATAGTTGAGTGTTTGTGTTGTATAGACGATTGTGTTTGTGTTGTATAGATGATTGTGTTAGTATCAGTTGAGTGTTTTGTGTTGTATAGATGATTGTGTTTTTTTATCATTTTTGAAGTTGTGTTTGTGTTGTATAGATGATTGTGTTTGTGTTGTATAGTTGAGTGTGTTTGTGTTGTATAGATGATTGTGTTTGTGTTGTATAGTTGTGTGTGTTTGTGTTGTATAGTTGAGTGTTTGTGTTGTATAGACGATTGTGTTTGTGTTAGTATCAGTTGAGTGTGTTTGTGTTGTATAGATGATTGTGTTAGTATCAGTTGAGTGTGTTTGTGTTGTATAGACGATTGTGTTTGTGTTGTATAGTTGAGGGTGTTTGTGTTGTATAGGATGATTGTGTTTGTGTTGTATAGTTGAGGGTGTTTGTGTTGTATAGATGATTGTGTTTGTGTTGTATAGTTGAGTGTGTTTGTGTTGTATAGTTGAGTGTTTGTGTTGTATAGATGATTGTGTTTGTGTTGTATAGTTGAGGGTGTTTGTGTTGTATAGATGATTGTGTTTGTGTTGTATAGTTGAGTGTGTTTGTGTTGTATAGTTGAGTGTTTGTGTTGTATAGACGATTGTGTTTGTGTTGTATAGTTGAGTGTGTTTGTGTTGTATAGATGATTGTGTTAGTATCAGTTGAGTGTTCATCACAGTAATTATTAACACTTCTCTAGAACACTTTTGTAGAAAGTCCGGACTGCTGATTGTGTGAAACGACTCAGAGTTCGTGAAATCCTGATCAGAATTCTCAACACCGTCCAGTCTCCTTCTCCCTGTACGGCGCCAGCACTGCTTTTGTCTGAAGGAAGCGGAGCCTCTGGCTTTCATGACCCAGCTAAAAACGTGTGACTTATCTACGCTCTGTATACACAGGAGAAATCACTGGTGCCTGAGAAGGTCACAATGTGATGTTTTTTCTTCATCTCTCCACTTCTTTTCCATATCCAGCTTCAGTTTCCAGGCACCAGATGAAACCCATCTGTGGGCTTCCGTCCGTACAAGACAAGGGAATTAGTTCCCTCAGTGTCTCTTATCTCTCTACCTCCACACCCTGCCTCACATGCTCTGTTTCTCCTCCAGTAATGAATATCTACCCAATTTAGTTCCTTGTCTCTCTCTCGGGGAATAAATCCTCCCTCAGCTCCTCGGATGAAAGAAAGTAGGAATCCCCAGAGTCTCAGCTACGACCTCGGCGCTCAACCATCTGACCTTAATTGATAAGGACGGTATTCAGTGGACAAAATGGATCTAATGACCTTTATTCCTATTGTGGAGCATGACACCTTTTGCGGTGTGGCTCAGATAATCATGAGCAGGTCAAGCACAGAAATCGCGGCCATGGAGTAATTACTTGTCGTAGATAGGAGATGGAGATAGAATTCCCTGGACGTTTGGGTTTGAAAGTTTTTGTGTGGTGTGTGAATTGTATAGATGATTGTGCTTGTCGTATAGACAAGTGTGTTTGTGTTCTAAAGATGAGTGTGTTTGTGTTGTATAGATGAATGTGTTTGTGTTGTATAGACAAGTATGTTTGTGTTATATACGAACGTCGAGTGTTTATATGAGACTATTTGTGTTGTGTAGACAAGTGTGTTTTTGTTGAAAAGATGTGTGTACATGTGTTTTATAGTTGACTGTTTGTGACACATAGCTAAAAGTTTTTATCATATAGACTTGTGTTTGTGTTGTGTAGACAAGTGTGTGTGTGTTTTATAGTTGAGTGTGTTTGTGTTGTATAGACGAGTATGTGTGTGTTGTATAGATGAGTGTGTGTGTGTTGTATAGACGAGTGTGTTTGTGTTGTATAGACGAGTGTGTCTGTGTTGTATAGATGAGTGTGTCTGTGTTGTATAGACGAGTGTGTCTGTGTTGTATAGACGAGTGTGAGTGTGTTGCATAGACGAGTGTGTTTGTTGTATAGACGAGTGTGTCTGTGTTGTATAGACGAGTGTGTCTGAGTTGTATAGACGAGTGTGTCTGTGTTGTATAGACGAGGTGTTTGTGTTGTATAGACGAGTGTGTCTGTGTTGTATAGACGAGAGTGTTTGTGTTGTATAGATGAGTGTGTCTGCGTTGTATAGACGAGTGTGTTTGTGTTGTATAGGTGAGTATGCCTGTGTTATATAGACAAGTGTGTCTGTGTTGTATAGATGAGTGTGTTTGTGTTGTATATATGAGTGTGTTTGTGTTGTATATATGAGTGTGTCTGCGTTGTATAGACGAGTGTGTTTGTGTTGTATAGGTGAGTATGCCTGTGTTATATAGACAAGTGTGTCTGTGTTGTATATATGAGTGTGTTTGAGTTGTATAGATGAGTGTGTCTGAGTTGTATAGACGAGTGTGTCTGTGTTGTCTAGACGAGTGTGTCTGTGTTGTATATATGAGTGTGTCTGAGTTGTATAGATGAGTGTGTTTGTGTTGTATATATGAGTTTGTCTGAGTTGTATAGATGAGTGTGTCTGAGTTGTATAGACAAGTGTGTCTGAGTTGTCTAGACAAGTGTGTCTGAGTTGTATATATGAGCGTGTCTGAGTTGTATAGATGAGTGTGTCTGAGTTGTATGGAAGAGTGTGTCTGAGTTGTATAGATGAGTGTGTTTGTGTTGTATAGATGAGTGTGTCTGAGTTGTATAGATGAGTGTGTTCGTGTTGTATAGATGAGTGTGTTCGTGTTGTATAGATGAGTGTGTCTGAGTTGTATAGATGAGTGTGTCTGAGTTGTATAGACAAGTGTGTCTGTGTTGTCTAGACAAGTGTGTCTGTGCTGTATATATGAGCGTGTGAGTTGTATAGATGAGTGTGTCTGAGTTGTATGGATGAGTGTGTTCGTGTTGTATAGATGAGTGTGTTCGTGTTGTATAGATGAGTGTGTCTGAGTTGTATAGATGAGTGTGTCTGAGTTGTATAGATGAGTGTGTCTGAGTTGTATAGACAAGTGTGTCTGTGTTGTCTAGACAAGTGTGTCTGTGCTGTATATATGAGCGTGTCTGAGTTGTATAGATGAGTGTGTCTGAGTTGTATAGAGGAGTGTGTTCGTGTTGTATAGATGAGTGTGTCTGAGTTGTATATATGAGCGTGTCTGAGTTGTATAGATGAGTGTGTCTGAGTTGTATGGATGAGTGTGTCTGAGTTGTATAGATGAGTGTGTTCGTGTTGTATAGATGAGTGTGTCGGAGTTGTATAGATGAGTGTGTCTGAGTTGTATAGATGAGTGTGTCTGAGTTGTATAGACAAGTGTGTCTGTGTTGTCTAGACAAGTGTGTCTGTGTTGTATATATGAGCGTGTCTGAGTTGTATAGATGAGTGTGTCTGAGTTGTATAGATGAGTGTGTTCGTGTTGTATAGATGAGTGTGTCTGAGTTGTATATATGAGTGTCTCTGAGTTGTATAGATGAGTGTGTTCGTGTTGTATAGATGAGTGTGTCTGAGTTGTATAGATGAGTGTGTTCGTGTTGTATAGATGATTGTGATGATTGTGTTCTCGTGATCAATAATCAGTTCTTGATGTTGTTTAGTCTTTACACTGAATTCTATCTGATCTGTTTTTTTTCTTTTATCTTTGTTTGTCCACAGCGGCTCCTAAAGGTCCCAAGCTCATCATGACCCCTGCCAGGGCGAAGGTAGGAGACACGGTGCGCATCACAGTGCAAGGATTCCAGGTAGGAACCCCGGGGGTATCAGACCTAACTTTAATATATATGAAGCTGTCCTTAAAGTAAGAAAAACAATGCCACATTTTGGTCTTAATTTTTTTATTATAGTCTTTTTATTATAGTCTTTTTATATATAGATTTGTTACACTAAATTCTTTGTTAGCTCATCTTTCTTTGTTAGCATTATAGTATTTGTTTCCTCAGTTTGTGCTAACTGCTTGGTTTCATTACCTTTCTCCACTAGCATTGTAGTTTTTGTTGCCTCAGTTAGTGCTAACTTGTTTGTTAGCTCACCACTCTGTTAGCATTATTGTATTTGTTAACTTATTTAATGCTAATTCTTTTCTTAGATCACCTCTCTGTTAGCATTATAGTATTCATTACCGTAGGTAGTGCTAATTCATTTGTTAGCTCACCACTCTATTAGCATTACTGTATTTGTTACCTAATTTAGTGGTAATTCTTTTATTAGCTCACCACTCTTATTTAACATTATAGTATTTATATCAGGTAGTGCTAATTTTTTTGTTAGCTCATCTTTCCCTGTAAGCATTGTAGTATTTGTTACCTTGTTTAGCGCTAATTCCTTTGTTTGTTTACCTTTTTCCGTTAGCATTGTAGTATTTATTACTTTAGCGCTAATTCCTTTGTTAGCTCACTACTCTCTGTTAGCATTATAGTATTTGTTTCCTCATTTAGGGCTAATTCCTTTGTTAGCTCACCTTTCTCTATTAGCATTATAGTGTTAACTCAGGTAGCACTAATTCCTTTCTTAGCTCATCTTTCTAAGTTAGTGCTGTAGTACTTGTTACCTCAGGTAATGCTAATTCCTTTGTTAGCTCACCTTTCTCCGTTAGCGTTATAGTAGTTGTTGCCTCACATAGCACTAATTCCTTTCTTAGCTCATCTTTCTAAGTTAGCGCTGTAGTACTTGTTACCTCAGGCAGTGCTAATTATTTTGTAAGCTCACCACTCTTTTACCATTATAATATTTGTTAGTTCACCTTTCTCCATTAGCACTATAGTATTTATTATCTCATTTAGCACTAATTCCTTTGTTAGCTCACCTTTCTCATTTAGCGCTATATTTGTTTCCTCAGGTAGCGCTAATTCCTTTGTTTGCTTACTTTTTGATATCAGCGCTATAGTATTATTAAAACCTCAATTAATTCCTTTAGCTCACCTTTCTCAGTCAGTGCTATAGTGTTTATTAACTCTGGCTAATTGCTTTTTTTTTAGCACAACTTTTTCAATTAGCGCAGTCAATGCTAATTATTTATGTACCTCACCTGCCTCAGTTAGCTATTGTAGGCGTTTTTACCTCAGTTAGCACTAAGAAATTTGATTACACCAAAATTTTGATATGAATAAAGTTATAACTCATTTTTGGTGTACAGAATCATTTTATTCTTAGATTTCTGACCGCTTGTTTAGTCACATTTTGTATTTTTTTTTTTTTTGTCGTCATGCTTCCTTGCTGTTTTTGTCATGCGCGACTCAAGGTGCGCTAACTTCCCTCATTGAAATCGAAGCCGGCCATCTGTTTAGTGATATCTCTACAGCTTTCAGGTGTAATTATTTTCCGCCTGTATTCAGTAGCTGCGAGCTGGTCGTGAGCGTGTCACTGTCAGAGGAGCAGGATTTTCTCACTGTTCAGACGCTCCGTCAGTTCAGAGGGGAAATCAAGCAGGCAGATTGCTGTAGTATAACGATCATTGGCTGCCAAAAGCAAGAAATCTCAGCCCATGGAAATATAAAATAGAAAAAAAAGTGAAAAAAAACAATAGTTGTGGAGAAGTCGTTGGTCTGATTCCAATGGCAGGAATAACTGGGAGGCTCTTCTGTTCCCTTTAAATCATCTTTGTAGATTTATGCAGCTGTTAGTCAGCAAACGACGAGGCGGTTTGGTTTTATTAGACTGCTACTTTATTAGTACCACTGAAGTAGCCGATAGTGACACATGTGACACATTAACAGCCTGATGATTGTTCCATATATATTTGAAGTGCTCCATTAAAGGAAATTAAGAAAAGTCATTACAAATAAGCTTGACTGCACAACCGAATTAGCACAGATGGATTTAAATGAATTGCAAAGTATCTAGAAGAAATGTTACTAATCCTCACTTTTTTTTAAAAAATAAAAATCCCCTTTTTCCTTGAGTTTCAAGTGTGTATTTTCGAGTGAAAATAATTTTTTTCTTCCTGCGATTTATTAGTGGTGTAAATATGATATGACAGATATGACTGATGGGATATATTTCATTAATAACGTTTTTAAAGTCTACATACACCCCATTCCCAAGCCTGAGGCGACTGTGGCCTCAAAGAAAAAATTACCTGAGATGGTAAGAGGAAAAAACCTTGAGAGGAACCAGACTCAAAACCCATCCTCATGACACTGAAGCATGTGAATTATCATGAACACCAGAGAGTGATTATTAATAATAATGTCCTTTCTACAGTCATATACAGAAAGTTGGAGTTGTGTAACTAGGAGCTCCTGAGTAACTCATAAATTAAATCAACATCTGAGATTATTATAGATCATATAAATAAATATCCAAAGCCCAGATGTTATTACGTTAGTAATCTGGACAAACTCTCGGTGGAGCAGATGGAAAGCTGGTGTACAGTCAATTTTTCTATTTTATTTTTTTTTTGTGCTATTAGATTGTCCTTTGTTTCAGCTTTTTCATACTGGGTATTTTTCTAACTATTGTAACTAATAACATCAGTCCTGCAAAACAAATCCCAAAAATATTTGTAAATTGGTGTGAGCAGTAGTAGAAGTAGAAGAAGCCTTTATCACATATAAAGTACAGCACATTCAAATTATTTTGAGTCTGGAGTCAGAGTGCAAGGTCAGACATGGGGCAGAGAGTGTTAAGGGCCTTGCTTAAGGGCCCTACAGTGGCAGTTTGGTGGTGCTGGGGCTTGAACCCCTGACCTTCTGATTAGTAATCTTCACTGCTGAGCCAGGATTGCCCTAAGTAGTGTTAATAGTAGCTGTATGATGACTATGAGTATTACAGATAATAGTATGTGGAAGAGGATTAAGAGGAATAATAGTAGTACAGTAGCAGTAGGAGTAGCAGGAGGAAGTATAATAATAGAAGTAATATTAGCAGGAGTAGCAGTATTAATAGCAGTAGGAATAGTAGCAGGAAAAGGAATATTAATAGGAGTAATAAAAGGATTAATACTAGTAAGAGGACTGGTAGTAGTTTTACATGTACATTTAAATTCATGGCTCTTATCCAGAGTGACTTACAGACATGATTTGAAGTGTCTGTTAATGAATGTATATTGATACTGGTTCATTAGGTCATGGACTAAGAATATTGTCAGTCTGCATAAACAGTTGGAGAGGTAATAAAGCAAAAAAAGCACATAGACAATATTTTTTTATTTTGAGGATAAGAAGGAGGAAGAGGTACTAGTAGTTATAGTGAATAGTAGTACTAGCAGAAGGTGTACTACTAGTAGCAATAGTAGTCATAGTAGTAGTAGCAGCTGGGGCAGTACTAGTAGTAGTAGTAGTAATAATAGCAGGAGGAGTTCTAGTAGTAGTAGCAGCAGGAGGAGTACTAGTGCTAGAAGAAGTAGTAATAGTAGTCGAAGCAGTAGAAGGAGTGCTAGTGGTAGTAGTAGTAGTAGCAGAAGCAGGATGAGTACTAGTAGTAGTAGTACTAGTAGCAGTTGTAGTAATAGCAGGTGGATTACTACTATGTGTTAAGAATATTTGTGTTAGTAGTAGGAATGGTATTGTTTGTATTACTAATCAATACCAGCAGCAAAATTGGAACTGAAAGTACCTCTGGAGAAGTGAAAGTATTCACAGTATACATGAATAGTAGTAGTTAGCTGTGCATTTTATTATTTTCTAAGCACATTTGCATTGCATTTTATTTTATTTTTTCCTATGGGTACACTGTAGATGAATATATTTATAGTTTCCTCATATCAGACTTTTCAATTCTTTTCTATTTCCTCAGTGTAGAACTGTTCTCTAGCCCTGGCTGAAAGACAGCTGCACAGCTCCACCCCTTTTTTTCCTTGACAGCATCCAGTTTAATAGCAGTTGCACTTTGTGTCCCAGGCAGAAGAGGGCTCTAAACAACACAGCCTGCCCATGTACACCTTTAAAACACCAACACATGAATTACATTTTATTTAAGTCTATAAAGACACTATTATGTCAAGATGATATGTCTACATTTGCACATCCCACTTTGGTTCTCATTTCTTCATGAGATTTAAGTGAAGTTATATATTACAGTCAAAGTCCTCCAAGGAAAACTGTTTGGTTTTTTTTTTGGTGTGTGTCTGTGTGTGTGTGTGTGTTTGGGGGGGAGTAGGGATGGTAGGGTTTCTGAATTGTGACCTGATGCCACCAGAAAATACAAACACATTCCAGTGCTGTCAGGGTGTAAACATGTGACACAGCCTAGAAATGATGTTATATCAATCAATATCAAAGGTCACATGACCCTGCCAGATGAGTGTTTCTATGCTGGATGGATAGCATGAGCCAGATTTCAGGCTAGCTCATATTGAGGCTTTTTTTTGTTTCTGGTTAATGTCTGGAAAGTTAAATTACAAATAAGTACAAAAAAAGTTACAGCTAAATGTAAGTTACAGCTCAGGTGTAATTTGCTTGCTAGATTCGCAAGTAGGCCTAAAATTATCATGAAAAGAATAAAATAAATTATATATATACATTATATATATAAATTGTGAAATGGGCCAAGGATTAAGAAAAAATAGCGCAGTGTATATGGTTGTCTGTTGGATTCACAAAGTTATATGCCTAGAAGTAAAGATGTTCACACTCCTACACACACATCTGTGTTGAACATTAGTTAAGATAATATATATTTATTTATTTATTTTTTGCTGCAGGGTTTTTTAGGCCTAATAAGAGATAATGCTTGACAAAGTGGCACCGTAAGAGGGCGAGAGTGAAACTCGATAGTCTTTTGCTATCATGTGAAGTGCCTATTTGTTGTGAGTGCTTTCATGGACCGTGTGCCTGATACACAAACTCCAATTTTATTTGTCTCTGCAGTTCGCGGGGACGCTGAACGAATCTATAATAACAGAGTTATAATAACGCCAACTCATTCTTGTTTCCACTAGTGGGAAGTGTCCTGTATATTGATAGAATAGTTCAGTTAAGTTAAAAGAAGTAAAATGCTTCTAACTGGAATGTGTTAAGAGGGAAAAAAAAACAGAACAAAATACAGCATTAAAGCAGTTATTTATACAGCTAGCACAGTAAAAATGAGTTTATATTATTGATATTATGGGATGCTTCGTCCCTTGTTTTTGTTTTTTTTACCATAAAAGGATTTTCTGCATTAGCATCAAGAGCGAACGTAACAATCTTTCAACGTTGCACACACTCACATACGCAAACTCACTGTCTTACAGAATGAGGTGTTCCCCGAGCCACTGTTTACCTGGACGCGAGTGGGAGGACGTCTGCTGGACGGCAGCAGTGAGAGGGAAGGGAATGAGCTGGTGCTGGAGCGAGTGCCTGCAGAACTCAACGGTTCCATGTACCGCTGTACAGCACAGAACCCACTGGGTTCTACTGATACACATACACGCCTCATCGTTTTCGGTTAGTCACCACACACACACACACACACACACACAACTCATAATCTCATTGTGTTCGGTTAGTCAGCCTCCAGTATTTCACTCACTGTGCTTGCTGTGATGCAGCTTGCAGTATTCTGTGCTTTTTTTCCACAGAAAACTACTTGAAAGCACAGGATTCTTCTTTTAAACGCCTAACAGTGAAGATGCATTTAATGACTTTCTGTGAAAGTTGTACTCCAGATAAGTGAATCAAAGGGCTTCGGCTGAATGCACTTTTTGACGATGTCAAAATGATGAGTCTTAGCCCAAATCTTTGCAAATCTACCGTCATTTGGAAAAATTGCACACTCCTCTGAATATCATGGAACTTGCTTATCCTGGAGGGACTGATAAACATACCCACAGCACAAACATACACACATCTACAGTATATGCAACATCTGCATTTTGTTTTGTTCATCTGTTACTTTAATTTCTATTTATTAATGATGTACATACATTTTAGTGTAAACTGTTTGTGTGAAATATAGTGAAGAAAACCAGAAGTAAACGAAAAGCTTGTGTGAACAAAATGGCAAAATGAAACATAAGCGCAGAAATAGAAAAAGAATTCTTGTAATAGTACTCAATTCTTGTAATGGTTATAATCAAATCAAACATATACACCCAGATATTTCTGCTCTGTTAGACACAAAACATACAAGTCATACAAAGACAGTCATACAAAGTCGTCACCGATGCTCAGACACTATAGTTCCTCCATTTCCCGAGCTGTAATGGAGAAAATGACACGTAGTCCATCAGATGAAGAATCGCCTCGCCTGCCATTTCCTCATTAAGACCTCCTGAAAATTTACAAATCGTCGGTGAAGCCATTTGGCGGATAAGTGTCACTATGGGGCAGGTT
Organism: Hemibagrus guttatus; assembly: GCA_033459395.1. Classification (NCBI taxonomy): domain Eukaryota; kingdom Metazoa; phylum Chordata; class Actinopteri; order Siluriformes; family Bagridae; genus Hemibagrus; species Hemibagrus guttatus. The sequence continues at coordinate 4,614,864 of JAUCMX010000023.1, forward strand.
CTGTCTGCCGGGACAGATCGGCCAAAGAGAGCATTAATGTTCATTTAACAGCCCGACAGACCCCACGGCATCCTCTGAACCTCAGCAATTGTGGGCTATCATGAGCGTGTGTGTAATGCTGTCCCTGCGTTATAATTCGGCACCTGTCATAAAAAAATGTAGATTAGTAGCGAGAAAGAAACGAGCTCATAGCTTTAGGCCTCGATAATAAACGAGAGAGAAATAATTGTGACAATGTTGTGACGACGCTGTAAAGTTTGTTACATAATAATTTTTTTTTTTTTTAATGACCAGACAGCTGCCTCCCATCTCAACCTCTCACTTTCTTTCCTGTTTCTATTCTCTCCTGCAGAAAACCCAAGCATGATGAAACACACACAGAATCAAAACAGTAAGTGTGGGAACCTTCTGGGACTGCAGAATGAGACGGGATCTGGCTGTTCGCCAGCGCACAAAACTTTTCTTCCTTTTTTTTTGTGAGGTTTTTCACATATTTGAAATGACAAGTGAGCCACCTGCGAAGCGTCTCTGCAGCATCTGCTCACTCCGACATACTATATGAATTTTAAATTGCGTTGATGAACTTGAGTTTAAGAGCGCTGGAACTCGAAAGGCATGTTAATAACGTGTTTGTAACATCTGGATATAGATTCATTTCTCTGATTCACTTTACAGTTCATTAAGCTACACTTTCGTAAACACTTTAAGACAACTGATAAGAGAAACTTAGAAAAATATATATTCAGTAACTCCTCATAAAGCAATATGACCCTGCTTGACATTTATAATTTCTTTTTTAATGTTAATTAATTTTACAGTTGCTTTCTAATCATCACAGTTTATAAAGGTTATATTGTGTGGAACAGCAGATGGCATTGTAATGAACAGTAACATAAAATGATTTTAAACCATCAGTGAATGAATGATTTAATGATATTTGGATGATTTATTGACATTATCATAGAAGTTTAAGCAGGGTTCAAGTTATTTCTTAATATATTATTGATATAGTGTTGCTGGGTTTTTTGATGCCACACCGCTTCAAATTAACGTAACACCAGAATTTATATAGTTTTTTTTAAATAATATTTCATATAATAATCTATTTATTTATTTATTTATTTATTTATTTATTTATTTATTTATTTATTTATTTATTTAAATAACTTGTTATATGGTCTTGTTAACATGACATTGCACCTCATAATGTAGTATTATGATGAGGTGATGATCCAACACCAAACCGTCCTTTCATATAGGATAAAAGAAAATATAAACCTATTTCATTATCATAAACTTGCTGTAGAACTTTACGTAAGAAAGAATAGCGTTCATAGAGCTATATGATGACTACACAGATGCGTCGTGACAACTCAACTGCATCCACCTACCTACATGAACACCTACATACAGACAGGGTTTTGTCCATTTTAGACCTCACAGCATGAGGATTGCTGCGATTTGTTAATTGCTTTTCCTTAGATATTTATTAGAAAGGATGCACTCGTATTCAGAGAGATGTTACAGTGTAATAATGATAATGATCAGTGTTATGACCTTCACATCTATGATAATATAGTCCATACAGGGTTTCATGTTAACATTACAACATGAAACAACGTACAGCTTCACCTACACAGATTCATGTTCACTGTACATACTTAGTATAAATTAGGCTGGAGCCTTTTCCTTTTAAAAAGCACTCATGAAGCTGTGCAGTCTCCTGTCATTTCACATGCATGAGCCGTCATTCCCGGTGAAAAAACACCGAAACCTTAGCGGCTGCCAGCTGCTGATGAATTACAGTTTTTCAGCTAATCTCACTGGCTCATTTGTAATTTCTTATAGACCCATATGTATAAATGAAGGATTTAAGAGCAGAACTAATCTCTCTCTCTTTCTTTCTTTAACTCTCTCAATCTCATTGTCTTTTTTTCCTTTTCTATTTCTCTCTTTCTCACATTACCCTCTGGTACCCGCGGATATAAATTTGAATATGCAAATGTAGCCGCGAGCAGGTGCATGACTGTAGGGACAGAATCAGGTCGTCCTGCAGCCTCGTATGCAAGGCAAATAGCTTGTAGGAACAAGGCCCCGAGAGGACATTGTACATGAGCCTGTGCAGCAAAAAAAATCTTCTTAATAATCCATATTTCAGCATAGAAATAGCCCAAAAAGTCCGTATAGGGTTTGTACAGATGCTACAATGTCTTTACAATGCTTACTTTATAAAATTCCTTTAAAAAAAAAAACTTTCCTATTAAGTTTGTGCTTAGTTTTGAATAAACTTCGCAATATTGCTTGTTTTTAATGAAAAATGTACAGTATATTATATAATGTGCCATATAAAACAAAATGTTTCATAGAATCATATTTTAACTGTTATGTAACTATAATGTGTACCTGTTCAATAACATGACACCATCAATCCTGGCTGCCAGGTGAGCAGGGAACTAAAGTCTGGTGTTACAAAGACAACAAAAGAAAAGAAAAAAAAAAGAAAGAAAAATCCTGGGAATAAAAACATGTGAATCTGGTTTTAAAGTTGCATTGCAAATAGAATTTGCATTTCATAATTTGAATTGGGGGGGGCACGGTGGCTTAGTGGTTAGCACGTTTGTCTCAAACCTCCAGGGTTGGGGGTTCGATTCCTGCCTCCGCCGTGTGTGTGGAGTTTGCATGTTCTCCCCGTGCCTCGGGGGTTTCCTCCGGTTTCCTCCCCCGGTCGAAAGACATGCACTGTAGGTTGATTGGCATCTCTAAATTGTCTGTAGTGTGTGATTGCGTGAGTGAATGAGAGTGTGTGTGTGCCCTGCGAAGGGTTGGCACCCCATCCAGGGTGTATCCTGCCTTGATGCCCAATGATGCCTGAGATAGGCACAGGCTCCCCGTGACCCGAGAATAGATCGGATAAGCGGTAGACAATGAATTAATGAATTTGAATTGGACGTGCCGTTTTAATTTTTGGTAAAAAATGACTTCAAGTTGATCCCACAGGCTTACAAAACAGTACAAATTGATATAATGCTTCCATCAGAGAGCTTTAGGAATTGAAACAGTGGTAGATCAAGTTGTTTATTTCACCAAATTAGCTGTCAACTGTGCAAATCATTCAAATTTAACTACCTGAGATTTCATTTCATTCTACTTCAAAACTTGATGTACAATTACAAAATAATTCATAAAATTCTTTAAAAAATAGCGCATTGTAAATCCAAATTCTAGTGACAGAAATCTAATTTCAAATCTTTTTTTTTTCATATTTTCTTTTATTTCTCCAGACATAAGTGAATACATTTGCTCTTAGTTGTTATTAGTATTATAATTTAGTTTGAAATGAGGCTGGATTTCAAAAAAGTGCGGGTGGTATTTAATTATATTAAAGTGAAATTTAGCATAATTTAACTTAAAAATATCTCACTTCAGCATTATATATATATAGACATTTTGACACTGTGAAATAAAATGAGTATACATAAATGTGTCATGTCATAACATCAACAAATTAGCTAGCAGAACTCTGCTATGTTTTCATATGCTAGCTACAGCATTGTCGTTGTCTATATACAGTTGTGCTCAAGAGTTTGCATACCTTGGGAGAATTTGCAAGATGTGTTCCATTTTTTAAAGAAAACAGAAAAGAAAATATTGTATAAGAAAATATTATTTCTTATAGGACTCAAGTTCATATGTAAGGCATAACAGAATGGCACAATCATCAAACAAAACATGACAATAAAGAAAATGAGGAAATAATCCCTGTTCAAAAGTGTGCATACGTTTAGTTCTTAATATAGTGTATTACCCCCTTTAGCATCAATGATGGCATGCAGGCTTTTGTAATAATTGTGCATGAGGTCCTTAATTCTCTCAGGTGGTATAGCTGCCCATTCTTCTTGGTAAAATGCATGCAGTTCCTGTAAATTTTTTGTTTGTCTTGCACAAACTGCACGTTTGAGATCTCCCCAAAGTGGCTCAATGATATTGAGGTCAGGCCACTCCAGAACCTTCACATTTTTTTGCTGTAGCCATTGGAGGGTCAACTTGGCCTTGTGCTTTGGATCATTGTCATGTTGGAACATCCAAGAGCGTCTCATGCATAGCTTTCATGCTGTAGAATGCAACTTGTCTGCCAGTATTTTCTGATAACATGCTGCATTCATCTTGCCATCAATTTTGACTAACTTTTCTGTGCCACTGGAGCTCACAGAGCCCCAAAACATGAGAGACCCACCACCATGCTTTACTGTGGGAATGGTGTACTTTTCACCGTCGGCCTTGTTGACTCCTCTCCAAACATAGCATTTATGGTTGTGACTATAAAGTTAAATTTTGGTCTCATCACTCCAAATAACTTGGGCCTTTTTGTGGCATGGGCGCAGTAATGGCTTTCTCCTGGCAACTCGACCATGCAGGTCATTTGTGGTCAAGTACCTCCTTAGTGTGCTCCATGAAACAACACCACTTTGTTCCAGAGCAGCCTGTATTTCTCTCAAAGTTGTGGGGTTTTTTTGCGTCCCAAACAACTCTTCTGGCAGTAGTGGTTGAAATCTTTCTTGGTCTACCTGACCTTGGCTTAGTATCAGCAGAACCTCTTATTTTCCATCTCTTTATCAGAGTTGGAACAGCACTGTGTTGAGATATTCCTAATACCATCTAAGGGAGTTTTTCCTTGCCACAGTGGCCTAAGACACCTCAGGCTTGCTTACTAGGGAATTTTGTCTAACATCTAGGACTGTTTGTCTGTATGTTTACTGTTTCTTATGTTCTGTAAAGCTGCTTTGAGACAATGCTCTTTGTTAAAAGCGCTATACAAATAAAATTGAATTGAATTGAATTGAATAGATACCATTTTATATTCAACTACCTTATTACGCAGGTCCACTGGCAGTTCTTTTGTCTTCCCCATGGTGCAGTATCCAGCCAAGTCAGTGCATCACCTCATGAGCTGAGAAACTCACTGACTATTTATGCACAGACACTAATTACAGTTACAATGAGTCACAGGTGTGGAAACTCCCGTTTAATATCCATTTTAACCTCTGTGTGTCAACCTGTGTGTTTATAATATGGCCAAACATTTAAGGATATGTAAACTGTTGATCAGGGTTGTTTGGGAGATTTCAGTTATCATTACGTTTTAAAAACAGAGTCAAACAACTATGTGATAATTAGTCACTTCACATGACCAGTACCCTAACAATAAGAAAAAAATCTCTTTTAAATCTCTGTTTAACAATCTCTTTCAGGGTATGCAAACTTTTAAGCACAACTGTATATATATCCCAATATTTGTCACCAAATAAATGAATAACAATAGCAGTAATTAAATAGTAGCAATAGCCTAATAGGTTAATCGTTAATATTTGTATGATTAAGATAATGGTTTCTTTGACTTGTTGAAAAAATCTTGAATTTTTCTTCTGATATGCAGCACAAACCCTGAACATGCAGTTATAGCAATGCGTCTCCTCCATAATAATAGTAATTGAAGTCAATAGCACTTTTCACACAGGTGAGAGAACGCCTCTGTCGTTCATGGTCTCTGCATGCATCATAAAAATGTCGTAATACATGTTGGGGTTGTGCTTATGGTCACTTAGCATTAGTGCACTGCTCACTCAAAAGCCCCTTTCAGTGCGTTAGGCAATTACATTGAAATATCGGAGAATTTCGAAAGCTGCCTGGTCTGTACTGCTTGTCCTCTGTATTATAACTTCAAAAAAGCACCGATGCAGAAAGAAAGACATTTTCCACGTGTTCTTTTATTCCTCAGAGGTCTCTTGCTGGAATTAAATTACAGCCGACCGTAGCTTTAGTTCCCTTTATTATGAGTTTTTGTGTAGAAAAAGCATGAAAAAAGTGTAGCACTCTTTTTTTTTTTATCACTGATTTCAATTCAGGCTGTGGTTTATAAAACGTATGAGTATTATACACTCACCAGCCACTTTAATAGGAACACCTGTTCCTCTGCTCATTCATGCTATTATCCAATCAGGCCCATTATCTAGCGGAAATGCAGTGCATAAAAACACAGAGATACAAAGAAGGCGCTTGAGTTAATGTTCGCATCAAACATCAGGAAGGGGAAAAATGTCATCTCAGTGACATTGGCATATACATGACATGGTTATTGGTGAAAGATGGGATAGATTGAGTATTTAAGTATTTGCTGATGATCTGGGATTTTCATCTACAATACTCTTTAGAGTTTTTACAGAATGACATCCAGTGACTAGTGGAAAAGCTTTGTTGATGGGAGAGATTTGGGAAATATAGCCAGAACATTTAGCTACTCTTTACAACCGTGATGAACAGAAAAGTATCTGAAGAGGCATTGGTGGCTCAGTGGTAGGTTGCTCACCTATCATGCGGCAGGCCCGGGTTCGATTCCCAGCCAATGCCTCAACCCCAGCCACTGAATACAGTGCCTGTCCCAAGCCCGGAAAAAATGGGAGGGTTGCGGCAGGAAAGGCATCCGGCGTAAAACCTGTGCCAAGTTGTTGTGCGGACCAGTTGGTCCGCTGTGGCGACCCCGAACAGGGAGCAGCCGAAAGCTCAGAATGCACAACACACCAAACCAGCTAACAAGACCTCAAACCCTGATGTGTTTTTTTTACTGTTGTATTCCATATACAGTGGAACTTCGGCATACGAATGCCCTCCCTTACAAACATTAGCCATAAGAATTGAAATTTCCAAGAAATTGTCATCAGCATACAAAATATTTTTAACATACGAACAAACTGGACCAAACACTAGCTAAGTAGTGCGTACGTCCAGGCACCATTCAAAACTTGTTTGCGTCAGTGGAAAGCCAAGCGAAGCAAACCAAAGTGAGTTTACAAATTTTACGATTTTTTTTTTAAGTGAGCGAAAGCTGTTTGGAAAGAGTCAATCCACGATACCAATGTTGCCTTCGGGATGCATTCGAAAGCTACATGATTTTTCGCGTGTTTTTTTCTTGACAGATTGGTGGATGGGTGATCTGTTCTATTTTTAGCCCAAGCTTGGTGGCATGACTTCCTGTGAGGACCCTTGACATGCTTGGCTTGGGTCAGTTCTTTGTAAGCAGCCATACAGTTTACATACGCTTCATATTGGGAATATTGGTCATGTTTTTGGGTGGCTGGAATGGAATATCTGCATTTACATTACTTCTTATGGAAAATTTGTTTCGCAATACAAATTGTCACCTTGAGAACTCGCCTCCAGAACAAATTAAATTCATATGCCAAGGTTGCACTGTACCCTAAGAGTTTATAGCTCAACATCTATTGAGCTTATCCCAGTCTGGCCATGCTCTCCTGACCTCTCTCATCAACAACACTGAAATGAAAGATTGAGTATTTAAGAGTCTCCTGATATTTTCACATATAACAGTCTGGATTCACTCAAATAACCACGTTTTGCAACAGAAAAGCAACCAGAATGCACAACACACCAAACAATGCTCTCCACATCTGTAAAGATAGTAAACTATTCATTAAAAAGTGTAACATGAATTCACAAATCCACATCCACAAAACCAGAGTGTTAGGAATGTATCAAGACTTTTGGTGTTGGTTTATCGCATAAAAAATGTCTTTATAAAAGCCTAATTTGTAACATGCTACTGTTAGGCTAGTAAATTATTACTAAATATTTATTAATTGATGTAACTGGTCAGTTTTGAATATGACATAAAACCTGATGCATTATTTTAATATTTTTTTATTTCACAGATGGGGGTCCAAGTTTGCACGCATCCGGACTGATATGGCTGCCCCTCGTCATTGTACTGACTATCAAACTGAAATGAGCATTCAAATAAAAAACAATTAGAGGAAAACTTAAAAAAAAAAACTGCCCACACCCACGTGTCCCTCCACGCTGACCAAGCACACACATTTTCCCACCCTGGCACACTTTGAGACTGTCTTCGGAGGACATCTGCAACATTGCCAGGAGGTGCCACGTTCTGTCCTTGGGTTTTTTTTTTGTTTGATTTTGTTTTGTTTGTAAGAACCTAATGCCGACATCCGTGGCTACAACTATAAAAAGCAAAAGATATTCTTAATAGAAGAAGAAGCTCCACCTTCTGTGTTGTCCATGCTGCGTTTTTGTGTCTCATCTTAGCCTGTCAATCAAAAAAAAGAAAAAAAAAAAAAAAGAAACAAACCCGGGCTTCGTTCTTCTTTCAGCTGAACTCATGATGTCACGGTGGTTGTGGTGGACAGCGATACGAACAGGAAAAGACTAAAAAACCATAATCGCTGCTCCACTCGTACAACTACACTGCACTCGAGCACAAACATCCTCATTTTGGACGCCTTTTTTGGTTTTTTTTGGTTTTTTAGCACAGTATTTTTCCCATTCTTTTTTTTTTTTTTTTTTTCTTGAATGGCTCATGGCTGGAATGTACAAAAAAAGACTCATAAAATAAGTCCTGTGAACTGGTGAGATTTTATTTGAGAAGTAAAACAGAAGACCCTCTTTTTAAATGTATTTTGTGTACATCCGTGTAAATACTGAGAAGTATATAAAAAAAAAAAAAGAAATTCAGAGATATAAGGGGGTTGAGGGGTGATGGGTGGGAGATTAGCAAAGCTTTATTGCTTACACATGTTTGGTCATCCCCAGGTCAGTAACACCATCATTGAGGAATCATAACCAAGGAATTTTATTCAAAGGACAGTAAAAAAAAAACAGAATGAAAGAAAGAAAGAATTGACTAAATAGACTTCCCTTATTCTGATTTAATGCTCCCTCAAACCTGTGCGTCATGATGGCAGGCTTGAAATAAGAGGAAAACACATCCTTAACATGGTGTAAGTCTGCCTCTCTTCTCCAGGTTGTGGTGCATGTGACGTTCGGCGATTTTCTCCTCCTCTGCGTCTGTTACGGTGGCGGCATCACGGTGTCACCTCTCTCCGCTCTCATCCACCTGTTCTCTTCCTCCCCCCCTTTTCTTGTTGCATAATATATTCAGTGACCTGCATCGTGTACAGTATGTAACTCTCTCCTAACAGGTACTGCTAGGATCATGTTATTCACCGTTTCTCCCCATCCTCCCATTCCTCTGTTCCTCAAAAGGAGTGTAAACAGGGTTGTTGTATTTGTTTCATATCACCTGTATTAAAACATGGAGATGATCAACTCAACATGGCTGCGTGTGCTCATGCGACAATGCGCTGTTTGTTCCGACCGGCATTTGCATCTTCCACCGACGCCTTTATTTATAGTCATGTACGAACTGTACATGTGTCAGCACTTTGCCCTCAGATGAATATTTTTTATGAATCCTTGTGCCCTATCTGCCACAATTATGGAAGGTTTGTGCATAAAATATTTGTGTTGGAGTAGAAAAAAATAACCTTAACCCCATACAGGCTGCTTACTAAAATTGGGTCCATTGAGTATGTTTTTTTTCCTATTCTATTCTAAATGAGGAGAACAAGTTGAATAAAGAGAAAATATTATTCAGTGTTCAGGTTTTTTGGGGATTACTGAAGAGATCTGAACATTCTACAGCACAGTGTTATCGGATAAAAAGCTTGAAGTTACAGTAGCTACTAGAATTTTCTATTGTGCTAATTAAGTTGACTGTAACATTAGCAGCCATTTCAACATTATAAATGTGAAAACTTTTAACCATCCAGAAAAAAACCCTACCTTATAATGCTAGCTAGCTATATCAGTATTACAAACAGAGTAATAAATTGCCTAATTAAGGTAATGGCGGTAAAGCAAAAGCAAATATTCATCCTGAAACTAATTAAATACATATTTTTGTTATAATATTTGTGCTCAGTGATTCTGATGCTAATATCTCAAAACATTTCTCTACTAAAAATTGAGTGCAGCTTTTTCTTGTGTGTGTGAGACCAATACCCAGTATTTATTTCCTCCAAACCCCAGTGCAGCTATTTCCTTTCCCTCAGTTTGTGCTTCGTGTCTCAGCAGCCCACATCTACAAAACAAATGCTCCAACCCAACTTACACATCATATTTGGTTCACTTCCTGCAGCAGGGTTGATTCAAATCAAGTCAAATTGGAATTGCTTTCTCACTACCACCAAATGGTACTGAGGCCGCCTCGTTAAGACTGTACCGATGCGACTGCCATGTTCTTACCTGCCCAAAAGTGCCACACCGAAGCCATAAACCCAACAGGGGTCGAGTCAAATGGACTAAACACTGCATCAGTGCAACAATACAACAATATCCAAATTACTCACTGGTCCACTTCGAAAAAAGTTTTTCTTTTTCAAGTGGCTCAAAACTGAGCTCAGTATAACAAACTACAGCAAGGAATATTTTCTCTGCCTTCTTGAAAACCACCCTGGGGATAAGTAAATTGTTTTCATGTGAAGTTTCATGTGAACGCTGCAAAAGTTTGTCTTCTGCCACTCATCTTCCAAGTTGCCCTCGTGATGAAAAATAATCCTGCATACATTCAGAAGAATTGCAATTTAAGCTCCTCTAAACACACTGTGTATTAAAAGATTAGGACTGAAGCCTAGGTAGGAGGAGAGATTAGTCAAATATGAGCTTAGTAAAATAGCCTCTCTTCCATTTTTGGTTTGTTTTGTTTGTTTTTGTTATGGCTTGGTTTAGTATATTTCTCTAATGTAAACCTAGTCGCCTTAAGAACATTATGAACAGAAGGATGCTTTTGTTCACTGATCATTCTGACAGATTTGGCTAGTCTAGCTTCTGTTTTTTTTTTTTTTTTCCTCCTCCTGTCATACCCTGAAGCATTTGTTCCATTTCGATGCCTTCTCCATTTCAAACAGGGCCCTGCAGTACATTCTGGGTCTCTTCATATCTGGGTTGAGATATGAAGAAAGGCTCAGGGTCGTCATCTCCAATAAAAAGCGTTAGAATAGTGCTCAAATCATAGTTTAATGGCTGAGTTATTGGCTCTGAATAAAGCCGATGCCAATAGTTTGTTTACAGAATGATGGTGTTCGTGTGAGTGAGGCATCCAAGCGATATCCTGTTTTCCACAACAGCTTCGGGGACATCGAAACGCCCATTATGATGAGAATATGCAGCAGGATAGGATGAGGAATGAAATACTGTGACTGTACTATTCTTTTTTTCAGAACAAATCATGTATTTAAACAGATATAAATGGGAATTTATTGCACAGTTGTAGTTTATGAAGCATTCGGTTTAAAATGCCGTCGACTTCAAATGGTGTCATTTGTGCGTTTTTGGTAAAAACACAACTTGGGCGGTGTTGTTTATTTGTGTGCCCATGCAGATGATGTCCTTATGTAAATAGTGAAAGTCTTCTGAGGGTTTAAAGAGCTCATCTCATCTCTATGATACATTATAACCTTGCATTATTACATATTTACTAGATTCCTAGTCAAATTTATAACATGTCATATAGTCTACATGAACCCTTCTAATGCCTGGCATAAATATAAGCCTGCATTAATTAGTAATTAGTTTCAGCTACATGCATAGCACTTCCTACACAAAATAATTTTGTAACATCAGGCTATATAATGCATTATAATCTCTGGAGAAGTATTCATAATGTGCTATAACTTTCATATAGTGCTGTATCTATAGCAGAAAACAGTATAATACTGTAACCAAGACATTTAAACAATTTCATGCTCCCAACTTTGTTGGCAACAGTTTGGAGATGGCCCTCTAATTCATCCCAAAGGTGTTCTATCAGGTTGAGGTCAGGACTGTGCAGGCCAGTCAAGTTCCTCCACACCAAACTCACTCATCCATGTCTTTATGGACCTTGCTGGTCATGTTGGAACAGAAAGGGGTCATCCCCAAACTGTTCCCACTAAGTTTGGGAAAACATTAAATTGTCCAAAATGTCTTGGTATGCTGAATCATTGAGTTCCTTTCATTGGAACTAAGGGGCCAAGCCCAACCCCTGAAAATCCTGAATTTAATGATTTGGAGGGGTGTCCCAAAACATTTGGTAATATAGTGTATTTATATAGTGTCATATAGACTTCATAATACCTATCTGTTCATAAGAAAGACATTGTAGGTGTCATATTGCATAATTACATGACCTCATTATAGACACTCAGAGTAATACATGACAACATACAGCTTGATTATGTGTTTTGTAGTCAGCATGACACCTTAGGATGCCTGACATAAGCCTGCATAAATGTAATAAGTTTAAGTTACATGCATCATAACTGTGAGTCATGAATGAAAGAATTCTCTGACTTTGTAATGTCAGGTTATGCAATGTATTATAATATCTCTATAAGAACATCATAGACATTAATAACACACTCTAATTTTCATATAGTGATGTATTTGTATCGCCAGCAGGAGCATGTTTTATAGCATACTGACTTTTGTTAATACTTTATATGAATCTTGATAATGCATTGTATATAGAGTTATACACATAAATGCAAAGCACATTTTAAAGTATTGATTGAATAATGACTTAATAATGTACTAACATTACATTACAGAAGATGTTAAAAGTTTTGTTCTAAATATATCCTAGATTTTTTTATGCCAGCCAATGATAGACAAACTAAAAAATCTGATCATCTCATTTCAATATTTATTTTACACTATAGCATTATGGACTATGCATAGTATATGCAATATAATAATTGCAAAGTTTGCCCTGAACTTATACAGGATGATCTGAATTTTTTTTTCTCTCCATTGACGGTCTTATATCTTAGCAAATGGAAAAATACTCTTTCCGATTTAAATCTAAATAGATGAGATTTCTGCTTCTTTGCAGGTGAAGTGACTCTCTCAGATAGCGTAGGGATGACATCATGCTCCTCATTCTGCTGTTTACAAACTGCCCGGTTAGCATTTCGGTAAATGACTGAGAATTGTTTGCTTTGACATATTTGGTTGCACTATTGCATGCTTGCTTTTCTTGTTTCTTGCTTTCTAGCTTTGGAAAGTTTTAGCTTTGTACCATACAAGCACACATATACAATCTACATAAGTATTAAAGAGTTATTAGCTAGCTAATCAGAGTAAATTTTACAGGAAAAACATGAAAAAATAGGAATGTTTAACAGTTAAATCCCTGTGTTTTTTTCTCTCCATTGACGGTCTTATATCTTAGCAATGGAAAATACTCTTTCCGATATATATATATATATATATATATATATATATATATATATATATATATATATATATATATATATATATCTGTGTATATACAGTACATGCAACTTTACGTCGTACTTGCTATAACCCAAATAATGCATTATATTATATATGACAATGTATTCATATACGTGTATGAATGTAAGAAGTTATAGATAGTACTTACATTACTATTACAGTTACTATTACAGTATATTACATTATTCTGCACTATTAAAGCAGTATAATGTCTGTTCACAAGAACATCACAATGCAGGATACACAACATAGTACTCAAGCATAAAAGGTTATAGTATAAAAGTAAATAGCATAAAGCCATTTTCTGAAATAGATGCTTTAAAGAAACTGTACATGCATTGAGGAGCAATGATAGATAGATAGATAGATAGATAGATAGATAGATAGATAGATAGATAGATAGATAGATAGATAGATAGAATTTAATTAAAATACCATCTGCTGCTGATGATGCAAATTAAAATATGTTTCAAAAATATGTCAACTGAAAATATGTCTCAAGCAATGTCAACTATTAATGGCAAACAGGTATGGTATCAAATTTCCTTGGTCTTTTGTAATTATCAGACAAAAACATGTTGCCAAATCCACTGTCACACTTCTCAAGCCACAAAAACGCTCCACTCGACATATGAGAGGTAAGGGGGTTGAAGGAGCAGGCCTGTGTAACCATCAATTATTCAGACCTTATCAAGTGTGCTTGATGGTTCGAGTTTCTTTAGAGCATATACATGACAGTGCTATCAGGTAGTAACAAAAATCCATAAAACACAATGTTCTTAAAATTAAATAACTTAAAAACAGAGGGAGAATTAAATACGTGTAATCATTCTTGATCATTTGTGCAAACAGTTGCATCCTGGTTTGTGCACTTCTGTATGTGCTTAAGGTTTATATCCGCTATCTCCACCCTTAACACAAAAGCAAATACCCAACACCCACGTGCTTGTAATAGCAGTCGTATGTTCATTACTTTAATAATCTACAGAGAGTATACAACACTGATCAATGTCAAACTATCCTTATATTTTGCCCACTGAAAATATGAACTCAATAAATTTGCAAAAAAAATACCTTATGCAATTTTATACATATAGTTTGAAGCTCTGAAAAAAATGAGAGAATGTGTATACTGTCATCTGCAAATAACTCAAAGTCAACAGATGACAACAGATAGTCCTTTATCAGCTCTAGAGCTGTGGCCTTAGAGCAATTGCCTGCACCAGGTGGAATAACACCCACGGTTCCGCCCTCATGGTGTGCAGCATGCAAATTCAACAAGGGCAGGGATCAAGTTCCTTATCCCACATTGACAATAGAGAGAGAGCTCACAGTTTGTAGTTGTATTCATCGTCAAGTTACACACAGGCTGGGATGCGCTAGGTTCGGCATCCCAAATAAAGACTCAATAACCAGTTGACTGCCAAACCTGCTTGACTAGAAATGCCAATAGCGGACTTGCTGGGAGTGCACTTTGACATGCAGCTCCTGGTCAAGCTGACTGCGTCTGCTGCTGCTATTATTTTTGTCACCTGGGTTTTCCGATTTTATAGCTCCAGGGCTCGAGGCCAAGCACGGGCCAAGAAGAGACTTCCTCCTCCCAGGAGTACTCAAGCAAGTCCTGAAACCTGCAACCCTTGCAAAACGGTGTTAGATCCTCTGAAAGAAAGACAGAAAGAGGAAAATAATGGAGAAAACCGGTCTAGGCAGTCCTCTGTGGATTTTGGGCAAGGCATTCTTCAACTACAAAAAACAGATACCATGGTTAAAAACGAAGAGAATAAAGAGTTGCAGGGATGTTCCTCTCTGCTCTCTGGTGTGGAACGCAACATCGAAGGGGATACAAAGTCTGAGGACGTTGTCACCAATACAGAGGGAAATTCCTTGGTTTTCTCTGGTGTGGAATGCAACATTGAACTGGATAAAAAGTATGAGGATTTTGTGACCAATGCAGAGAGAAGTCCCTTGTCTTCCTTTGGTGTGGAATGTAACATTACAGAGTATAAAAAGTCTGTGAACATTGTGACCAATACAGAGGGAAGTTCCTTGGTTTTTTCTGGGGTGGAACACAATACAGAAGTGGTTAAAAAGCCTGAGGATTTTGTGACCAATCCAGGGGGAAATTTGTCACCTTCCTCTGGTGTGGAGGGTAACATGGAGTTCTGGGATAAGGTAGAGAGGGAGGATAAAGGCAACAAAACAGGACTGACTCTACTGACACCTGGTTTAGATGTCAGAGCAGCAAGTCCAAGCGGACGTCGCTCGCCATGCCAGCTAAAAAAACTGGATGGTGGAGTTGAAGTTGGCAGAGAGCTCAGGCAGAATATGGGTCATCCTGGTACTTTTTCCAGTTTCCAGTCGAAGGCAGAGATCAAAGTGGAGAATGCTGACCTGGTAATAGAGGGGCCTGGAGATCAAAGCACTGCAGTTCGTGGTAAGATTTATGAATACTTTGTCGAGACATCCTCACAGTCGGTTTCCGATTTAAGCCCCACCCATTCTATAAGTCCAACTTATGGACCATATGATGCCAACATAAAGGATAAACCTCGAACACCAAGTCCCTTGCCTTCATCTTTAATCATTAGAGATCTGGAATTTTCACTTGACTCAGATAGAGTGTCTCAAGCTCCCATCAGATCAGAAACTGGAAGACATCTCAGGCATGGATTAATTCGCAAGGATAGTTATCTTGCTGCTGCTGCAGAGTCAGAAGTCCAGATGCCTTTCCCTCCTCCTGTGACTCAATGCCGCTCACCAGCACCTCAAAATGAGTGTTCAACAAACTACCCAGAGTCACCAAAACCAATACAAGATTTTGATTCGAAATTCTCTGAGGATCCACAAGTGGAAACAGTGGCTAGGGCCCAGTTTTTTCACCTTCCTGTGGAGAACATAGGGAATTCTGAACTGGAGAGTTTAACTGGAAAACTTGACTTGGGCAATTGTCTGGAAGCACTGATGCTTGCCAAGAAACATGGACACAATGCTCTTCAGCAAGCTGCTCTGAGAGTTATGTCAGACAATTACTTTCAGGTCCTACGAGATCCAAACCTGTACGGTCGACTGAAGGCAGGTGAGCGAGACCAGATTCAGAGACAGCGCAATAGAGGCAGAAGATGCCTCATGGTCGCAGACATGGAATCCCCAGATTGGACCCGAAGTCCTCCACAGTCTACAGACTCCTACAGTGTAAGAGCAGCTAGCGGACTTTACTACTATGATGATTACAAAGACACCTGGCATCTTCAGTGCCAAATCCCTCAGGAAGTCTTATCCAAGGGCTGTGCAATGTGCACCATGGACAACTATCTGTTTGTAGCTGTAGGCTTCCAAAGCACAGTACCATCAAAAAAGGCGTTTTGCTATAACCCAATCACCTCCATTTGGAGTGAAATCTGTCCAATGAATGAGGCCAGGCCTCATTGCAAGCTTGTAGCCCTGCATGACCATGTCTATGCCATTGGAGGGGAGTGTCTATCAACAGTGGAGCGTTATGACCCCAGGACTAACAGATGGACCTTTGTCGCACCACTACCCAACGAGACTTTTGCAGTTGCCCATCGGGCTACGGCTTGCAACGGCGAACTGTTTGTTTCTGGTGGCACCCTGAAGTATACGCTCTTGCGCTACAACCCCAAAACTGATGTCTGGCGACAGAGCTTGATTGTGGGCACCAAAGAAAGGACCACAGAAATGGTATCAGTGCGGAACTTTCTCTATCGGTTCGATGTTAACCCTTACTTAGGGATCAGTGTGTATCGCTACCATGTTGTGGCTAAGCTATGGTATGAGTGCTGTTCTAAGCAAATTCCCCACTGCCCGCCCTTTCAGTGCATCACTATGGATGACATAATCTATTGTGTAAGTCGGCAGTTTACTATGAGGTTCTTAGCTGATGAAAAATCTCCAGGCTTTGTGGCTGATGATTTACAAATCCTCACACCAGCTAAGGGTATTTTATTCCCATTTGTTCTTGCACTGCCTGATAAAAGCACTCTTCAAACCAGCGTTTGAAATCAGGCAGCTCAGCCGAGAAAAAGACTGACGCACTCAGAGTTCATAGTTGGAGACCATATTAAGTTACTGCAATGCACAGTCGTCTTAATCAGTGGCAGTCGAAGTGAAATATCAAGGCTATTAAAGCCAGTAATTGTAAAGCTAGATCAGATTTAGTGTGCACTCCCAGTGAGATAAATCTGCCGTTCCAATGAGAGCTGTTTGTTATCAGAGTTTTTCAGTCCACTCTTGGGTCTAAGTAAACTCTTAAATCTTGCTAATGTCTAGTGCTACTGCTTAAAGTGTTTCACTCGAATATACTGCTCCAAAATGCTATAAGCAAAATGTCAGCTAATCAATATGTAGAGTGGAGCCATGCTGCAATTTGCTGTAATGAATAACACAAATGCTCATCATTTCCAAGATTTATGAAGGATGGAATAAGGATATTCATGGCATGCTTTGCTCTCACGCCCATTTGAGAACTTGAACTCATGAATAATTCAAAATGATAAATTATCGAACGTTGGCTTTTTTTTTCCCCCACTGTCCTTCACTGACATCAATGTCTGGACTTTTATGTTTATCACTTCACTTTTTAGATAAGTTAAATGAATGATGAGAACAGTAAGGCTAATGTTGTTGAATACTATGTAGTGCCTCTGAGTGTGTCTATTTTAAGTTTCCAAATATGTAATATATTTTCAGCAACATAACCTAATCCCATGATGGATGGCTCGGTGGCATTGTTGGTAGCATTGCTGCTTCATAGCTCCACCGTTCAGTCCTGAGCTTGGATTACTGTTTGTCTGGGGTTTCATATGGTCTTCTTGAGATTTTGGTTTCCTTTCATGGTTTCTCTAGTTTCCTTTCAAACATGCTGTTAGGTGGACTGGCTCCTCTAAATATCCCCTAGGTATGAATGGTTGCTTACATGGTTTCCAGTGATGTACTAGCGTCCCATACAGCGCCCCATACAGCCTGTGGTTTCAGGATAGGCCCCAGATCCAGCACAACCTGGACCAGGATAAAGCAGCTACTAAAGATGAATGCTAACCATAACATTAACGTTGATATCTTGTTGTACCATGTCGATTTTTTGTATATTCAGTGTCAAATTTCACTTTCTGTATGTCACATGTAAATATATGTCATATACCAAAATATTCTATATTGTATAGAAAAATATATTATTATATATAATATAGGTCATATATTAATATCATATATAAAATGTACTTACAAAATATATTGCATGCTCATGAATTATAATAATAAAGCCTGGACTATAATCTGCCTTATAAATAAATGTAATCAAAACAAAGCTGAGAAGAAAGAAATACTGAATGGTCTACCAGAACTTCCCATGCCTGCCTGCTTGCTTGTTCATGATCTGTAACGATGGCACCATCATGTGGATGTTTACCACGAGTCAACAGAATCTAAACTGGTTGTGTATAAACTGGAAAACAAACCCCACACATACACAGTTAAAATGTAGGAACTACCAGAAAGGGCTGCAGAATTGATCTGCATTTTCAGACAGCAGGGAAAGAGTAACACAGATGGTTGACCATCAAATGTATGCGTCCTTGATTGTGTAATTAAACACTTTGATTCATTGTAATTAAACACCTAATGGGATGGGAGTTTGGACAGGTCCCCTCAGAATCTCCTTCTGAATGAGTCCGCCTTTCGCAGCACACATGGCCCATTTCGGCGTCTCACAGCTATTGCGGGACAGCGACGAAGCACATTATAGCCACCATGCAACCAAATCAGGGCAAGAAATAGAATTTGCAGTCTGTTATTGGATAAATTGATAAACACGGCTCAGCAAATTGAAACAGTTCTGTTTCTCTCTCGTGTACAAACATACACACAGTCACAAAAATCAAAAGGCATTTGCCTTCTGATATTAAAAATTTAGGATAAAATGCTGAAAAGGTTTGAAATTACTTTCTGAAAGTGAAAAAATGCAGCCAATGGATAGTAAACAGGCCCAATTGTGAAATAAAAAAAAAGAAAAACAATTCAAGTTCAATTGAATGTCACATGTTCAGTTCGCATTTTCATTGTAGATTGGTTTTTCTTTGACAATGTGAGAATCTCCTAGGATACATTTCTCTAAGAAGGTACATTATCTGTCAAACTCAGCATTTTCTTTGAAGACTGAAGTAAAAGTCTATACAGTGATAGTCATTTTATATTCACATTTTTTAACCAGAATGCACAAAAACATATAAAAAAATAAATAAATAACCCTCCTACCTTCCTCTAATATTTTCCAGATTTAAAAATGAATCAAAATGCTTTAAAAATCTAAAAAATATTTATGATTTTAAAGTGACATCCATTATATAAAATGTGAAATAAATGACGCATTATTTCAAATCTGAATTTGTTCATTTTTATGCCACAAGCCAGCACAAATGTTGTACAAATTATCAGAATATTATAACAGCATAAAATGTTCATGGGGATTCCCAAGGAGAAGTAAAACTACGCTGTACTGTCTTGCTCATTATAATCCATTTTATACAGTAATTCACGATTATGACTAATTCATTTTCTATAACAGCAGCTCTGAAAGAAGTTCCAGGTGCTAAACAAATCAAAGGTTTATATTAATATAATAATACACATGTTGTAATGTAATGCATTATCATTTCAAGGTGTTGGACTACTGATCGAAAGGTGCGAATCTCAGGTCCACCAAGCTGTCACTGCTGGGCCCCTGAGCAAGGCCCTGAGCCCTCAATTGCTCAGTTGTATAAAATGTGATAAAAATGTAAGTCGCTCTAAATAAGGATGTTTGCCAGATGCCAGAAATGTAAACGTATTGCGGACACTCCATGTCATCTGGAATATAATAATAATTAGCTTTTACAAATGTTATCTAACAAATAAAAATGTACTGTATAATTAAGCAATATGGTCCAAGCAAGAGAGCAATTATGCTGTGATTTGGCTGTAGGCATGAGCCTGCAGGGTGAGTGCCTACGGTGAAACATCCCATTGCGGTTCTAGGAAATATAAGTGCTCTCGGAACTGTGGTTTAATCGAACAGAATAAGTGGAGCGGAAATAATTGTTATATAATCATTGATATGGTGAAAATTTCTGAAAGTAGACATTTATTTAACAGTTATGAGTCTCCAGTGTCAGTGGGGCTTTTTTTTTCCATCAAGGGAAAGTCTTCAGGACGAAGGACTTTTGCGGTTGCTCGGTAACAAGGCAAGTCCTCTTATTAACTTCAAGAGAGGTCTTGTATAGATAGAAAACTTGTATAGAAAAATGCTAAAACATAGTGAAAATAATGAACAGACTTGTCTTGGATGTTCCACAACATTAAGCAGTTCACTGGTAATCCTTGTGCATTGCTGAGGTCTAAGAGAAAAAAGTACTTCAGGATGTGAAAATAATCAATGTCTACCTGCTTGCTGGTGATAGCAGTATGTCTAAACTGTTGTACTTTAATACTCAATGTCTAGCCTAGTTATCCTATTATTGTGTACGTCTTTTTAAATAACATTTCAGCATGGAAAATGTTTACAGTATATTGTTCTTTATTAAGACGACTATATAGCTGCTACTTTACAGTCTGATAAAGGCAAGGTTACACACATGGCAGAGGTGACATTGGTCTAGTAGCATTTCCTGGCATGTGGTTTATTTCCAGGTCCTTCTTTCTGACGGAGGTCAGGCGTGGCACTCTGACATGTCGAGGCTGACAGAATGCATCTGTGGGGTGCACTGGATATGCCCCTCTGTACATACTGAGCATGTGCGACCCCGCCTGCTGCTTCTCCAGCTGAGCTCGCCAAAGCTCTGTCAGACCGTAGTTGGTCGGAGGGCCTGGGAATATGTGTGTGTGTGTGTGTGTGTGTGTGTGTGTGTGTGTGTGTGTGTGTGTGTGTGTGTGTGTGTGTGTGGTGAAGAAGGCAAAAGAGTAGAGAAGGAAGGAGGAGAGCAGGACTCAGGACTCAGCTGTTCTGTACTGCATTCATTAATTAGCCCGCTGACAGATTTGGAGCGTATTCTCTACTAACTTTTAACTGCTGCTACTTGTGACAGAACGTTGAAAATGCAACGGCAAGCAAGCGCCAGTGCAACAAATTTAATGGCTTTACAAAAATAAAGCAAAATAAAAAAACACTAAATGGTCCATTATTGAGTCCCTGAGTAACATGTCATCTAAGAGCTGGCACTATTGGTGCATGCACACTAGAGAGATTATTTAACCTTTATGTCAAGTATAAATTTTAAAAGTGATTTTAAGTGGAATAAATACTAATACAGCAAATGATTCAAATTATTATTCCCAATCATGTGATTTGGCTTTATCTATTAGTAGTAACATTGTGTAATTATGAAGTGTTTATAGAGTGACCCCGTACAGAGTGACATGACTCATCATAGAGTGACATGACCCATTAGAGTGACATGACCCTTTATGCAGTGACGTGACTCATCATAGAGTGATGTAATGCATTATAGAGTGACTTGACTCATCAAAGAGTGACATGACCCATTATAGAGTGACGTGACTCATTATAGAGTGACATGACTCATCACAGAGTAATGTAACCCATTATAGAGTGACATGACTCATTATAGAGTGACATGACTCATCACAGAGTAATGTAACCCATTATAGAGTGACATGACTCATTATAGAGTGACATGACCCATTATAGAGTGACGTGACTCATTATAGAGTGACATGACTCATCACAGAGTAATGTAACCCATTATAGAGTGACATGACTCATTATAGAGTGACATGACCCATTATAGAGTGACGTGACTCATTATAGAGTGACTTGACTCATCAAAGAGTGACATGACCCATTATAGAGTGACATGACTCATTATAGAGTGACATGACTCATCACAGAGTAATGTAACCCATTATAGAGTGACATGACTCATTATAGAGTGACATGACCCATTATAGAGTGACGTGACTCATTATAGAGTGACATGACTCATCACAGAGTAATGTAACCCATTATAGAGTGGCATGACTCATTATAGAGTGACGTGACTCATCATAGAGGGACATGACCCATTATAGAGTGACGTGACTCATTATAGAGTGACATGACTCATCATACAGTGATGTGACACAGTATTGAATGACATGACTTATCACAGAGTGACATGACCCATTATAGAGTGACATGACTCATCATAGAGTGACATGACCCATTATGGAGTGACATGACTCATCATAGAGTTATGTTAAATGATAAGCTCATCATGACAACTGATATAAACCTACATTAGCATTTCATAAAGACATATTACAAACAAGTCTCAGTTGTCATACAAGCTGCTTATCAATTTTAACGTCAAGTTGGCATAACACTTGATTCAAGTGTTCAAAATGACATAACTTGAAAAACTTTTTGTTTGTAGTTAATCCATGACATGAAATTATTGGTTATAAACTGGATATAGGGGGGCACGGTGGCTTAGTGGTTAGCACGTTTGCCTCACGTTTGACAGAAACTCATATCCATGGATACAATAAGTGAACAGAATTCAAGGGTTAATACGATGAAGTGGATGATCTGACTTCTCAGGGACCCAACCCATCTTGTCAGTGTGCCAAGTGCGGAGCTTGGGAAGGCCAGAGGAGCTACGTCGACCATAAGACTCGTCGTAGAGCGTAACCAGGTAATGTGAGGTGGGTGTGTTATGGTGGGAGAAGAGGAGTCTGGTGGGAAGACCCTGGACACATAAATGATACAAAGTTATGAAAATAAGCTTTCACGTTACTTGAACCATGCATAAGACTGACATAAACATGTCATAGACTGCTGTTGTCAGTCTCCTCTCTCGGTGTTTTCTAGCTTTATTACATCTTTTTCTGATGCACATTATGTGTAATAACACTTGTCTTAGCGATATCTGCTGCCGCTTCTCATACATAATGTTTTGGAAAAAGATTTCTAACATGTCACTGCTCATTTTTTAGCTGCATTGTAAAGTGTTTATAACATGTGATAGTTGAATTTCTGACATGGAGAGAATCTGATGTTTTCAAAAACTTGAGCTAAGGAGTGTGCATTAGCATGTGACATAAGCAGCTAAACATTAACATCTGTGATGACTTTCAGTAGTAATGCTAATGTCAGTCTTACGCTGCATTTATGTCATATGGAAATAACCACTTTCTTGTCAGAAAAATCTCACTGATGTCTTTACTTTGGGAAAATTCAGCCCTTATTTCTCCAGAGTCAAGGAAATAAATTCTGGTTTCATCTGAAATTTCACAACCTGCTTTAGTTCTATGATAGATTACAGCCACCGTTTTAATCCAGTCAGAGACATGAACTGTGCGAACGCTTTCAAGTTAGAATAATGAGAAGTTTTCTCATATTTTGCAAATTCTACATGGCATGAAAGCACAAAAATGAATCCTTTCCATCATGCTTGTGTGTATCTGTAATAATATGGAAGGACCGTAGGAAATCTGCACTTTACTCACTCATATGATTTACTGTACTGTACTGCATCTGCATTACCTTCCATATTGAGTTAATAACTTATAGTATTGAATATGTGCAATATCTCCCATTATGTTACTTCATGACAGCACACACTGTATACTGTATCTTTTCCTTCTGCACTTTCTGGGTAGTAGTGTACAAATGTAGCAAAGGAATTTCATTTTTTTTTTTTTCTTTAGAAGAAGCCGTTATTATCACCACACATACATTACAGCACAGTAGAATTCTTTTCTTCACTTATCCCAGCTAAGGGGTCAGAACGCAAGGGCAGATATGATGCAGCACCCCTGGAGCAGAAAGGGTTAAGGGCTTTGCTCAATTGCCCAACAGTGGCGGCTTGGCAGTGCTGGGGCTTGAGCTTATACACCAATCAAGCATAACATTATGAGCACTAACAAGTGAATAACACTGATTATCTCCTCATCATGGCGCCTGTTAGTGGGTGGGATATATTACGCAGCAAGTGAACATTTTGTCCTCAAAGTCCATGTGTTAGAAGAAGGAAAAACGGCCAAGCGTAAGGATTTGAGTGAGTTTGATGAAGGGCCAAATTGTGATGGCTAGACCACTGGATCAGAACATCTCCAAAACTGAAGCACTTGTGGGGTGTTCCCGGTCTGCAGTGGTCACTATCTATCAAATGTACCCTTTAAGTCCTGTAAGCAACTAAGTCCTGTAAGTTGTACAGGACTTAAAGGATCTGCTGCTAACATTTTGGTGCCAGATATCACAGCACACCTTCAGAGATCTAGTGAGTCCATGCCTCGTCAGGGCTGTTTTGGCAGCAAAAGGGGGACCAACACAATATTAGGCAGGTGGTCATAATGTTATGCCTGATCGGTGTATATAAATGCTTAAGCACTCTTTATGAACATGACATTTAACTGTTTTTTTAATCATGTGGCTCAAACCTCAGATCTACGTAGCGCCGTCCGTCTTATGATCACATCCGGTCTGTGGTCTGGGTGAGGCCTGAAGTCCAGCCTGTTGCTGCTGTTTGCTGTCTTACCCTCCCGAGAGAACTGTCTCACACACACACACACACACACAGAAGGTATACAGTAGCCAAAATATAGCCAAGTGTAAAAGAGCTTTTAAAAAAAAGGCCTAACGGCAGCACTCAGCAATCAAAGTGCACAATCAGCAGCCTTATCGATCACCGCCGTTTTTCCAGCACATCTTTCTCTCAGAGCCGAATGCACAGGCGGCCAGGGCATTGCTATTCGTCTGCTGTTTAAACACCTCGGCTGTGCTGAGTCAGCTTAATCGCACACCTCTAATCACTTTTGCAAAGATCTCAAGTCTTGCCGAAGGAACTCTCACCCTATCAGGGTTTGAATCACGGAGTGTGAATGATAGCAGATTGGAGGCCGGTTGTTTGCGAGAACAGCAGGCGTCCGGTGATTGTGACTGAGCGTAAATAAACGTTCACACAAAACAAACAGGAAGCCATTTCTTCCTGGAATAAAGAGAAAGATGCAAGACATCTATTTGGACCTCCTAGGAAATTCAGAAAAAGCACATCAACATTTTTGAAGTACATAATGTTTTTTAATAACCATTTTTATATACCGCTTTAATTAGAAGTGAGATGAAGTAGATGAATAATGTATTTTGCAGGAACAAGCTGCTTAGACAGAATAACGGTCAGGATTAGAGACATGAGTTTTGCTTATTAAATCTGTTAAGTGCTTGTGAAAGCAACACTTTAGCAGCTATTAAAATAATGAAGCAAGCCTCAGCCCAAATGTTCTTGCTTTGGAAATAAACCGTATAATATAACAAACCAAAAGCTGGAATTATGTCTCTGTTTTGCTTATTCGTTCACTGTATAACTACTATTTGTTTATATGAGGTGGATGAAAAATTGATGGAATTAATTCCATTTCTGCGTGGTTAGCAATCTGGAGACTCATAAAAGCTATTGGGAACTGTATTCAGAAAAAATTCACATACAGCATTTGTTGCTTATGAACTTATTGTTAATGCATAAATGTAAAAAAAAAAAAAAAAAAAAAAAAAAAAACCCTTATCCACTTCTCTAATTTCTGTTCTTACTCCACCGCATATTACAGCTTAGAGCTGTGATTGGACAGTGACTGCATTTCAGTGTTGCACTACTGCAACACTGATTAAATGTGATGCGACAGAGCACTGAACAGTTCTGACTCCAAAAAGCAGTGTTTAATTCTTCAACAGCAATCCAGCCAAGATTAAGCAATTATTTTGGATAGTTTAAGGTTCTGTGAAAGGGTATTTGAATAGTTAAAGGTTCTTTAAAACAGTATTTGGATAGTTTAAGGTTCCAGTAAAAGGGTATATGGATTGTTAAAGGTTCTTTAAAATGGTATTTGGATGGTTTAAGGTTCTTTAAAAGGGGACTTTGGTAATTAAAGGTTCTCTAAAACAGTATTTGGATAGTTTAAGGTTCTTTAAAAGGGTATATGAATTGTTAAAGGTTCTTTAAAACAGTATTTGGATAGTTTAAGGTTCTGTAAAAGGGTATATGGATAGGTAAAGGTTCATTAAAAGAGTATTTGGATGGTTTAAGGTTCTTTAAATGGGTATTTGGATAGTTTAAGGTTCTGTAAAAGGGTATTTTCATATTTAAGGTTCTTCAAAAGGTCATTTGGGTAATTTAATGGTTCTTTAAACAGGTATTTAAACAATTAATGTTTCATTAAATGGGTGTGTAGATAGTAAAAGGTTCTTTAAAGGTTATTTTGATAGTTAAATGTTCTTTTGTCTACTACAAGGGTTCAGGAACAAAAGAGAAACTTGGTTTCATGGCTAAACACCTAAGAATTGTTTTCTGTATGTTCCGTAAATAATAAAAGAGAAGTATTAAGCTAGCTGAAACTCACACAGCAACAGTTATTTCATAGCAAGTGAGTACATTACTACATTACTACATCATATAGTCAAAATCAAATTTACGTCATGATTCTGATTCTGATATTAAGCTTAATAAAGAAAATATATGATAAGTATTTTATACATTTTTGCTCATTTATATCAGTTATTTTCTCTGTTATTTATATTTCTATTCTATCTAGGAGTACAGTTATGTTTTATTAATTTTATGTTAGATTTTAGTAAAAACATGCTATTCTGTTTTACTAGGAAGAATGCAAGGTCAGTAGAGTTACAGATAAATTTTTATTATTATTATTATTATTATTATTATTATTATTATTATTATTATTATTATTATTATCATTATCATTATTTTCATATTATATCTATTTAATTCAATGTTAAGGTTAAAGTAAAGGTAGTATGTATGATAGTTTTCATATCTATTTTATGTTCCATTACATGGCATCGTATCTGTTACACAGAACATGAAGCCTGTTCTGTGTAAAGCAAGGCAGCAGGCGTAAAGTGATACCTGCAGTCTCTCCTCAGCCCAGTTGCCTACAAGAACTTTGCTGGAGTATTTCTGCTCAATCCTCCAGCCCGGCTGCTTCCATTTGTCATACGCCATGTCCTTTTCCTGCATAATGCACCTTTCTTCTACACGTCCTTGTGCAACAGAAACTCCAGCACATTTACATTCGGATTGAAGAAAAATGATCGCAGCTCCATTGTCACACTCACAGCAGGGGGGCAGGACAGAGGGGTCTGTTACTATAGAAACAGTAAACACTCATTAAGAAAGAAGCTCAGATTCCTTATGACAAATTATGCTTTGAAACTGTAAATAAGGTTTCGTCTGCAAGGCCTGAGAAGTAAATTAGTTATAAAGACGGTCTTTTAAAAAAATAAAGAATAAAGAATAAAGAAAATAAATTGACTGTATATTAATACAGCATACAAAGCTTCATAATAGATTAATGATAATTAATGCACATTCATTATATTATTAGTTATTTTTATAAGATAAGATAAGTCTCTTTTGCTAGAGACTGCTTCAGGTTACAAGATATAAATGAAAAATTAATGAAATAATCTATACACTGATCAGCCATAACATTATGAGCAGTGAGAGGTGAAGTGAATAACACTGATTATCTCCTCATCATGGCACCTGTTAGTGGGTGGGATATATTAGGCAGCAAGTGAACATTTTGTCCTCAAAGTTGATGTGTTAGAAGCAGGAAGAAATGGGCAAGCGTAAGGATTTGAGCGAGTTTGACAAGGGCCAAATTGTGATGGCTAGATCCACTGGATCAGAGCATCTCCAAAACTGCAGCTCTTGTGGGGTGTTCCCTGGTCTGCAGTGGTCAGTATCTATCAAAAGTGGTCCAAAGAACAGTGGTAAACCCTGGTGTCATGGGGGGCCCAAAGGCCTCATTGATGCACGTGGGGAGTGAAGGCTGGCCCGTGTGGTCTGATCAAACAGATGAGCTACTGTTGATCAAATTGCTAAAGAAGTTAATGCTGGTTCTGATAGAAAGGTGTCAGAATACACAGTGCATCACCGTTTGTTGCGTATGGGGCTGCATAGCCTCAGACCAGTCAGGGTGCCCATGCTGACCTCTGTGCACTCCCGAAAGCAGCAACAATGGACATGTGAGCATCAGAACTGATCCATGGAGCAATGGAAGAAGGTGGCCTAGTCTGATGAATCAAATTTTCTTTGACATCACGTGGATGGAAGGGTGCATGTGCGTTGCTTACCTGGGGAACACATGGCACGAGGATGCACTATGGGAAGAAGGCGAGCCGGCGGATACACACTTTGGGTACAATGTTCTGCTGGGAATCCTTTGGTCCTGCCATCCATGTGGATGTTACTTTGACACGTACCACCTACCTGAACATTGTTGCAGACCATGTACACCCTTTCAAGGAAACAGTATTCCCTGTTATACATGAAATATAAATGAAAAATAAATGAAATATTCTATATATACAGGTCAAGTTATCAGCCATTTTTTCCTACAGGGTGTACAAACTTTTGCATGCACTATAGAAGTTTGCGTGTTTCTTTTTTTATATTTGGATCACTGCCCATTAAAAATGACTCACAGACTCCGGTTCATGTTTTTATGAAAATTTTATTCAAATTTAAGAGCATGTATGTGCTAGAAGTT
The DNA here is from genome assembly GCA_033459395.1 of Hemibagrus guttatus. Taxonomy (NCBI): domain Eukaryota; kingdom Metazoa; phylum Chordata; class Actinopteri; order Siluriformes; family Bagridae; genus Hemibagrus; species Hemibagrus guttatus. The sequence continues at coordinate 4,643,568 of JAUCMX010000023.1, forward strand.
TGTTTCTCTATGTCACCACGATGATGGCTTATCATATGTATGGAGTACTTCCTTGAATTTATTATTATGAAGCACCTGAGCATTTTATAGTCCCAAAGTGAAGGTATGTTCAGATATGGAGTGCTTCACAGCAATGAGATAGAGAGCGCTCATGTTTTATATGTGAATACCCAGTTTATTACTGAAGACATCCAGCTTTGGTTGACAGTCTGTGTATAAGAAACATAGCGATGATATTTTTGCAGAATAATCAGACATTAGGTGCTTCACCACTAGGGGGCCTGAACAAACAGGCTACGACTTTTGACTGAAAAATTCAGCAGAAACATATGTTCACAATACAATGACTTGGATGTACTTGAATTGTGAATTTGGATTAGAAATACAGATTTAGGGAATAGGCAGAAAAAAAAAACACTGGAGTACAACTTCCAGGCCTCAGAGTGTCTTTATGTAGCTGACAATCTGCTCCATGGCCCCCACTCCAGCAGGAAAGCTCAGCCAGCCCTTGCTGAAGAAGTTTATAATGCCATGGAAGCCATCAGGGACGTTATACCATGTGACCTTGACTCCCAGGTCCTGTAGCCTCTTCCAGTACAGAATCCCATCATCCCTAAGCACATCATACTGGCAGGTCAGAATAAAAGTGGACGGCGTGAGACGGAGCACATCGTCCTCGGCTAGCAGAGGTGAAATCTCTGGCTCGAGACCGCCTTTAACTATGTGATACACTTCACCATCGTGGGCCACAGCCACCTGCTTTTGGGCACCGCCTCGGAATTCGGGTGGGAGGTTCGAGGGGTCGAGCCACTTGCTGTAGTGCAGTTTTAGCTCAGCGGGAACATGTCTGCCCTCCAGCACATCCTGGCAAACAGACATGTCACCATTTAGGTACTGGAGAAAGTAGAAGGCCATACGAGCGCGGAACAATACAGGCACAGCGTGGTTCTGCCAATAAGAGGGCAGGTTAAAGTCGGCCATCTGCAGAGCCGGGTAGATGAGGACGAGGCCACAGGGTGACGGCAGATGCCCATCTGGGCTCGTGGCCATCCTCTGGCTAAGAGCGGCTGCCAGATTACCGCCTGCACTGTCTCCTCCCAGTGCCACACGAAGTGGGTCCACATTGAACTCAGCAGCTACAGACAGGAAATGATGCGTAGCAAGCTCACAGTCATCTAATCCGGCAGGAAACCGGTGCTCTGGAGCGAGTCTGTAACTGTCAGAATAACAACCAGCACAATGATTTATTATACTTTCACAAACAAACAAATTAAAAATGAATAAATCCTTTTAAAAATCATTTGAGTGCAAACCATAGAATATATGATTATTGAACATTAATCAAATAACTGTTACCTTTTAAATAACATAACCATATACATTAATCATTAATAATTGTATTAACATTTACAATTATACTATGTAAAAAAACATTAATGCAATTATATACATTATATATTTATATTAATATATTTATATATTATATTTAATTATTTTAATTATATTTATTATATTTAACAATTGTATAATTTAATATAAATTTTTAAATTTCATTTTTAAATTTTACAAAAAACTAATTTTACAAAATTAATCTTCTTTCATTTTTCTTTCAAAAAAATATATAACATTAAATATTTCTTATAAAGAATGATTTATGATTAAACATATAATTCAAAATTAATTGTAAAAGTTTGAATTCTAAATTAAACATTTAGAATCTAAAATTAATTTTCCTTTGGCATAAAAATGCAAAATGAAATGAATGAATATTTAAATCAAAATTGTAAATATTTCTTAAAATCTGAAAGTTTATTTAATATATTGAATATATTAATATATTAAAATACTGTAAAAACACAGTATTGACTTGATTTAAATAGTTGCGTTCTAAACATGTTTTTCCCAAATTTTTACATGAAAAATTTTTTAAAGATTAAAGATAAAAATGTTTATTATAAAGGAGACGTTTTGCGGTTTTTTACCCCACAGACACGACCACGGTGTCGCTCTCTTTTGCAATGTGCCGACATACTCCATCGTACAGGTCTAATGAACGTGTAGGAAAGGTGACGTTACTGATCATTAACAATCATACAAAACAAACAAATAAGCCGTGTGTCTCACCGATGCTGCCGACGACCCATCCTCCTCCGTGAAAAAACATGAGTCCTCGTCTTTTGTGCTCTGAAACAGCTGTGGGTTCATAGATCCTCACTGGCACTCCAGCAAAGGTTGAGTCTTTAATACGGAGACCAGCAGGAGGGGGACGTTTACGGCCAACCGTGCGATCTGAACACCAGCGAGTAAAATTCACCTGATAACACAAACCCAGGCGCTCCAGGATACGACCCTGAGACAAAATAACTCCGTTTAGACAGAAACCTTCTTAGTACTGAAACCTTCTTATTATATATATATATTCTCAGGTTATGACATCACTAAAAAAGCACTAGAGATTACTTAAAAAAGTTTGGAACCTTTGTGGTTAGGTTAGCTAGCTAATGTTATTAAGTAAGAGAGCCAAAAGTATGTACACTGACTACCACACCACATGTAGATCTTGTAGTTAAATTGAAAATTTAAGCTAGCATTAGGGTCAGTGCCCTCAAAACACTAGCATCCTAGTTAGCTTTGCTAGCATCAGCCAACTATAGGTTATTGTAATATTTTCTTAATGTTAATTAATAGCTATAATATGTAATCAATAATAGCTATGCTGGGCAGCAGTTCATTTTAATGTTAAATTACCTAGCTAACTAATATGAATTAGGATATCTATGGCAAGATTAGCTTGCTAACTAGCATACTTAAGAGTTCTGATCTGTTTCTGTGCATATAGAAAATAACTATATAACAACATACTGTACATTATGAAAGATCTGTATTTTGTGTACTAAACTAGCTCTGTTGCATTTCCTTCCCTTTTCCCTCCTATGGTGTAATGCTCAGAAGACATGTAGAGGTGTTTTTTTTTTTTTTTATTTGCATATTCATGTATATTCACAGATAATGGCATATTTAATGAGGGGAAAGATGTAGAGAAATTTCAAATTCATTCGAGGTCTTTTCTGGGGCATCACAACCATTAAAGGTTTTATTATTCCAGACGTTGCTTCGGATTTCAGCAAATAAAAGTAAAATGTATTGAGGAATAAATGACTGGACAGGGTTTTGACCTTGAAATGTTTGAGTGTGTTTACACATGAATCGGTTTGAATCTCTTCAGTGCCCTTGACTCTGTGATGACATCCACATCAGCGTACGTGGCCGACTTTATTATTTAAACGCTTACAGATTGTGACTTTAATAATGGATGCTAGACGGAGTATAATATGATGAAAAATGAAAGAATAAAAATTTAACAATGAAATAATATCCGTAAGGCTTTTTCAGAAATAAGGACGGTCCTACTTTATTTTTGGATGGACTTTGTATCAAGCTCCGAGTTATACGATAACTTGCCCTTTAGCACAAATACAAACATCATGTTACATTTCTACTGCTCAGAAGCAGATTAATATACAACTGGAGCGTTTAAATTACAGGCATGCAAAACGTAACACTTATATACTGTATAAAATGCACACCATATACAGTATAGTCCACTTTAGGAGAATTTAAGGCTATAAAAATCCTCAACAAGTCCTGTATATACACTCACCATGACTGCCATCCCCACTATACAGCAGTGCAGGAAGTGCAGTTTTCCAGGATGGCGAATTCCGTGAGGAATTTTGGCGTTCATTAGCTCGGAAAACATCAATCCGATTACCAACAAACAAAAAGCTGCGACTAGAGCAGCAACACCGATAATCAGTATTGCAGTTCCTATGTCCATGTCTGCATGTGTCGGGGCGCTGCTGCATGTGTGGTGGCAGTTCAAACATGGCTTTCCCTCTTATAGTGCTGCCTCAATGTTATCTTCAGTCTTTCACAATCACGCCAGTGCCAGATCTCCTCCAAATGACCTGCCCTGGAAGAATAAGCAAAACAAAAAAAAAAAAAGGTCAGGTAGAACACAGATCCAAGCAGAAACAACTTCTGCACCTTTAACAATGATGATGCTGCTTCTTCTTGCTATAGTGGGACAAAGTTCCAGTTTATTCATTAACACACTCTCTCCAGTTAGCAAACGGTTAGCACACCTTTAGTGTATTTAATGTAGTTTACAGCAGGAAAAGATTTTGTGTGTTGGATTATTACATCATTATGACAAGTAAACATGACCAATAGGATATAGTGTATGCTATGTGTATATTATTAGAATATTTATAATATTATTAAGATACTACAATTATAAATATATTATTGTTAGAATAAATTATTACATATGTTTATATTAATATATACAAATATTTTATTTATTATAATATTTTTCATTATTTTTTATTATTATTATTATTATTATTATTATTATTATTATGTTAGAAAGTGTATATTTACGGTGTATATTATTAGAAAAAACATAATTTTACTTTAAGCTTAAAATTATTACACTATTAGTTATGTAGTTATTAATTATTAAGTTATTAGATTTGCTTATGTCAATACACCCCAGAATAGAGACTTAATTTTTAATAGTAAATGTCACGCAACTCAGTGAGAGCGAATAAAATGAACAGAAATAAAAAATTTGCTTTCTGCCTTTTTACTCGGGAAGCAAAATCTTTGCACTACCTATGCCACTTTATTAGAAACACCTGCATACTCCTGCAAATATCCACTGGGTATAAATGTTCAGTTAATATTCATGTCAAAACATTATGAGGGAGAAAAAATTTTTATCTCAGTGACTGGAACCGTGATGTGGTTGTTGGTGACAGATGGGCTTGTTTGAGAAATCTGTTGGGAATTTCACACAGATTTTACACAGAATGTTAGTCCAGTGAGCGGCTGTTCTGCAGGAAGAAATATTATACTGATGAGAGATCAGAGGAGAATGACCAGGCTGGGGTCAACTGACCAGAGGACAATGTTAACTCAAAACACCACTCTTTACAACCATGGTGAGCTAAAAAGCATCTCAAAATGTACAACATTTCAAACCATGAGGTGGATGAACGACAACAACAACTTTCCATTGTTGAACAGGATTTTGAGAACAGGATTTTGAGGCTATAGGAGGCACAGGATCACCAAAACAAGAAAAGACCAGGTGATGTTTTTAAAATCTGGTTTCTCAGATTCCTGTTCAAGGCTGACAGCAGAGGAACCTGGTATGGCCTGCACCCTATGCAGCTTTTGCCTTGTGTGATAATTTGCATATATATATATATATATATATATATATATATATATATATATATATATAGTCACGTAACTCAGTAACTGTAAAAAAAAAAAAATAAAAAAATAAAAAAAAGTCACCATGTATGCTAAATGTTTAATATCTGTGCCGTGCAAAGTTTTCTCCTGAAAATAAGAGAATAAAATACAATCAGCTTGATTTAACATATTGCATGTTGAACTTTTCACTGTTGATCTGTAGATGGCAGTGACACGCTAACTGATGAAAGACAGCCGCTTCAGCACATACACACAAGGGGTAAGTTGGCAGGTCAGTGTTTTTACTGCATAAATGGATTTCTTTCTTTCTTTCTTTCTTTCTTTCTTTCTTTCTTTCTGTCTTTCTTTCTTTCTTTCTGTCTCTTTCTTTCTTTCTTTCGTGACATATCATCTTTCTTTCTTTCTTTCTTTCTTTCTTTCTCTCTCTCTCTCTCTCTCTCTCTCTCTCTCTCTCTCTCTATTTCTTTCTTTCTTTCTTTCTTTCAACTGTTATTAATTCCAGTATCTGTAATATTAGAAACGACATTTATAGAATTTTTTGACTGTTTTATGACCTAAATAGTGAAGTATTTTATTTTATTTTATGGGAAACTGTCCTTCACTATCTATCTATAAGCAAAGGCACTTCCTGTTTTTTTTTTTTTATTATTGTTTGTTTGTTTTTTGAGTATAAAAGGTCATGTTTTAGCTTTTTTATTTTTAAGCCCTTATCAGTGGAATAAACTAGAGAATAAATAGAAATTTTATGGTCTGGTACCAAATAGTCATTAGTCAATTAGTCAACTTCCATAAATTTTATTTTATTTAAAAATGTCTTTTGAGATAATAACGTTTTCCTAAATTTGTGAAATCTTGGTTTATATTCTGATCATTTTGTTTTTTTGTTGCCAAATCTTGGATTTTTGGCTCATTTTATCAACCATTGAAGGTTCTCCAACACATATATGGCATCCCCGAACATAGTCCGCTCTGTGTCTAAGACACGTTAAAACTAGTACAAAATGTATCTTTATTTTTGCTTTGCTGCTGAAAAAGACGGTCCAGAGGCAGATCTGCAGCAAGGCACATTTCACCGTGACACATTTTCCACAACTAGACAACCATTTAGCCTTTCCAGAGAGGCTCTGGGCCATTACTAAGAAGCTCATGCCGGTACAAAGCACCCATTGTGCGGCTGTTCCAGTTCGAGCAGTCCTCCATTCAGCTTTCCCCAGTAAAAGCCGAGAGCCAGGGCCAAAAATCACAGACTGGAATCTCTGCGCTGCCTCCTGGATTTACAGTCTGGGGGGTTTAAGAGATATTTACAAAGGTCCCCGTGTTCTGGGGCTTCAGCAGCCAGAGGAAATTGTGCTTTTCGCCCAGGCCTGGAAGCTTTGGTGGGGTTTATCTTAATGCTGGCTGAGGATTTTGGAGAAAAGTATCTAATAGTCACATACGCAACATACCCAGGAACACTCGACAACATTCAATAGCAAGCCTGTCAGTGACACACATCCAGTCGCTGTTATCCCAGCGCTCAGAGCCGTGTTATTACAGCCTTCAACACCTTTTACAGGATTATTTTGCCCTGGCTCTAGTGAAAACTGATGAGTGTGTGATGATGAGTACACAGGAACAGGAGTGTTGTACTAAAAGCCTCAAGAACAAGATTCAGGTTTATGGAGTTATTAGAATCAGGCTAAAAATCTGAAGTTGTATGTTATCACATTAAATGTGTATCATGCCATTTGAAACTGCAGTTGAATTTCCTGGTTTTGTAATAGAACGGTATAAAATCTAAATTTCTCACCTGAGGGTGTGTGAATGAATATTTGAAACTGAAAATGAAGTAGGTGTATCATCAATTTCTAAAAATGATTCAGTCTGTTTGTTAATTCACATTTAGATTCACTTACAAATCTTTAGCTATTCGGTGAGGTCATGGGGATTGCTTACTTCATTTTCAAACTTTTTCTAACAATAATAAATTGCTTTTCATCTCCTAGCGGTGCTGAGTGTACTGTAAGATTAAACAGTGTATCAGTATCAGCTAACGCTAATTACACTTTATGTAAGCAAACTTCACAATGAGTGATTGTTATTGGGTAACAACAAAACTTTCACAAAATGCCACAAAGTTTGTTTTCACTAACCATTTTTCACATTATGTTAACGTTAGCTATCTAACCAGCACTAACATGCTAGCTAACTTTCCTTGTAAGTGGTAGTTCTCAGGTTGGAATGATGTCATATTTGGACCTCGACCTGTTCAACATATAAAGTGGTGATAAACTTATAGTTAACTAATGAGTGATGTATATATATGAGTCATAAATGAAAAGAATTTCCAGTGAACTTTGTTTAAACTTTGTTTATTTCCTTTACAAGCAAAATATCTGCAGCAAATTTGAGGCCATATTGCCAGAGTTTAACCACATCTCATTGCCAATTGCCAGAAACCTGCAATTTTTGTAAGGGTTTCTTTTTTCATGGCTAGAGGTTGCGACTCATCAGTTGCTACCACTAGTTGAATACAGTATAACTATAAGTTTATGCTTCTGCTAATGTTAGGTAGCTAATTTTAACTAGAGAAGTAAGAACAAACTAAATTTGTGCTGTAACTACACTTAGCATCTCCTGCTAACAAGACTTTTGTGACTCCTTCAGCAATAATGATACTTCTTAACATTGTTGAACATACAAATTGTTCATTTGAGCCATTTTGAGGGAAATATTGACTTCCAAAGTGAGAAAAACAACAGTTCGACATTCAGGTTGAATTTTGTTAGAAATACAGCAGACACAGCCATGTTTGAATTGAGGAAAAATAAAATAAATATGTGAGCTTTACTAGAAGTTCACTAGTCAATTAGTTAAGTTAGCTAATGTAAAAAAAAAAGCAGGATAAGACCAAGTCTTAAAAAAAATTTATTTCTTCAGTGTCTTGACAAGGAAAAGCAAGTTTACCAAACTAACAGAGAAGTTTCTATTCCTTGGCCTCAGCGACCACAACGAACAGGTGAGCAAACACTGGTAAGCCTTTCTATAAATTTTGTTTCATGTTAATGATATTCCTTATTTGGCCAATCATTAATTAACTCAATTAGCTAACTACTTAATCATTTGATTTTGCTTTAGTCACTTTATCAGGTTCAGTTTGCTCCATATAATGGTTAATGGACTTGGTTGCACATGTACTGCACAACTACTTTCTGTCTTTAGCTCTGTGTTGTTTCGTAGCTCCATGTTGTTATGTTGTTTTCTGTAGCACCAGGGTCCTGAAGAAACGTTGTTTCATTTCATTATGTACTGTGTCAGCTATATATGGTAGAAATGAGAATAAAAGCTTCTTGACTCTTGACTTGACTCTTCTTAAATGCTAGCATACTTCATATGACATAATAATAAGACACTTTTGTAGCTTAGGTGTGTGCCTTATCTGATGGAGATCCTACTCAGATGTAACACAGAGCAGACGGAAGATTGTGTCACTTTCTGTGGATGCAGATTATTAGTTTGTCTCAGCCTATTGCCACCCCAATAAAGTCATCAGGTCTAACCGGGTCACCCCATCGTAAAAGTTCTGGCCACGCCCCCAGGGCAGGAGGACGTTCAGGCATTTCATTCATTTTTTAACATAGACTATTAGTGCTACTTATTTAAATTGCGTAATTAATCCGTTTCAAATGTTTCCCACGTACTGTGAATATTGCATTTTGTCATTTTCCGTCTTGCAGGCAGCGGAATGTAACTGCATACACTTACCGAACAGTTCTTGTTCTACCGGTCTTACACTGTCTCGGTGTCTGCTACTCTTCAATCACACTTGACACAACAACAAACCTGTTCGGCCATTTTGTTACATAACACAACAGCTTTAGAGACGTCGCACATTTATTATTATTATTATTATTATTATTCCAATGCAGCCAACATTTTCCATCCAAAACTTCCACAAAACAGGCATGTGACCCGCCGATTGGAAAGGCGACAAGGCTGCCGTGAGGGGGCGGGGACTAAACACGCGAAAACAAGCTCACGGCAACATTCCCGGTGCTGAGTGAGCACCTGCAGTCCTGTCGCGGTGTGCGCTCGCACCGCCGGTGTATCGGCTCGACACATGCGGGTTTTTTTAAGTGTTGAGGGCGACGGCGATGAACTTTTTCCCTCAACCGGCGAGCTGTCAATCAGGATTAACGGTCACTTTAAAAAGTCCCTCGTGGCGGCGGCTGGAGCTGAGAGTCTCGCTCACCCCGGTCACTACGGGTGATCGCTCCAGTTATTTATTTATTTATTTATTTATTTATTTATAGGTTTGCTATTGCTCCTGGATTGAGGCAACGTGAACGCGCAGGACGGCTCATGAATAAATAAATAAAGAAGCGAGAACGCGCAAACAAAGCGATCGGCGCTAAGGCTGCATGAGGTCAAACGAATAAAAGGGGGGAAAGAGCAATATTTTGTGGTGGGTCTGAAGAGAGGTAAAGAGGTTAGTCAGAAGGGGTTGACTGTGGAAAATTGCACGCACGGAAGTACCGTGCCGCACTGCACAGCACCTGGCATCACTCAACTGGACCGGACCGACATGGACCTGAGGACGCTGTGCGCCGTGCTGCTTTTGCCTCTTCAGATCTTGTGTTGCGCCGTCAAAGCGTTCGTGCGCTTCTTCATCCCGGGCAAACGCAGAGATCTGTCCGGGGATGTGGTGCTCATTACCGGAGGAGGACGGGGTATCGGTCGGCACCTGGCCCGAGAGTTCGCCAAGTACGGGGCAAAGAAGGTAAACACAAAATCTACAAAACAATAATAATAATAATTAAAAAATAAATAAATAAATAAAGGGTGTAGATATTACGCAGAAGATTACGCAAGACGCGCACAGATGAATCGTTAGTCCTGGACGATATGTCAGATCATCCTCACGATATTTTCACGATACACGATAAGCATAGGCACATTTCGATGTTTTAAAAGAGTTTGCTTCATTTTAGGAACTCGTAACGATATGAAACCACGGAGAAACCTCACAGAATACAATATAAGGAGGGACATCAAAGTGTTCAAAGTTTTTACACCTTTCTGAACTAAATATTATAATAGATATACCGCATTGTATCTTAAAAATAACTACAAGTATAGATGCACTACACTGTGTGTTTTGTCACATCGCTGTCATTTTGTTTCTTATACCCGTCGTGTAACAAACTCAAGGCTGAAAAGTTGTACACAAAGTTTGTTTCATTTTTATCTGGAAGAAGGTAAGAGTGTAAAAATGACACACACACACATTCGGTTGTAATGGTAGTATTGTTATTGGCTGGTCAATATATGATGTAAAACCAATATAGCAATCATTTCCAATAACGATAAATTTTTATGGACCTTAATTGTTTTTATTTTTTTTATTTTTTTATTTATTTATTTTTTTTGGGGGGGGGGTATTGTTGAACTTTACATAACCAGCTGTTGCACAACATGTGTGTGTGATTGGGAAACTTGTTTCTGTCTGCAGAGTTGTGTAAAGGAGGCAGGAAATGTGAGAAACACTTCAGTGTTCTAATATCAGCAGAATACTCTTCAATTTATTACTGACATAAATGTCCTAAAATTGGCAGAATTTTCCAGCACCTCTGACTGTAGTGTGGTCTGTAATTCGACGCACAGATCGATATTTAGTTTTGTTTTAATACGATACTGTTGTATGACTTGTACAGGCATGTTTTCTATGAGGTGAGATTAACATTTTTGGAAGGAGTCTCCACTGTCTGTGTTTTGTAACAATCAGAGACAAAGATTTTTCTGTAAGTTTTCCAACAACAGAACAACTTCAAGAGAAAGAAAATATATGGGCTGGCGATTGAACGACTGTTTATAGCTAACAGTCGTTAACATAAGTTATAACAGGAAATAACATGTTTGATGGATGTTCCATAGCAGTAAATGTAACTATTAATGGATATAGAGTACATGTTGCTCATTAAAAAAAAACTCAAAAATGGTAACTAGTGGCAAATTACTGTGGGATAAAAGGAATAAAACACACCAGGATGTGCTGTAATTGGAAAATAATCAACTTCTGGTTGGTAAGAACACCCTGTCGTTTATTATTTCCCTGTTAATGCATGTCCCTTTCGTGTTTCGCTCCTTACCCCAGTGATACAGTTATAACTATATATCCTCGTTCAAGCGTATAAATAAAAGCTTAATTTGTATGAAAGATAAATAGAATTGTAGTTTTAAGTTAAAGTTATGGGTGGGTTTTGTATTCAGCCATTGAATTTGAATGAAATCCCGCCACAAATTTGTAAAAATGACATCCGATTTCTTCAGCTTGAAGAAAGCGGGACTTTTTCCTCAAGCTAAAACGATATCATTTATATATAATGCTAACATCATCATTAAAAAAAAATTAAGCAGCTAGTTAGAATTATCCTAACAGCACAAGGGCCATAATCCAGACAAACATTTACAGCCAGGTAATAAACATATATGTATGTATAAATATTGCTGATATTACAGGTTTTAGAGCTTTATGTACTTTGTACTTTGGGCTGGTATTTGTGCTCTAGCTATGAGGCGTAACTCTTGGATACAAACCAGGATTCGATGACATCTTGTGGAAAGCTAAGAGCATGTACGAAATGTGGCAGCTGCTTCACTCCATTCTGAACACACACACATCCACACAACGAGGCTCTTATACTGTAAATAGAAACTGGAAATAAAAACAACGTCCAATTCCAAAACACCAAACCCTCCCTCGTTCTCTCGCTCCGTCACGGCCCCTAAGCACCTAAGAGGGATGGGACTGTAGACATTTTAAAGTAATGATGCACAACCTAAAAATAACGATGCAACGCTGTAAATACTTAGCCGCAACAGATTTCATCCATCAGTCACCCACAGGCTTAAAAAGAAAAGTTACAGACAAAGTTTTCTGTGAGGAAATGTTTATTTAATGTTAGTTTAGTTTCGGAAGGAGTCTCCACTGTCAGTCAGTCAGATGTAAAGCTGCGACTTTAAGTTTTAAGATTCTTAAAGTTTTAAGTGATAAGTATCCTGCTTTTTCATGCAGCTTGAATCCATCCAGTTGGTTAGTAAAAAATCTGAAATCTGATTGTTGAATAAAACACAGCCATTCATAGAGCACATGCTTTTAGTATCAGGAGGACTTTTGGCTTGGAAAGAGATGGAGTTACACTTGTGGCTAAAATGCATCTGTTTTGGGTGCATTGATTTTTAAAGTGATATTTGGATCATCTACAGCTCGGTATAATCCGGACCGTAAACTCTTACCCCTCAAAATCACAAATTTAATTATATATATATATATATATATATATACACACTTATGCTGAGGGAATTTCACCAGTTCTCTTTAAACTGGTTAATCAATCCAGGTTTCTGGCATTCTCTAATTACAGATTTCTTCTTACTCTTATTTTAAGTAGAAAGATAAATATAATAATTAATCTAGCAACATCTAATATCAATCTGCCATAGCTTCTAGCTTAAATCTTAGCATGCAGTATATCAGTCTTAGCATATAGTATAAATTTAACTTAGCATCTAGTATACAGCTTGCATAGCATCAGGAATTTTCTTACACTCAAAAAGGAAGAGAACCGAAGTTTTCTTTACTTTACGACTGCAGGCCTGTGATGCATAAGTGACTTTTTTTTTTTTTTACTCAACCCAACCACTGACTAAGCAACACTAGTAAAAAAATACCAGACAGCATTGTTTTTTTTTCCAGGAAACATTCTGATTTCCTTCAACAGCAGATGAGAACCACTCCTCGTAGTCGTGTCTCCACTCCCAAGACTTTGTTCTTTACAGCTTCTCGACAAAGGAGGCTCTCAGCACGTTACTTATTGTCAAGGTGTGAAGGCTTTAGGAACGGCACCTGCACTTCGCCAGCTCCACAATCGACCCATTCTTAAGTAACTTCGAGAAGCCTGCACCATAAATGCACCTTCAGAATGCGGAAAAGGCCCCAACACACCACCCGCGGCTCCAGGTGCAGCTCGACACCCTCAGTCACCGCGAGCCGAGAGGCCGCTTCACGGCCTTTTCACATCTAGGATGAAATCTAGCTTTCCACACAAGTACCAATCACACCAGAATTTTTTTAATCATCTTATAGAATGGGTTTATTTATTGATTTAGCTATGGATGAAAGTTTTTTAGAAAAAAAATCCGAAATAAAAGCTGAAATCTCTCTGTCCCTCAAAACTGCACACTTATAAATCAAAGGATAAAATAAAATTCCCAAAAGGAATCACTCATGACTGAAAAAATACTGTATACCATGTGCCACTAGGATTTTCCAATTAATCCTCATAATAAATCTTTCTGTAAAATGCCATAGTAAGTGTTTTTTACATGCATCAAAATCTCAAAATCTTCTAGTTCTTCTAATTCAGTTTCAAAACGAAATCATATTTAAAGCCTTGCGTGCAAAAAAAAGAACCTTCAAAACGTGATATCATTAATAATCATTAGGATTAGCAACATTAAAATCTATATCTTGGTAACATTCCATGATTTGTTGATTTTTGTTTATTTAACTATAAATGTGAAAGTAACTCACAATACAGCTGTTATTGTTTGAGTGTTACACTGGAGTTTGTTCCTTGGTGCTGGATAAAAATGAGCGATAACAGCTTTATAAGCATTACAGGTTTTAAAAGAAATGTGGAAAAAAATGGTTGAGAAAGCGTCACACTATACTGTATCTCTCTCTCTCTCTCTTTTTTCTATAGCAGTTAAGATGAGCCGATCTTTATTATGACTTTTAGGTAACTGGACGTCTAAACTTGGATGAGGTCGAAGGTTCTATGCCTAAGAGCACCGCGATGAGGTCATTGAGGTTCCAGGACTGAGCATTTGTGCATGTTAGATCCTAACAGATCATAAAGTTCTCAGCGGTTCTTTCGTCATGGCCTCAGGCACAGTGACAGCTAAAGTACTAAAGGTGCCGAAGCTGGAACTGGTAGTGAGGTGTTAAGGAAGTGAGCCTCATGTAAATTGCACTCTTGCTTTGTGTGTGTGTGTGTGTGTGTGTGTGTGTGTGTGTGGTGGGGGAGGGTGGCAGGGCTGCATACAGCTCCCAGCTGGGCAGTGCCCTGTGGCTGACCCCGCTGTCTCCACACTAATTAGACAGCGGCAGGCGACTGCCTCCTGAACTCCTGGTGGCCTTCTTCTTCACCCCTCCTGCTTTCACACACCCACACACAGGCATGATCGTTAATATACAATGTGTTTACAAAAATGAGATTTGGCCAATAATCTGATCACCGTGTTTACATGCATTTAAGAAATCTGATGAAAGAGAAAAGTTTCTAAATGCAGCACATGTGGAATCTGTGGTGCCAATAAACACCGTATTCTGCCAGAAGAGAAAATAGACATGGCGTTAATCTGAAACACACTGTTCTAGTTTACCAACCAATCTTCAGGGAATAATTTCCTTTAAATACTGAGAACTTTAGAACCTTTTAAGTTGGTTTTTTTATGCTGTTTATTACTAAGAAAGCAACATGGAAAAATACAGAACGTCTGTTGTTGTTTATTCTATTATTAAAAAACTAATAATCAGGAAGTTTCTGGATCATGAACATCTTTAAATCTTAAAGAAGCAGCTTTACAAAAGACAGCTTTAACAAAAAAGCACTGAGACTGGAGACTCCTTCCATAAATATTGAATAATCACAGAAAATGTCACCATATCAACAATTACACGCTTCGATTTGTTTGTAAGTAATATGTTTAAAAATGTTTATCGGATCGTTGAGCTTAAATTCCGTGAAGCATTCCTCGTTTGCGATCCTCTGAATGAGTTGTTACTATAGAAATGATAACATTAACAAATAATAGATACGTTATTTCTATTAACCTGTAACTGGAGCGCTGTTCAAGCTGAGGACCAGTCAGAACGAGGTGAACGTTCTAGAAACATGAAAACAAATAATACGAAAAAAAAAATAACACGTAGCATTGGAATTGCTGGCTTTTTTTATTGGCCTAAATGAAACTCAGATCTTTCATTTCTGTATGTTCACGGCAGTTCAGTATAGCCGCCCCGCTCTGTAAAAGGATTATGGATAGCCTGTGGCTTGTTATATTACCCTACTGTATGCTAATATGCAGAGTCAGCCGTTGCTTACTTTAAAGCCTTTTCGTGATAAGACTCGGAGATAAGGGACACGCAGGGATTGTATTGTGATGTGTGTCCTACAAAGAAAATATCAAGTTTGTTGTCAAATCCCATTATAAGATCAATCTCGATCTTTCCGCTAATTGCCTCATCAGCCGTGCAAACAGAGCAGAGACACGCAAAGATACCTGCACAGGGTTATCCTGCAGAATCCAATCACGCGAGGCACCAGGAGCTGATGCAAAAGCGGTTCTCTAAACTGCCTCTCATCCGTAAAGCAAACGCTGCGAGGCATGCTCCTGTTAGTCCTGCTGTGTGTCGATAAATGATCTCCACTGACTGGGATCGAGTAGATTGGAAGAGCAAACACTGAGCGGAGAAACCCTGAGGTTCACTGGACGGGAAGCTGTGTTTAAAAATGTTATTGCGAAGGACATTTTGTTAACCTAAATAGCATTTTATACACAGATAACAGAAGCGGAACTTCAAAGATTCAGCGGAGCCTTCTCTTTGTTAGGATCTTGAGCAATCGCCGGGCATTAAAAAGCCCTGGGTCTGGCAATTCAAAAAAGTACGAATGAGTTTAATTGCACTCTTACACATCGGAGAAGAATTTTCCACAAGAACGTGGATAAATGCGGAGCAATTACGGAAAACGGCACCTTATCACGGCTGGAGAAATGAGTTCAATCAGGCAGGAAGTGGATGCACTTGAAAAGATTTTTTGCCTGCATATGCGCTTCAGTATTATATCATGTCATGTAGTCAAACACAGAGGCAGACCAAAGCTGGAAATTTGTGAATAATTTTTTTGCACACCATTGCTTTAAGTTGTCAAATACAATCAAGAGTTTTAGCCACAGCTTTTTCTCTCGCACACTTTTCAGCAATGTTTCCAGAGTCTTGGAGCAGAAAATGACTAAACCCATCTGCCCACCAGGCCGTGTAATGACACCAAGAATGTGTTTGAGGGAGCAAGAGATGAAGAATAGGCAGCATCATCCCTTATTTCATTACCTTTCCCTGACCCCACAGACTGACAGATCTAATTGCCCAATCACGGCCCCCCGTGTCCCTGTCCTGGCCAATTCCCTCGCACGGTCATCTCTTTTAATCCCCTGATGTCTGTGTGGCCTCACTGATCTCTCAGTAATAGTCGCTTTTCTTTTCCTCACCCTAACAGGTCACAGAGAAAAAGGAATTTATATCTTACATTAGGACTGTATTGTTTTCCCGTTTTCTGTCGCAGAACGGAAACAAAACTTTACTAGCAAGAGCAGCAGGATCTTGTAAATTCTCTTTATATACAAAACCATTTCTCATCTTTTTCTCCAGATTAATCTTATATCAGGCTCTTACTTCATTAATTACAAAACACTGTGGTTGTGCCATAGGCATGGTTAGAGCTCTTGCAGAAGTGTGGGTGTGGTTAGTGGTTTTGCAGGAGTGTGGGCAGGGTTAAGATATTGTACAGGAGTGGAAGGGCATGGTTAGAGATTTACAGGGGTGTGGGTGGGGTTAAGAAATTGTACAGGAGTGGAAGGGCGGAGTTAAGAGATTGTGCAGGAGTGTGGGCGTGGTCAGAGATTGTACAGGAGTGGAAGGGTGAGGTCAGAGATTTGCAGGGGTGTGGGCGTGGTTAAGAAATTGTTCAGGAGTGGAAATGCGTGGAAGATCATGCATGATTGTGGGCGGGGTTAGACATTCTGCAGGAGTGGAAGGGCATGGTTAAAGATTTGCAGGAGTGTTGGCGTGTTTAGAGATTCTGAGGGAGCAGGAGGGCGTAGTTAGAGAAGGTCAGAGAGGGGTGTGGTTAGAGCGGAAATGCTACAATCCTACTAAACATTTCCTATTTTCAACTGAAAATTATTTGTTTGTTTTTTAAATTGACCTTGTCTTGGATATGCAGTATTCCACATTTTTTGACGGATGACCTAAAATCCCTGTCTCCTACCAGCTGATTCTGTGGGGCCGCACAGAGAAGTGCCTGAAGGACACGTGTGAGGAGGTAACGCTCATGGGGACAGAGTGCCATTACTTTATTTGCGACGTGGCCAACAGGGAGGAAGTGTATAAGCAAGCCAAAGTGGTGCGAGAAAAGGTAATTATGGAAAACTGTTGTTTAAACTTGCATGCTATTTATACAACCAAGCACTACATCTTCAAATGATCCACTCTAGATGTTGCTACAAATATCAAAAATGAATGTTTCCATTATGAATTCCCTGAATAGAAAAAAAGAATCAAATTTGTGTTTAAAAATCTATACATTTCAGTGATGGAGTCAATTTATAGTTCATAATGAAAATGTGAAAAGTCATCATTCAGTCATCAGTTTTTCACACCGACTCTTCACAGAAGCAGGAAATTCAGTCAGACTGAATAAACTCAGTTCAGTTCTGTCTAGGTCAGTGGGACATCTATGATTAAGTAGAGCACAGAGCACGAGTTTAAGAGGAAGTTTTATTTCCACTCGAACTCTGACAATGGAACAAATTCTCAGATACACTCATCTGCTAACTCGACTCCCAGAGATCCAGATAACTCCTCACTTAAAACGTCTAAAGGCGATGAGAACGTGCTGTACGGCCGGAGGAACCCGCGGGAACACAGCCAGATGAGTAACTGTATCACTCACATGCGGGATCTTACAGGATGGTCTGTGTCTCGTTTTCTTCCTCATGACAGGTCGGAGACGTCACCATCCTGGTGAACAATGCCGCAGTGGTGCATGGGAAGAGTCTGATGGACAGCGATGATGACGCCCTGCTGAAGTCACAGCATATCAACACCATGGGGCAGTTCTGGGTAGGTCACTGAAGTGAACATCTGGATGTCTGGAATGTTCTTAGCTATTTCTAGCCTGTTCATCATATATCCAAGAGTAAGCAGGAAGACAGCTTCATGGGTGATGGTGTTCTAGGATTTGATTTGGTTTCGTCTATTAAAGATGAACCAATTCACACCATCTCATGGGAAATGTTTACTCAAATGTTTATTCTGAATAAGCTGTTAATGTGTAATGCTTTAAAAATCTTACTGAAAGCGTAACTCTTGCATGACTCGTCTCTGACTTGCTATTAAGGTCGCATTTGCACTCCAAAACGAAAAAAAAATGACTCCCTAAGAACCAAAGAAATTTCAAAAGCCGTTTCAAACTAGCAACACAAAGCATAATATGTCCAGTTCCACAATGCTGTCGATTCTCAAATCCTAATCGGTCAGAAGGTATTAATTCATATTCTATTGTAGCAGCTCTGTAAAAGCCCCAGCTGTAAGTCAGTTCACAGGTTTATATTAACACACTAATACTTATATAATCATTTCTATAGTAGCAGCTCATTCAGAGGGACTGAATTACATATAATACATAATACAAGAATAATGATAAATAAACGACTAACTGTCAATTAAGAAAGAGAAATGCATCGCTGTTTATATCATGAAGTTTTCTAAAAGGAAGGTTTTTGTTTCGTCTAAGGTCAAGAGAGAGAAGAAGAACCAAAAAAACACTGTATAGCTGTTATAAACGTACACATTCAACATCACCATCTGTAACTGGACAAAAAAAAAGAATGACGGCCACATCACACCAACATCAAACATGCAAACATCACTGATTGTTTTCCTGTAACTCCGTTATTTTTTAACCAAATAGTGTCCACTGCATTGTTTCGTTTTCAGTCAAAACGTTGTAGACTTTGCTGAAAAGTCTGAACAGTGGAACAGAACTTTTATCTCACAGGAAGAAAGGAGCTGATAGATTGATATTAGTCCTCTCAGATAAAGGATCGACGGAGTATTGTGTCAGTTTTCATCCTCTTTTAATACTCCATGATGGTGTACGGTTTCATTTCCCCTCCATTTGCGACTGTATAGAAGGAAACACTAACCAGGCTTACGTGCTAAGCAAGACAGGAAGGTGAGAGAACATTAAAAGCTAGTGGTTACTGGTTGTCCCAGTGGCATCATTTGGTTTAAGAACAAGGGAAATTCCGAATGACAGACTTCCTGTCAAAACACTTGGCACATCCCAAAGAGCGACTAGACCACTCCAAACCTGCATCTGGACTTTTCCAGGCTTGACACGAGATCAAACAGGTTTATCTCAGGATGAGCGAATTGTACGTGCCTGCTTCAGAAATGGAAAACCTCGTTGTGGTTACGACATTCTTCTCGTGATTCTTTCCCCTCGTCAAGTTCCAAACACCTGCAGGAGATCAGAAACAAGCACCTTTCTCATAGTTTGTTTGTTGTTCTTTTCATCTCCCAGACTACAAAAGCGTTCCTGCCTCGTATGCTGGAGCTGCAGACGGGTCACGTCGTCTGCGTCAACTCCATCCTGTCCCTCTCACCCATACCTGGCACAATAGACTACTGCACCTCCAAAGCCTCGTCTCTGGCCTTCATGGAGAGCCTGACCCTCGGCCTATTGGACTGCCCCGGGGTGGGATGTACCACCGTGCTTCCCTTTCACACCAACACCGAGATGTTCCAGGGCATGAGAGTGAGGTGAGACGTCAGACCTGGCTCTGCAGGACTTTTTAAATAACATTCATTTAATCTGTTTATATTTTTGTGAGTTAGCCGTAGTTCGTTGACTTTTTAATCAGAAACAGTATGTTACATTAGAACGGTATTTTAACGGGATATTAATCTTAATGTTGTCCTTAGATCAAGACTTTTAATAGATCAAAATGAAAATATATATGGGAAATTTTGTTTGACTATTTGTAATGAACAAACAGCTATTTAAAAGAATTTCATCATAAATTATTAGAAAATATTTTAAATATTAAATTTAAAATAAATAAAATAAAAAATTATTTTTTTAAAGAATTTAATTTAAATATAAAATTTAATATTATTAGATTTTAAAAGCTTTTTAAAAATGACAGACACAATGATAATAATAATAATAATCTAATTTCAGGTCATTTTGGCCTACCAAGATGAAATAAAAATAAAATAAATAATATAATTTTTATGTTTTAATTTATTTACTTAATCTATTTATTTATTTATTTACATATGAAAAATCTAAAATGTGTTGATTCCTGTCATTTATCCCTTAAAAATGCAGGTATTTTTCAGGTATAATAAATATTTCCATGATACATATTTCGCATGTGTCAATGGGCAAACTCTGTTGTTTGTAGGATTTTTCTTTCTGTCCCAGCATCTTAATTGGGATGATGCCATGCCAAAATAGATTTTCCCTTTTTTTATTTTGCATTAAATCATTAAATAACTAAACATTAATTGAAATTGTGATTGAAACCAATTGAAATCTTCCACGTTTGAAAATTTGTAGCACAAATAATCATGACCCTCAGGAACCACAGAGATTGTGTGTGTAATTTTTAAACACTATACCTGATCACGATACGTTTGAGAGTTTGAACACAACAGACACGACTCATGTTTTAACCCATACTTTGCTTTCAACAGGTTCCCTAAACTCTTCCCACCGCTGAGACCAGAGGTAGTTGCTCAGAGGACAGTGGACGCAGTCAGAACCAGCACTGCCTTCGTTTATCTTCCGTGGACCATGAACGCACTGGTTATCCTCAAAAGGTATGTTCTATATGAGGAACTGGGAATTGGGAGGTGAAGAGATGGTACAGTTCGGTGTATTTGTTATATTGAGTTCCCAACAGAGACACTGTCTAGCATCGGTGTAGGAATGAAAGAAGAGTGGTTTGTCCTTCTGGTGGAAACTTCCTTGATGGAACGGATCCTTGTAGCATCCTACAGCAAATGTTTGTTTTTTTTAAGATAGAACTGCTAAAACATTAATTTTTATTAGATCATCAGTATTATGCCCATATTAGATTATCAGTATTATGCCCATTACGCACGTGAGAACTCGGCTTGTGACGCTTTATTAATTCATTGATGCAGGAAGCATTGAAAATTTGCACAATATGAAAAATCTGAATGAGAGAAATCACAAAGGGGCAAGGGCAGTTGAGGGTGTGTTAGCTGTCTCAATATTTCACGCGGAGTAATGATTTAGTTTGAATCAAATCATATTAACAAAGCTCCGCCCCATGGTTTGCTCTCACCGAATTTAATCTCTGGTCTCTCTTTATGAAGTAAATACATGTAAAATTTACTGAAAGGGTCTTATTTTCTAACACGCTTTTTTTCTGTGTTTATCTCCTGATACAGCATCTTGCCCCAAAGTGCTCTGGAGGAAATCCACAGGTTCTCTGGAACCTACACATGCATGAACACTTTCAAAGGACGGACATAAGAAACGCTACAGAACGTTTGTCTCTGACCTTAATTAAAGACAATGTGCGCTACACTTCTGTCTGCCGGACGCAGCTGATCAGAAACAATCGGAAAAAAAGTCACGGACTGAGGAGTCCCTGTGCTTGAAGAGATTTCTTGAGACTTTTTAATGGAGGAGAAATAAAGAGACAGTATGGCACATCACCAGTGTCACTCTTCAGGCTGCCTCAGACGACTGACCTCTAAGCAGATGTTGCTGGTAAAAAGACTGGATTTTGAACTGTTCAACCAGCAAAAAGAAAAGCAACAGACTTATGAAAAAAGAGCCTTCGGATTTGTACTTAATCTTCTCTTATAAAAACTGTCTATTTTTTAACAGACTAATGTCACACAGAATACAACATTTGAATAAAATACAGTTTGGAGATAAAACATAGTTTTGGGGTGTTTTAGGGAAAATGTCAGATGTTCCTCGAGGGATCTGAGCTTCAAATTGTTGCCAGTTTTGGGTGGACATCTTCTTAATGTCACACCATGGCAGCTTTTTTCCAGCTGAGGAAATGAGCTCAGTGTGTGTGTAAGAGAGAGAGAGAGAGAGAGAGAGAGAGAGAGGGGTAGCACTGTCAAGATGTAAACACAGACAAAGCGAAATGTAACATCACACACAAACCTGGTGCCATGTTGATATTTGCAATAACGTGGCCTCGCTCAATGTGCTGGTTACTTTGAAAGCCCAAAATAAAATAAGCAATAAAAATTTATAAATATTAATTGCATGAATTACATGCAAAGTACAATCTGAAAATCTAAATCAGTTAGGCGTGTGTTCTTTGTATTTGTTCTTGATAGTCATCATGAGTCATCATCAGTGCACATGCACTCTTTACATAACACTGAGATGCAGTAAAAAAGGGGAAAAACCTTTGAAGAAAAGAAATATCTAAGATTTATTCATAAACCTTTTCACCTTTTCACTATATTTGAATTATGTTGCTATTGGAGGTTTGCATGTATGGTGAAAATCTCATATAACACCAACACTGGCACATTATAATTACTTTAAGATGCTGAGGAATAACTTTGATCCTCATTAAAACCCTCGCCATTATATTTGTCTTTGGAATCTGCAAATTTAATACATGCTCATTAATCTGACCCACAATTGCTGATATTGGCTAACAATAATGTTATTTATTTATTAATTATTTATAGCTGCCTTTCTAGCCACTCAAAGTCACCATACAAATTGAAACAAGTAATAATAATAATAAAAACAATATTTGAAAAAAAAGCAGGGTTAGTCAGTTGGAGATTTGAGTGCAGCCTAAGATCATGTGGAACATTTACATGATCATGCTTTATCACTAATCTACAGTGATGTACAGACTCTGTGTTTTTTATCTAGTTTTGTTTCTAAATGCCTTTCATCGTGAGATGAACAGAAATGTGTTTCAGTCTCCAACATATGATCTCATGTTAGAACAAATAGGTAGTAAGAATACCCTGAAGGTAAAAACATGCTAGAGAGTTGTTAGAACAGCAACTAAAACAGTCAAGACCAAATGTTTTTTTTCCCCCTCTTCCTCTTTGAGTCATCACAGGTATATCTCAACCTTTTTTTTTTTTTTTTTAAATAAATAAGATTCCAACTTTAGAAATCTGCAATATAGCAGGAGTAAGGTTTTATTCCATGTTGTTAGATATACAGTGTTACCTCGGCATAGGAATTTAATTGGTTCTGGAGGCGAGTTCTTTAGGTGAAGATTTGCATTGCGAAACCCGTTCCAGCCGCCCAAAAATATGACCAATATTCCCAATACGAAGCGTATGTAAACTGTATGGCTGCTTACAAAGAACCGACCCAAGCCAAGCATTCCATGTCAAGGCTCCTCACAGGAAGTCGTGCCACCAAGCTTGGGCTAAAAATAGAACAGACCACCCACGCCACCGATCTGTCAACAAAAAGACATCAGAAATATCACGTAGCTTTTGAACGCATGCCCGAAGGCAACGTTGGTATCATGGGTTGACTCTTTTGAAACAGCTCTCTCTGCCTGAAAAAAAATTTGTAAAATTGGTAAACTCGCTTCAATTGGTTTCACTTGGTTTTCCACTGAGGCTCCCGGACGTACGTGCAACTTAGCCAGCATTCGGTTCAGTTTGGTTCGTTCCTATGCCGATGCAAATTTATTGCAAATTTATTCTTAAGGAGAAAAATTGTAAGGCAGGGCATTTGTATGCCGAGGTTCCACTGTACAGTCTTAGAATAAGTGGGGTTTTTTTTTGTTTATTTTTTCATATACATAAATAAGATTCAAACTTTAGAAATCTGCAATATAGCAGGAATGAGGTTTTATTCCAGATTGCTAGATATACAGTCTTTGTGGAAAAAAGTGGGGTTTTTTTTCATGTTAAATTAGTGCTTGATAAAGAGGTAAGTCTTTACTCCTCATTTGATGATTCACTGATGCATGACTTCCTTCTACCTTGCGAGATGGTGGGTTGAGGATCGAGGCTAAAAGGGAATGTGGTTCACAGCAGGGTTCAGTCAGCACCTTCAGGTAGACAGTGGTCTGTTTTTGGCATTGCAGGTAAGTTTTTTAAATCTGGAGCCAGAGCAGGAAATGCTACGATGGAGTGGTGTGGGAGGTAAGGGGGGAAAACAAGACATGCTTCTAAGTCTACGACCTTCTTTGCACTTCCACATTGCATAATATTAAAGGTGACCCTGCATAGAGTCTGATGCCAGTGTGCAAATATTTAACAACGAATCTACAGAACTATACATAGTTCAGTTCACATACCTTGCCTTCATCTAAAGAGGTTTTATTGAGCTGAACATGATGGAAAGTGTAGAAATGTAATGATTTCAGATGCTAATATTTAAATCTAACTAGACGTCTATTATTATTATTATTATTATTATTATTATTATTATTATTATCCTGAATAGTCAATGAAATGACCATCATTTTCGAGCTTTCACTCTGGTACAGAGGAATCTGTACCAATTCCTCCCTACTTACATTCTTTTGCCGCTTGCTGATTTCCCAGAATTTGATCCTGATCTTTTTTCAGCAGCTAATAACAACGTAGCATCTGCAGGAATGGGGTTAGCCATCTCCTGAAGCCTTGTGGGCACCACACACCATATATAATTAGTTATTTGGGTATATTATGTTGTTTTTAGGAATGGGTGTAGTCTGTAGGAATGGGTCTGTGGTATCTGTATTAAGGAGTGAAGTTACCATCACGTTAATGTTAATGAGTCTAAACAGTACGAGCATAAAGTACAACTCATTCTTTCCAGTCATGATAATCCACCCATGCTAATGTTTTGCAATATTTAAAACGGTGCAGTTTATCCAACTTTTAGCACTGCTACTTTTAAAATAGAGCTCATTAACCAAGTTACGTTATTGCTACAATTCAAAAGACCAAGAAGAAAACTCATGCCAACAACAGCCAATTTTGAAAATGCTTGCTAACTAGCTAGCATACCTCACTCTTGGTCCTAAATATTGGTGTACAGTGCTTTTGCCTCTTTCAGCCATCATAGGTATATCTCACAAATCTATATAAATGTTTTATTTACATGAATAAGATTCCAACTTTAGAAATCTGCAATATAACAGGAGCCTGAGGTTTTACTCCAAGTGGCCAGTTTGTTAACCATCAAATCTTTGAATAAAAGGCACTTTAAGGTTCCTTAAAGAAGTTCTTGGTATAGTTTATGATTTTAAGGATAATATAGAGCAGCAGCCTGGGGTTGTACATTAATTTGGCACTATTAGAAAAAAAGATTTTTTTTCAAATGTTGTTTAAGGTGGTCTTGGGGTAGTTAGTCCTTTTAAAAGATACCATATATCAGTAGTCTGGCGTTTTACACTGACTTGCCAATTTGTTGAGTATATGCTCTTAGAAAAGACATTCTTGGCATAGCAAGTGCTTTTAAAGATCCCATATAGAGTCACATGTACACCATTTCTGCAGTTTGATGGGAATATACTATTAGAATGAAAACGGTTTTGCAGTGGTTCTTTAAGGAGGTCCTAGGGTATTAGTGCTTGTAAAGATGACATACAGCAGGGCGGGTTGTAGTTAAGAGGTCTTGGGGTAGTTAGTGCTTAGACAGACAGACAGACAGATAGACAGATAGATAGATAGATAGATAGATAGATAGATAGATAGATAGATAGATAGATAGATAGATAGATAGATAGATAGATAGATAGATATTAATGCTTTTTAGTTAATGCTTCTTAAAAATGAGAAATAGCAGTGAATCGAGGTTGTTAACAAGTTTGTTAAGTTGTTAGATATACAGTCTTCGAAAAATGGTTCTTTAATGGTTCCTTAACTTGTTCTTTGTATAGTTAAAGGGTCTTTGGTTCTTAAATGGTTACATGGTTCTCCAAATATCCTTTATGGTTTCCCCCAGAGGGACAAGTGAAGAACCCTTAGAAAGGAGTAGCTAATAAACCCAATTGTCTGAAGATGACGTGCTGCATGGCACTAAATCAACAGGATTTTGTCACGTGCACGTATTAAGGTGAGCTCATAGTCGAGGCGTAAAGTGCAAGTCTGAACAACATAAAACGAAAGAGAAAAATGGGGAAATGCCCATCCTCTGTCTGCCAAATGAGCCTCATAAACGATCGTTTGAATCGTTGAAGCACCGCAAACACCTTCCTCAAAAGATTACAACACCATGCATGCACTGTGATCTGTGTTTGACCTGCTCAGCAGACATGGTAGAAAAAAAGCTGTAAGGGGAATGTGCTCAGCTCAGGGAAATAGGAGCCTCTTGCGGGGAGTGGTTTTCATTGCCCCAGATCGGCCCTTTCCAAAGCTGGGAGAAGCGTGTGGGTCACAGAGTTACCAAGCATAACATGCGTACGCTCGAGGAGAATGGGTCAGGAATGCCAAAAGGAAGGTTCAGAACAGGGTTAGCCAAATACAAGATAAATCACGACATTTACAGGAGGAGAAAGCGAGCGAATGAAGCGACTCACTTAGGGTCTGTACACCAGGGCATACAGGCCATCCACAGGTGCTGAGGAAAGAGTGAGTCATAAAACGCATACTGGTTTGCTTGTAAAATTCAACTTGAATAACGTCGGATAATCTGTTACACTCTAAATGATCCATTAGAGTGGTAACCCATTTATATGTTAAAGGTACAGATTCCAGGGACACTAAAAAGAAAAATCCCCAATACCTCGACCACATTTGGAATAATGATGAAAGGCTTACATCTGTGCTCTAGTGCTCAATGGTTCTTATTTCCTCTCTCTGGTTTCCCAGAAGAGGGGCTTTGTAGAGTCTTAATGCAGAAATCCCTGTGGTTATGCATCTAAACTGTAATCCACACGACTTTATTTAATCCTAGAGATCCATAGTACAAGGAATTGCAAGGGCTTATGAGGCAACTGAAGAATTTCTTTACTTTTGAGAATCTCAGGAAAGCGAGAGCTTCTCAGGGGAAAAATATTTAACCTGACAAAATGTACACAAGATCATTATCCCTTCAAGAAACTCTCTTATTGGTTACATCTAAAATGCAAGTACTGAAATGTTTGTTTCATTTTATCTAACAATCCAGGACTTTGAATTAATCATCCAAGCTACTGACATGGAAAATTCAGGGTTACCTTCAATCTTGTGATTGTTGTCAAAATTCCTGATAGTCACGGGTCCCACATTGGCACAGGCTTCATTCATCATGTAGAAGTCTATGACAAAACGGGACAGCGCTGACCCTCAGCGAGGAGCCGATTTCCATGCCTCGGTTGCCATGTCAGATAAGAATTATGGGTAACTGAGGCTCAAGGTCAAGGGTCGAGTGTGCTCACAGCAAGCCTGGATATCAGAACATTTTGTGAACTACAAAATATCCGTGCTGTGAGGCTACATTCACAAGATGTCCTAAAATAATTTAACTGCTAGTTGGCCATAATTCACATTTTTTTAAGCGATAGAGGCTAAGACTTATCAATGTCACATATAACATTTGACATGTATGCATTAGGATGTTTGGCTTTTCTATGTGAAACTATTTATGTTTGATTTATTATTAATTACAATCTTATTTATGAGTTTACTAGCCATCATTAATAGCTGCCCTTCCTCATAATGTGCCATTTCTCATTAAGTTAGAACTCATCCTATTCTTTAATTAAAGATTATATTAACAGAAACATCTAGTGCAAGTGTTTCATGAGTCTCAGAGGAAGCACTTGTTAGCCCTCGCCCTCCTAGATTACACACTGCTTAAGTCCTTGTTACACAAGTCCACTAACAAGCAGTGCAGGTTCTCAGCAAGTTACATAAATGGCCCTGTGCCAGTATTATCACAGATGACATTTAATCCATATTTTACTGTAAATTTCTGTCGAGAGTTTCATAACCGGATTCTAAGTGAAAACTCTTGGTTGATTTTTCTTCTCTCTTTTTTAAACTACAGTAATGACCTCGGACCAGAATGGTTTCATCAAGGATTCACAGAGTCACGATTAATCTCACCAGCAGGCCTCACACATCCAGTGACTTATATAAGTAATGGCACGCAAAAGAACATGCAATATTTTCTGCTATGTGTATTACATTAACTATTAAACTGTTTAATATATTCATGAATGATTAATTACATATTTACATTTAGATAGTTAATGTTCAGCAATGATAAACAATCATTCCCTCACCAGCATCTTGGTGTATCTTGGATTTTTACAAAAACAAAAAAAGCAGCGTTGTGCTTTTACAGAAATAAATTAAGAAGTGTAAACTCCATCAGTCCTGCAGACTTTCCCATTTTGGGAAACTTTACAAAGCGCTGTAACTGTTACAAAGACTCCTTCCATACTGTCACATAAACATCTCCTACCAAACAAAAAAAAAAACAATGAGCTGTTATTACCAAAAAAAAAAATCTTTAAGGTTACATTCTTCTTCTATTGTTAGAGCCGTGAGGTCATTTAAAATTAAAGAGCACCTTCTGACCAATCAGATTCGAGCACTCACAGGCCTAAATCTGTATTGATGGGTTTATGCCCAACTGCTGTAAAATTCTCAATTCTGATTGGTCAGAAAGGAGTTGATTTTTTTTAGAACTTAGTTTATTTAAAAGCATATTATTGTTTTTTTTAGTAACAACTTACTCCACATAAACAGGTTAAAAAACTGGCAATAGAGTGAAGTTTTCTGTACGGAGTCTCCGGTGTTAATGCTTTGTAACAGTGTTTCCAGTGTTCTACAGGACAGATCGCATTGTGGTTTTCCACATCATGCCTTTGAGTGAACATTTACCATAATTTACATCTCCTCCAAGGCTGTAATGGTTTTCTAAAAAGTGCCATGTCAGTAAAACTGACCCAGAACTAGAGATCTCAAACTGTAGCTCCATTTAAGGTCCAGAAAGATTCTGAGAAATAAATTCCATCCCATTTTGGCAGAAAAATATCCAGCAGGATTCTGCTTGAGCTCAGCTGAATTGCTGTGTATGCTTTAACACAAACACTTCCTCTGTGGACAGACTGTACAGAGAGAAACTTATCATCATGACCATCTCTGCTGAGAGCCATTTTTAGAGTGCCGGAGTGAACTTCCTGTCCCGCTCTATCTTGTTTTTCATTAGTGCTGGTTTCTGGAACAGCGCTATCGTAGAGACAGATCAAAGCCATGGACTACAACAGAGCAGCGGAGATCACAGCCAGTTCCAGACACATTCAGCGAGGAATTACATAATGGGGTGGAACCAGGTCAGGTCAAATCACCTTCCTCCTGCTTTACTTCATGGGCATTTTTTGCCAGAGAAGCTTTAGCTCTGCTCATGCTCAAGAGCACAAAGAACATAATTTGATTGCATGAAGTTGTTTTCGGGGGAAAACAATCCACTACAAATTATTCACTCTCTGAAGCTAAACACAGAGATTGTCTCTTTCATATGTTATTACATAAGGGGAAAAAGGCAGGTCACAGACATGAAATTAATGATTAGAAGCAAAAAAGAAAGCCTTGTGATACAATCTATACAATATAAAACTAACTGATATGTTCCCTGGTTTCATCAAGAACAAATTACTCAAATGTACCATAAGCATGGGCATCAGTAAATCAAGTAAATCTTAAAACCTGTCCAGGCAATACCTTTAACTGCTAAACACTCACACTGGGGGTCTATTCAGACCCAGAAGATCTTGAATTGTTCAGAATCCATACAGACAACAGGGTTCTATATAGACATTCTTCAGATCTCTGTTGTCTGAGAATCCGTAAAGTACCTGGGAATCCATACAGACACCGGGAAGCTACACAGGACCGGGAATCCATGCAAACACCATAAATCCATGTGGACACTGGGGATCCATACAGACACTGGTAATCTTAACAGATGCTGGGAATCTGTATAGATACTGGGGACCTTTCCAAATGCTGTGAATATGTATGGAAACTGGGAATCCATAAAGACACTAGGAAGCCCTACAGACACATGGAATTCATACAAATAGTGGTAATCTAAACAGATGCTCTGAATCTGCATACTGGGGAACCAGTACAAACACTATCCAATCTGTATGGACAGTGGGCATCAGTTCAGAAACTGGGAAGCCATTCAGACACTGGGAATCTGTACAGACACTGGGTAGCCATACAGACACTGAGAAGCCGAACTCAGTGAATCTTTATAGACACGGAAGGTCCAAACAGACATTGATAATCTAAACAGATGCTAGGAATCTACATAGATACTGGGAATCCATATTGAGACTGGGAAATAGATGCTGCAATTTAAATAGATGCTTGGAAGCTGTATTGATACTGGATGACCTGTACAGACAGTGGGTATCCATACAGACTGTGGGAAGCCCTACAGACACTGGGAAGCCCTACAGACACTGGGAAGCCCTACAGACACGGGGAGGCCCTACAGACACGGGGAGGCCCTACAGACACTGTGAATCTGTATAGACACTGGACATATAAGCAGACACTGGCAATCTAACCAGTCGCTGGGAATCTGTATAGACACTGAAGGTCCGAACAGACACTGGTAATCTAAACAGATTCTAGGAATTTACATAGATACTGGGAATTCATACTGAGACTGGTAATCTGAACAGATGCTGGAAACCTGTATTGATACTGGAAGACCTGTACAGACAGTGGGATTCCATGCAGACCTTAGGAAGCCCTACAGACACTGGGAGGCCCTAGAGACCCTGGTTAAGCCCTACAGACATTGGGAGGACCTACAGACACAGTGAATCTGTGAAACTGGACATATAAGCAGACACTGGCAATCTAACCAATCGTTTGGAATCTGCATAGATACTGAAGATCCATACAGATACTAGTAATCTAAGCAGATGCTGGGAACCTGTATTGATACTGGAAGACCTGTACAGACAGTGGGCTTTCATATAGACTGTGGGAAGCCCTAAAGACACTTGGAGGACCTACAGAAACTGGGAATCTGTACAGACACTAGACAAATCGCTGGGAATCTGCATAGATACTGGAGATCCATACTGACACTAGTAATATAAACAGTTGCTTGGGACCAGTTTTGATACTGGAGGACCTTTGCAAATGCTCTGAATCCTTATTGACTCTAGGAATTAGTATGTACACAGGGAACAAATGCAGACACTGGTAATCTAAATAGATGCAGACTTGAAAATTCCTTGGAAAGAACCTAGAAATCCATACAGTCACCATGAATCCATACAGATTCTTTGGCTTCTCACATTCTGAAGTTATTTTTAACAACCAAATTCTTAACAGTTTGGTCACGTCCTCACAAGCACATCTGCAGCTTAGTTCCCAGAGGACTTGTCCCTCATTACTGTAGCCTCTGTGTTAATGTGTTAATCAAGGTAAAATTATTTAGTTGGTTATGAAAAGGACATGAGCTGTGCATATATTTGGACTGAATGAGTGGAGGAGACGGCTTAAAGAGTTCCCACTCAGTTGAAACCTGCAGGTCCAGTCATGACTGAGCGAACAACCAGATGCGCTACAAAACGTTCAGTCATTAATTAGTAGAGACAGAGGTCCTTCGTCGGAAACAAAGCGAGTCACCTTTGGCTGACCCATTGCTGCTGTGTTTGCTCCCGCGGATTTATGAGGTCGTTTGATGCGAAGACCTGCGGGGATCTAAATCAGGGACATCACAGGGTTCTGTCTGACAAGCAGCGTCAGTTTATCAATAAATCCGTCAGATCAGTCATCGTTGATCTTTCAGAGACTTTCAGCGAGCCAAAAAAGCGTGAATAAATTTCTGCACAGAGCATCCATCACTTCTGAGCAGAAAAGTGCTTTTTTTCAGGGCACAAATGTTATTTCCAGCACTTTCCATCCCAGAAGAAGATCAGAATGTTAAGTATTAGTATAGTGTTCAACAAATTCGGAGACACTGAGGCTGTAGCTTTACAGTAACTTTCCTGAAATGGTGGAAAAACATTTGCTGTAATAATGATTTGCTTCATGTTGCCCACACAATGCTGGCAGTTAGACAAATCGTTATGGAAGCATTTGCGGCTTATGATAGAACCAACATACTTTCCTGGAAATGTAACATTCTGATCTTAATCTTGTCACTGGATAATCAGACTTATTCTAATTTAAGCTCAGGATCATTTACAATATGTACCATAAACCAAATCCTAACATCTAACTACTAATATTAACATTAGCAAGGTCCTGAATGCTGGAAGCTAGTTAGCTAACATTATGCTAGTTATCAGTTTCTCAAACAGATCTAGCATCTACGCTTTAGCCATAACATTTCTGATTTTGACTATTTGCTCTTATTTAAGTTCAGGATCATGTACATTATGGACCATAAACTATGTCCTAACATCTAACTAAAAGGAACAATGTAAGCATTAGCATGATTCTGAAACTTGCCAGCAAGTTAGCTAATATTATGCAGCTGTAAGTTTCTCAAACAGAGCTAGCTAGCTAACATTATGCTAGCTATCACTTTCTCAAACAGAGCTAACGCCTATAGTTTATCCATAACCTTTATGACGTGTCATACCTGAAAACTACCCTGTTCTACTAACTCAGCTAAAGCAGTGGTTGGAACAAAGAAAGAAAGATATTCACCTGGAAAGAAACATGAATTCACTGAAGGGGAAAGACACATTTGCTTCTGGTAACTGTCACCGTGTACTGATTTAATCTGTGTGAACTTTGACCCATGAATTTGGTGACTTTGTTTTTGTGCAGCAACGGAAAAATAGAAGCGCCGGATCATGTGATCGGATACAAAATGAAAAGAGTTCTGTCTGGATCTTAGTGGAATAAAATAAAATAAAATGAAATATAAAATAAAATATATAAAATTTTAATAAAATAAAATAAAAATTTAAGTAGGTCTCTGTGTTGTCATTTAATATCTTTTAGTATTTACGCTGGAGATTTCTTCAGAATTTTCTTTTTGTCAGGATTTTATTTAGCTGTTTGTGACTTTTTGTGTGACTTTTAAATAAAAAAAAAAACTTTTTCTATTATTATTATTCCATTGTCTGTACCACTTATCTGGTCTATCATCGGGTCACGGGGAGCCTGTGCCTATCTCAGGCATCATCGGGCATCAAGGCAGGATACACCCTGGACGGAGTGCCAACCCATCGCAGGGCGCACACACACTACAGGCAATTTAGAGACTCCAATCAGCCTAGAAAAGCATGTCTTTGGGAAGAAACCCACCAAGCACAGGCAGAACATGCAAACTCCACACACACAGTGAGCGGGACTTGAACCCAAGACACTGGAGGTGTGAGGCGACCATGCTAACCACTAAGCCACCTATTATTATTATTATACTGTAAAGTGATGCTTATACACTTCTAAAATTCCTGCAGATTTCAGTTCAGTATCCAATCAGAGAGTTTTCTCTGCAGTCACCCTGCAGGGATTTTCTTGTTTGCAACATTGGCAGTTTTATTCGAATGATAAAACACCAGTGGCGGACCGTCAGGGCCTGCAAGTCCTTCTCTGCTGGCCTAAAAAAATATCTGAATCACAAACTGATGTTAATTATATTTTGTCCATGAATACTTATTAAATAATTCCAAATGGTCTGTCAGCATCCTTTCATAGCTTTTCCGATGGTTGCGCTGCTTCCAGACATGTATTTTCGTATTAAAGCATTTAACCAATCACATTTCAGCCATCATTTGTTGCCAGGCAGGGTCAAAGTCAAAGAAGTCTGCCCGGAGGCCTTCACAATCCGTTCTGCAGGCCGTCTAACACAAAATAAATGTCGATGAAACTTTTGCTTCAACCAATCAAATTTTGAGTTGGTTTCACTAGGGCCCTCTAGCAGGCGTACGGCAACGTCACCGTATTCAGACCCGTTGATTGGATAGGATCGTGATGGAACTGAAGCGCACAGATAATCTGTACAGCAGAGTAATTGAACTGTTTTTGAGGAAAGAGAGGAGGATAGATTTTGTTTACAAATAATACGAATTTTTGGTGAGTAAAACGTTATGATTTTCCTAAATAATATTGCAAGTTTATGAGGTTATTATTGATGTTTTTTATGTGTGTCGCGGCTGTAGCTGCATTAGGAGGAGACTTGTTCACCCCTGGTTTGTCTATTCAATAAAGGCATTTATTGTGGCTACAGGAGTTATCTATCTGCGATGCAACGGCTCTTTATACTGTATTTCTGCATATTAAGATGGTTTTTTAGCCATAAATTGGTTTTTGAGGGGCGGGTTGATTCAGACGGAGCACTACTGAAGGCCTAGGTGTGAAATGCACGGTCCGCTACTGTAAAACATGTTCAATCACAAAACCTGTGTGGATACAACAAAAAGCTCTTAACAGCATTGAAATAATGCATGTAATAAATCCAGCATAAAAAGCATGGATGTTTACACGATTCCCTCTGTAAACACCTCACCAGTGCTATCCTCTCATCGGTCAATCGAGGCGACGTCATTTCATCATTTCACTCTGTGCGGGAAACAGCGGATATATAAACGCCTCCGGCCATGCGTCAGCTCGTGTTAAACACACAGCTCATGCTGAGACAAACCACAGGAATATGGCTCTTTATAGAAGCTTGGAGGCCTTTGGCTGAACTCTGTTTACCATGAAAACCCCAACACAGAGCACGTCATTACATTACAATCTAATACAGATGCTGTCAACAGTAAAGAACGAGGATTAAAGACCATAATGTAAAACAAATGATGGCTCATTGGATTCTCATAACATGTTGAGGACCATGTGCATGCAGTTAGAGTAGTGCTGTGTTACTGTCTCACTTTGTGGCTAAATATTACTCATTGCTTGCCTACACTTGAACCAGGCTCAAAATAAACCCTCTAGCACCCGGGAGTGTCTTCAACAGACATGGAATTGAGTGTACACCAAAACTAACAAAAGTGGCTGGGCACAAATGGAAAACTTCAGAACCAAAATGACACATTGCACATTTTCGAAAACGCCCACATTTTCAAACACAAACACACACTTCACGTACGGATATCAGTCGGTTTTGGCTTTTCTGACCTTTCGAAAGGTCAGAAGGAAGGCACTTTGAAAAGGAAGTCACTCACTGAAATGTCCAAACACACTGCCCACTTGTGTACCAAACCACTTGTGTACAGAGGGCAGAGGCTGGAGTCTAAGATTCTTATTTCAGACAACTTCATATACATTTCATCTCATCAAACATTAGTTTCTCATCAGACATTAGCTACATTTCTTAAAACGAGGTCATGACACAGTTCCTTTTTTAAATCACGTTGCTTGTAAAACGTTGCTTGTTTTATCTGAAATATAGCAAAGGATGATTAAAAATTTGTGTTGTTCACTCAGTCTACACTGTATTCATTCCATTTAAAAGAATGTATTCCTTGCAAACAAATATAAAGTAGGTTTTGGAAAGATAAACAAATATAAGTAAGCTTCTGAAAAACCCCCAAAAACAAATATAAAGTAGCTTTTGGAAAGGTAAACAAATATAATGTAGCTTCTGAAACAAAAACAAAACAAACAAATATAAAGTAGCTTTTGGAAAGGTAAACAAATATAATGTAGCTTCTGAAACAAAAACAAAACAAACAAATATAAAGTAGCTTTTGGAAAGATAAACAAATATAAGTTAGCTTCTGAAAAAACCCCAAAAACAAATATAAAGTAGCTTTTGGAAAGGTAAACAAATATAATGTAGCTTCTGAAACAAAAACAAAACAAACAAATATAAAGTAGCTTTTGGAAAGGTAAACAAATATAATGTAGCTTCTGAAACAAAAACAAAACAAACAAATATAAAGTACCTTTTGGAAAGATAAACAAATATAAGTTAGCTTCTGAAAAAACCCCAAAAACAAATATAAAGTAGCTTTTGGAAAGGTAAACAAATATAATGTAGCTTCTGAAACAAAAACAAAACAAACAAATATAAAGTAGCTTTTGGAAAGGTAAACAAATATAATGTAGCTTCTGAAACAAAAACAAAACAAACAAATATAAAGTACCTTTTGGAAAGATAAACAAATATAAGTTAGCTTCTGAAAAAACCCCAAAAACAAATATAAAGTAGCTTTTGGAAAGGTAAACAAATATAATGTAGCTTCTGAAACAAAAACAAAACAAACAAATATAAAGTAGCTTTTGGAAAGGTAAACAAATATAATGTAGCTTCTGAAACAAAAACAAAACAAACAAATATAAAGTAGCTTTTGGAAAGATAAACAAATATAAGTTAGCTTCTGAAAAAACCCCAAAAACAAATATAAAGTAGCTTTTGGAAAGGTAAACAAATATAATGTAGCTTCTGAAACAAAAACAAAACAAACAAATATAAAGTTGCTTTTGAAGAGATAAACTAAAACTGTAAGATGATTAAAAAAAATCAGAAAAGTTATAACTATAAACTATGAACTGAAGAGAATAGAGAATAGATCGGATAAGCGGTAGACAATGAATGAATGAATTTATCTTCTCAAACAAAAGCTCTTATTTAAGAGTCTAATATCTTAAACCCTAAATTAGAGATTATGTGAAAATGTAAATGTGCATTTTCATCTAGTAATACTGCTTCCTGTTTACAGCTCCACCCTCTTTAGGATGGACCACCTCTTAAATAACCCACTGTTCTGAAAATTCCAGAACATTCCAGGCTTTCTGGAGTCCATCCTGTCTCTCTTTCACCAAATGATTCATAAACATTGAAACCTAATTGTTGCTGAATTATCATCCTGGAGCCATCAGCGAGGCAAACTGTACATACTCCCAGAGAATCCACAGCCACTTCCAGAGCAGCGGTGACACTTGGCTCATGTGGCAAGGCATCCAGTCCATCAACTACAGGCCAGCTCCACCTGCCTGTGACAGTGATGCCTCCCTTCCAGATGTGCTGAACAGCTTCTACGCTCGGTTTGAGGCACAGAATGACGTGACAGCGAGGAAGACCATCCCTCCTCCAAAGGACCAGGTGCTCTGTCTCACCACGGCCGATGTGAGGAAAACTCTATGCAGAGTTAACCCATGGAAAGCTGCTGGACCAGACGACATTCCTGGCAGAGTGCTCAGGGAATGTGCAGAACAGCTAGCAGATGCCTTCACTGACATCTTCAACATCTCCCTGAGCAGCGCCGTCGTCCCAACGTGCCTAAAGACCACCACCATCATCCCCGTGCCTCCAGTGGAATAAGTCTCCAGTGTCCTGTCTCAATGACTACCGTCCCATTGCACTCACACCCATCATCATGAAGTGCTTCGAGAGGCTCGTCATGAGGCAAATCAAGGACCTGCTGCCACCATCACTAGACCCCATGCAGTTTGCATATCGTCCAAATCGCTCCACGGACGATGCCATCAGCACAATTCTCCATCTGTCCCTCACACACCTGGAAAATAAGGACACTTATATACAAATGCTGTTCATGGACTTCAGTTCAGCATTCAACACGATCATCCCTCAGCACCTGACCAAGAATCTGAGCCTGCTGGGCATCAACACCTCCCTCTGCAACTGGATCCTGGACTTCCTAACTGGGAGACCTCAGTCAGTCCGGATCGGAAACAGCAGCTCCAGCACCACCACACTGAACACTGGAGCTGCTCAGGGCTGCAAGAGCACCAAATCATCAAGAGCACCAAATTCCTCAGTGTTCACCTGGCAGAGAACTTCACCTGGTCACTCAACACCAGCTCCATCACCAAGAAAGCCCAGCAGCGTCTCTACTTCCTGCGAAGGCTGAGGAAGGCTCATCTTCCACCTCTCATCCTGACCACATTCTACAGAGGGACCATCGAGAGCATCCTGAGCAGCTGCATCACTGCCTGGTTCGGGAATTGCACCGTGTCGGATCACAAGACCCTGAAGCGGATAGTGAGGACAGCTGAGAAGATCATCGGAGTCTCTCTTCCCTCTATTACGGACATTTACTCCACACGCTGCATCTGCAAAGCCAACAGCAATGTGGATGACCCCACACACTCCTCACACACACTCTTCACCCTCCTGCCATCTGGAAAGAGGTACCATAGCATTCGGGCCCACACATCCAGACTGTGTAGTAGTTTCTTCCCTCAGGCAATCAGGTGTCTCAACAGAGAACTGAACTAAACTGAGGAACATGGACACACACACACACACACTCTGAACTTAGAACTGAACTGAACAGAACTCACACACACATATACACACACACACACACACACGCACACACCTGATATTGTTTACATGCACATGTCACTTTTAATATTTGTACTAGAACATTAAATATTATAACTGTGTTAACTATCTCTGCTGCTATTCTTGCACTCACTGTACAACACCGTTCTTTGCACTCACTGTACAATACTGTTCTTTTTTTGCACACAGTCGGCATCTTGTTTGTCTGCACTGTCTCGTCATTCCCTGCACTTATTTTGTATGTTTAGTTTACAAATTCTGCACCTTAGTTCAACTTCATGTTTGTCCGCGTCACCCTGTATTTCATTTTTGTTATGTGTAGCACCTTTGGTCCAGGAGGAACGTTGTTTCATTTCACCATGTACTGCATCAACTGAATTAGCTAGCTAGCTTAGTACACAATCTCTGAATGAAAATTAAATGTCCTGTTCCAATAAATTGCATATGCTACATGATTTGTTCAAAGCCACAAGCTACATTGCTAATAAATTTATGTTTCCCAAAGTACCTAACCATTGTTTGTGTGTGGGAAAGAATTCTTTGTGGCTCAACACACACACACACACACAGCTGTATCTAAAGTGCTGAAGAGGTGCACAGAAGCTGAAAAGAGTAATTGGTGGTTCAACACCTGGGAGTGAGAGGTCAGGCGTAACGGCAGGAGTTCACACTCAGTGGAGTAATTAGCCGGAGAGGTGACGAATGATCCTGTCTCACTGCTGCACCCAGAACATCAAACACCAGGCCACACTGCTGCTTCCATGATATCATCTTGTCATTGAGACCAAGGCTTGGTTATAATCACCTTTCCTTAACATTCAGGAATGTTCTGGAGGCTCTGTATCGATCATGGATGTGTGTTTTTTGAAGCGGCTATGATATCATCATGAGACGTTCACAAGTGCAATACACTACTGAGAACCGATTCCTCTTATATCACAAAGCAATTTACCAAATATTGCAATTTCTAGTTTGTTAAAGAATGACGTTTAAAGAATGGCATATAGTTTTTATAAATTTTATAGTTATGGAACATCTAGAAAATATATCACTTACATTATAATAACTATATTCCTTCACCAGCTTTACCTCAGACTTTTACAAAGACCTGACACTGGAGACTCCTTTAAAAATGATGCAAATTAAACATCTTCTTACAGAAATGTTCACCATGTCAACTGAATCACTCACTTTCAGTAAGCACTTTATCCTGGTGAGAGCCGTGGTGGATCCGAGGCCTATCACAGGAGCACTGGGAGAGAGGTGGGAATACACCCTGAATGGGATGCCAGTTCATAACAGATCATCTATGCTAAGCAAAGCTCTTGTCAGTTCTGCTGTTGTAGAAATTAAGCAACATCTTCTGACCAATCAAATTCAACAGCATCATGGGATGAATGTTATGCAGTATGGAAATAAATAATGATATAATGTGATACGCTGTACTAATGAATTTTAAGAACATTACAAAGGTTAATGTTCACCATGTTTGCCTTGATGTGGATTGATTGAATGGATTGATGGATGGATGGATTGATTGATGAATGGATGGATGGATTGATTGATGAATGGATGGATGGATTGATTGATGAATGGATGGATGGATTGATTGATGGACAGACAGATGGACGGAAGGACGGACAGACGGATGTATAATATTACAGCATTTATTGTGACAGGTCTAATCCCACTCCTGTGTTCGCAGGAAAATTTGATATTTAATTTTCACACTTGTGGATTTTACAAGGGGTGAAAATGAAAGCTAGAGCTTTGCAGGTGAAACCATTTCCTATGCATTTTTTTCCCTCTGTCATTAACAGCTAGTTTGAAATGAGCACTTTTAGGTCAAATGTGCAAGCAGGCGTAGTCCAGGAGCAGGGTTGGAAACGAGTAGTGTAGGGAATTCCTATTGCATTAACCCGGTGCAATATCCCTGAATTTACAGCACCTTTTAATGACAGGAAATTACTTTCAGGAAGGGCTAGTGCTGCATACTCAGAGAGATTTGTCAAGGTCTAAGCACAGACGAGAAGCAGAAATTGAATTCCTGAGGTTGAGAGATGTGCCTGCACTTACGAGGTTTGCTTTCTTGGCAGCTGGTCTTTCCATCTTTTTCGAGTTGTCTTCTGAGGTCAGTTCACATGAGTTCAACTTCATGAAGTGTGTCTCGATTGCTCAGGAGATTTCAATACCCGCTGTATGACCCTAACCCTGGCGGCCAGCGTAAGGCTGGACCGAGATGAGCTTAGTTGGGCTGGGCTGCTCTGGAGAGAAGCCCTGGAATCCCCACATCTGGCTTATATCTGCGCCTTACGGTCATTCAATTTTTTGGCTGATGGCTTCCAGTAGTTTCACAAAGGCTGGATTGTTTAGAAGTCGTCGGCTTGATCGTCTATGGGCCGCACTGGCGCCAGTGGCCACAGCTGGCGCTGCTTTTCACAGCCTCAGCTGCAGGAGACAGACGCTCTAAACTTTAGCCTTTTCATGCAGAGCTAGTCATGTGACTTTATCTTGTCTTTAAGAGCAAACGTTTTTTAATCCACTTACGTTTAATTCAGAAATGCAATGGAAGCGCTGTAACGTTTCGGATCAGGTTTCTTCCACACTGTTTTTAAGCCTATCCAGGTTTTTAAACTTTCCAGACTTTCTATGTACAGTTTTCTCAGTCTGATCTCATGAGAAATGCCCACAAATTTAAAGAAATAAAGTGAATCCAAAAACTGTGCGTTCTTCCCCAATTTAGCCAAGAACGTTTTCCAGCGATGTTTAGTTGTTTTGTTTTTTTAAAGATCAATATGAGAGAAAGCATCAAATGCAACACATATTGCAAAAGATGTGTTCATGCAGAAAAAAGGGAATGCTTAAATACAAGATGGTTTGAGCTTTGGAGTCTTTTCCAGATCTGCAGACAAAGCCCGGGAAATTGTCTGGTTTGGTTTTGTTCACTTTTCTAGTAATAAAGAAAATAAGGAAAATAAAGTTGTTAAATTGCTCTAAATTTATGAGTGATACTATATAAGTGTTTGTCCCATGTTTACCTGTTCACACGAGAAAGCTAGTTTATTGAGTCCATATTACTTTTTTTTTTTTACACAACATTTATTCCCAGACCTTCCCAGGTGTGGAAGTGAGTGTGTTTAAATTCCACACTTGTCCAGACAAATCTGCATTCTTCATGATGTGCATAAAATCACTGGAAAACCATTTACAAGTCATGACAAACTTAACTTTAGTCATTATTGTGAGTACACATACACACAATATACACATGCAAGCATTTCTTCTTTAGTCACCGAGTGACATACTGTATGCTGCGTATTAAATGTTTTGTATTATTGATATTGTTGAAATGGCTGTATGACTTCAGCTTTTTTCTCATCTCATTAAATCTCAGATGAGAGACAGAGCGAGAGAGAGAGAGAGAGAGAGAGAGAGAGAGAGAGAGAGAGAGAGTGAGAGAAAGGAGAGAGAGAAACAGACAGAGAGAGACAGAGAGTGAGAGACAGAGAGATAGAGTGAGAGAAAGGAGAGAGAGAGAGAGAGAGAGAGAGAGTGAGTGAGAGAGAGAGAAGGAGAGAGAGAGAGAGAGAAGGAGAGAGACAGAGAGAGAGAGAGAGAGAGAGAGAGAGAGAGACTTTTTGACTTTTACAGTCCTTTATTTAAACAAGTCACATTATACATAAATCATGGTGACTCAATAAATAAATAAATATATAAATATTAAAACAATTTCAATACATTAGGTTAAGTGCAGCAGTGGATAGTTAAAAGTAGTGAGGATTAGTTAAGCTCTGGTGCAAAGCACAGCTCTCCTTCCTCAACAGAGCACAGAAATTTCTCACAACACCACACTGTCTCAAACATCAGCAAATCATTCATACTTTTATAAAAATTAAAATCAATTAAAATTCTTGATTTAACCAGTCTGGAGAAAATCCTTTTAGCATCACAGTCTGTATTTTGTGCAATTTTGTTTTATCTGCTCAGATAAATTGCCATTTTAGCTTGACCAAAAATAAAATTAATCAGTTGGCATTTGAACCTGTGTCTCTTGGCATATTTAAAACCCAGAATAAAACACTGAACAGTAAAATCAACATTAAAAGACCTTAAAATGCTCCGTAAAAACACAAACAATGGCTGTATCCTGGAGCAGTGAATAAAAGCATGAAAAACAGTTTCTCTCTGTGAACAAAAAGGACAGTCATTTGCAACATCAGGGTTTAAAACAGAGATAAAAGAGTTCACAGAGATAATACCATGTAAAATCCTCCATTGGAGGTCAGCAGCTCTTTTAGTTAATGGTGGTTTATACAGTGCCCTCCACTCTGGTTTAATATCATCATTAAAACCCAGAACACTTCTCCATGGGGTGTCTACCCTCCCACTCAGCTTCTTCTTATTTAAAACCTTAACACACGCTCTGTAGAGCAGCTTCCCCGACACTGACCCAAAGTCCATCTCCCTTACACCCCAGCACTCCAGGAGCGGACTTTCCGACCCATCAAGGTCGGGAGCGATGTCCAGCTGGGGAAAAGATCCTTCTTCTGCAGGGTTGGTTTCAGTAATCTGATAGTCCATCAGCTGAACACGCTCCTTTGATGTTAAGACAGTCCTCCAGCGACGTAAGAGCTGATTGACAACACGCAGGGACCTTAGTCCCAAACGTGTTGCCAGGTCCTCTGCCCGTGACAGGTCAGTCCCCGCGATGTTCACCAGCTCCCGGAGTGTCACGACCCTTGAGGAGACGAGAGCTCTGGACAGTGCAGGGGCGGTCACACCGGAGATGTCCAGATGTCTGCCGTGAATCAGGGGCTCCTCCAGTAGCCAGTGCAGCCTTCCACAGCCCTTGTTTCGTTTTCTAAAACAGTTCCAGATTTTAAAAAGTCCACGGTAAAAACTCAGTAATCCAGAAACGTCCAGCATTTTGGTATCCATTAAAAACAAAGTTCGGTTTAGCCCCAGTCCTCCGACCTTGTGTAAAAGTCCATGGGCTATTGGTCTCCATATTAAGTCTTTGGGACCAGTGAGGAGTCTCTGGAGGAACTGGAGGCGGAAAGCTGCAGTTCTGCTGGCTAACTGGACCAGCCCCTGTCCCCCTTCTTCTTTGGGCAGGTGCAGGACACTCTGAGGAATCCAGTGTAGACCGTCCCAGAAGAAGTCCACCAGCAGGGCCTGGATGCTTGCCAGCAGGTTTGGTGGCAGATCCACAAATGCCAGCTTGGGCCAGCTTGAGGGACGACGCGTCTAGGTTGTTGATGACCAGCGTTTGCCCCCTGTAGGACATCCTTGGGACCAGCCGCTTCCACCTGCTCAGTCTGCCTTTCACATGCTCTACAGTGCCTTCACAGTTTTTGTTTAAAAACTCATTATTCCCCAGGTAGACATCCAAGTATTTAAAACCATCTTTTTTCCACACTAGACCCCCTGGTAGTGTAGGTCGCTCTCCTCCCCACTCCCCAACTAAGATTGCTTCACTTTTCGCCCAGTTGACTTTTGCAGAAGATAAAACCTGAAAGTCATTTAAAATGTCAGTTAAAACATTCAAGTCTTTCTGTGAGTCTATCATTACTACCAGGTCATCTGCATACACCGACAGACAGATAGAGGCATTAGTGCGTGGAAAACCAGAAAGATGACTTCTGAGTTTATTTAAAAGAGGTTCAATCGCTAATGTGTAGAGCATGCCTGAAAAAGCACAGCCCTGCCTGATACCTCTCAACATTTTAATAGGAGCACATAAACCACCATTAATCTTCAATACACTCTCAATTTCACTGTACAACACCCTGATCATGGCTATAAAACCTGGGTTGAACCCGAAGGTTTCCAGCACCTTCCACAAATATTCATGCTCAACCCAGTCAAAAGCCTTTTCCTGATCTAGGAAAATCAGACCAGTCTTTAAGCCCAATAGCCTGGA
Source organism: Hemibagrus guttatus (assembly GCA_033459395.1). Classification (NCBI taxonomy): domain Eukaryota; kingdom Metazoa; phylum Chordata; class Actinopteri; order Siluriformes; family Bagridae; genus Hemibagrus; species Hemibagrus guttatus. Next base: position 4,687,827 of record JAUCMX010000023.1, read on the forward strand.
GATGTCCAAAATGTCACGAATCAAATACACGTTATCAAATGTGGACCTATCAGGCACACAGTACGTCTGGTCCTGGTGAATGAGTCGCTCCATTACCTTAGTCAGTCTTGAGGCTAATGCTTTTGAGGGCAGCTTGCAGTCAGTGCACAGTAGCGAGACGGGGCACCAGTTCTTTAGGTATGTCAGGTCTCCCTTTTTCGGCAGCAGGGGGAGGACGGCCCTCCTGCAGCTCAATGGGAGCTCACCTCTCTGTATACTGTCCCGTAGGACATCCAGCACATCCTGCCCTATGACAGCCCAGAAAGCCTTGTAAAACTCAGCTGGGAGACCGTCTATACCTGACGCCCGTCCATTCTCCATCCTCTGGAGAGCCTCATGAAGCTCCTCCCGCGACAGCTCCTTGTCCAACTCTCTGGCCGCTCGCTCAGAGAGCTTTGGCAGGCCCACGAGGAAGCTGTCCTCCACCACTTGTGCCCCTGACCACTCACTGCTGTACAGCTTTGAGTAAAAGCTCACTGTCTGCTTGTGAATTTCAGTGGGCTCAGATAACAGATCCCCTGATTCTGTTCGCACAACATGTATGGATCTTTTCTGTCCTTTTTTTTCTCTAAACTGAAAAAGAACTTAGAAGGAGCGTCCATCTCGGCTGTGCTTTTAAAGCATGAGCGGACCAGCGCCCCCTATGCTGTAATGCCTAACAGGTCGTTCATTTTGGCTTTTTTACTTTTGAGAGCTTCAACATGCCCTCGATCTCCGGTGGCCTCCAAACGCTGGAGTTCCACCATTTCTATCTCCAAAGCTTTCAGAGATCTAACAATGTCTCTTGTGACGTTGAGAGTGTACTGTTGACAAAAACTTTGATTTGTGTTTTAGTCACATCCCACCACAGCTGGAGTGAGCTAAAAGCTGCCTTCTCTGATTTAAAACAATTCCATAAATAAGTAAAAGACTCTCTAAAATTAGCGTCTTCTAAAAGTGCAGTGTTAAAATGCCAGTAGGCGCTCCTAGGTTTAACGTTCTCTTTAGTGATAGTACACTGTACCATGCTATGGTCAGAGATACCTACTGGAACTTAATAAAAAACGTTAGCTGCTGTTTAAAACCATAAAAGCGATCTAGTCTTGCCAGGGAGAGTGAGTTGTCTACGACATTGGCCCACGTGTACTGTCTCTTGTTCTTATTAAAAGTTCTCCATATGTCACTTAACTTGTGGGCCTCCGTCACCTCCCACAGACACTTACGGGAAGCCACGTGAGGTTCTGCGTGGTTCCGATCCAAATCATCCGTAGTACATTTAAAATCTCCACCCAGAATTAAAATATCTGCAGTGTCGCAGTCAGCAATAACATTGCTCAATGTGTCTAAAAAACCCATCCTTTTCCACTGCACTGGTGGGAGTGTACACACAGATAAACACTAAAACCTCATTCTCATAAAAAGCTTTTACTTTTAAAAGCCTCCCAGCTAAAATCTCTTCAACTGAATAAGAACAAGGGATAAAATTGCAAGCAAAGAGCAAGGCGACTCCACCACTGAGTGATGTGTTATGGCTTAAAATCACCAACCCATCCCACTCCTTCACCCAATCAGCAGCATTGCTGATATCACTGTGGGTTTCCTGCAGCATGACAACATCAATGTGCTTCTGCTTTAAAAGTCCATAGAGTTTAGCTCTCTTATTCTGCTCTCTTGCTCCATTAATATTTAAACTCGCAATATTAATTCCAATCGTTAAAATAAGTAAAATAAATAAAACCAAACAGAGGGTTAAAACGACTCTAACATAAAAAACACCACACATTACTGTGTGAGAGAAGTGAGAGAAGGAGAGAGAGACAGAGAGATAGAGTGAGTAAAGGAGAGAGAGACAGAGAGATAGAGTGAGAGAAGGAGAGAGAGACAGAGAGATAGAGTGAGAGAAGGAGAGAGAGCTGAAATGCTTTTGAAAACTCAACCCAAATTATTTGGTCATTAGACTGTAGCTCATTAAAACTGCTTAAAAATAAGTGTCAGTTTGTATAAATACATGACATCCATCCTTAACCTTAACTTTGTAACATTTCACACCAACTGAGAAACAAATTTTCACAGAAGACTTCATTTTGAACACACAACAAAAACCTTCATTTCACTCATCATAATTCTCAAAATATAATTTTTATATCACATCCATTTAAAAAATGGACAAAAAATCTTTTAATTAAAAGTTTCCAATTTTATTTTATTTTACTATATGCTTATGTTGTATTACATTTCTATCATATAATTTTTTAAATATATGTATTATTATGTTCTGATTATTTTCTTATTTTTAAGAGTAAATAATAAAAACCACTTCACTACATTACCTTGATTTTTGAGCATTAGTTTTGCCACCCTACCCACACTTATTAAAATATTATTAAAAATATAAGTACCTTCCAACACACACACACACACACACATCCCTACAGCTGATTACACTTTCCTCTGTGCTGAATCCGCCCTCAGCCTGAGCAGCACTTTCGAGCCTGACTATCGGGTTCAACTTCAGGTCAAGCGTTTGGTTTGACAATAGGCCAGCCAGCCTTCAATAGAATTGGGACAGACAGCTTTCCCACACACTCCCACACACACACACTTGCAGAAGTTTAGTTTAGTGGTCTTTCCTCATTTCAGGCATATGAATAGAAATGTGTGTGCTTTGCTGCAGAGTTGTGTTTGAATATCTAATTCTTCAATAAACATTTTTTTTAAACAAAAAAATTCCTTAATATATATTATGAAAACCAAAGCTTAGTTATAACAACTTTATCAACAAGTATTTCGATGTTTATATTCTCTGTATCAAAGAGACAAGAGACTAGAAACTTCTCAGTGTGATAAAAGGTCATTTTTAGAGAAACATTTTACAGTGTCTTAAAAAATTCCATGCCACTAAATTATTTCACATCCAAATTCGACTTAAAAGTATAAAAAAAATACAGTTGAAACATTATATTTGCATCAAAATCGCAGGATTCCTAGTGTATAGTATATTGTATTTATGTTAATGTATATATTGTTCTTTTTTCAGTCATGGATATTTAAAAGTAAAAAGTGTATCTATTTATCTGACTGTTTTTAAGCTTAAAAATTAAGTCGGAATTTTCCGTCATCCGTTTTTAACCTGGGAGTTCTCATCCCGCGTGAACATTTTCATCCGAAAGCTAGAAACATTCCGGATCATGCAAGTTTTGCGCATGAACTCTGGCTGAACTCGCCGAATCCTGTTTCAGGCACGCTCTGAGAGCCTCCCTCCTGATGACCCGGCTCGCGACTGAGCAGTTCACCAGGAGGTCCCTCGCTCAACCACACACCTACACACACACACACACACAGCACTACCAGACCCCCTTTCCCTTCCTCTAGATGCCTCTCCCTCCTTCAAACATTCCCCTTCTGCCTTCCTCGGCCTGTTGGACCGCAGTCAGCGAAGTCGAAATCCGTCTTTGTCGATTCCGTTTAAGTTCAGGCGCACGAATGCATAACAAATCGTTTCACATACCAGACCCACTGCGTTAACACAAACTCAAGCTGAGACGATGAGAAACATCTCAGCAAGTTCAACAGCAAGGAGAAGTCATCCTGAGTGCAGCATTTGCATTCGTGCCCTGATTTAGTTGGGTTTGAGGGCTGCAGGAATGTCGAGTTGTTTCCAAGCTGCAGCTAGTTTTGGCAATGCAAATGTCCCAAAAGTGTAAGATGCCATGGATGCTTGTGGATACTTTGTTATACAGCAAATAGTTTCAATACAGGGACTTGTATGGAAATGCAGCCATCCAAACTGAATAATAAACAAATTTATATAAGAATAAAAATATGTTTTTATTTCACAAAGAAAAAATGTCACATACACAGTATGACATATAGAGTTATGCTTTATCGACTGTCTGTGTCATAAAAATTTAATCAAGGAGAATAAGAATATGCTAAGAATAGGATATCAATAAAATTGAATTTACTGAGCAGGTGGGAAAGAGAAGAAGAAGTACACTCTAAGACATTTCATGATGGTTAAAACTGCTGCCTTAAAATATTCAGGATGGTTAAACTGCTGCTTAAAAAAAATTGAAGCACAACTTCAATATGCAACAACTGGGAGAAGAAATAAGTTCACATACAGTGTATATGGAAAAATCTAAAAATATAGAATAGTTGGTAGAACAGTATGACTTTCTGTAGGATGTGTAACATTTCTGAAAGAAATCTGCAGTCTCAGTGTTTTCCACCACAGTGAAGTCTATCAGATGGAGAAGTTTGTAGTTCCTGGTTTTATAACTTCAACAGACGGGAAAGAATAAGGCTGGTGAGAGAACAACAGTTTGGGGCTGCTATAATGTAAGTGATAACTGGAATTAAGTTGTTTTGCAGAGGTTCCAAAACATTAATTGTAGCTATAAGTGGTTAAACATATGAAATGCTTTAAATGAATAGACATAGGATTGTAAAATGGCTATGGTTTAGAAGGAATAAAACGCTTTTTGGATGTGTTGTGTTTGGAAAACACTTCACTTTGCATTGGATTGTATCACACCAGCTTGCCATTGATTATTTTCGTAGAAGAAGAAGAAGAAGAAGAAGAAACTATATACATTACAGCACAGTGAAATTCATTTATTGGCATATCCCAGCTTAGGCGGGATATTGACATTAGTAGACATGACTGTAAATAGGTTTATATCATATTTTATCAGAGATATTATCACTTGCACAATTGTTGCACTGCAAACCCAGTAATCCAGACAGCAGCCATTTTTAAGAAAAGGTCATGTGACAATAACATGCAAACTTTTTTAGGTTTTAAATATATTGCTCCAATGGACCTAATGGTTACACATAATATAAAAAATGTAAAACAGATTTTTCCCAAAGAGGAATTTACAAGTCATGAATGGAATCCTGTATAAATAATACAATGTTTCCCTTTTTAGTCTCTATATTTCTCAACCATATCTTCAGTCATGTCATGTCATAACAGTGATCGCGCATCCCTAATTAGCCTAGCTCTCGTCTCATTAACTCCGCCGCCACCATCCACTATTACTGTCCTGCTCCTGACATAATGGGAGAGACCACTTATCCCATCAAAGGACCCCTGCTGGGGCTGTCTGTGCAAACTGCCAGATTAGTGAGGGCCTCTCCTGACTCCTAGTGTGTCCACTGTCTACCATTTGTCTCAATCAGAGCCAATGGCTGTCTCGTGCCTCAACAGATGACTCTTCTTGACTTGTCTCTGCTGGCATATGGTTACAAATGTACTGATTTTTTTCAAAAAAAAATTTTCCATTGTCTGTACCACTTACCCGATCTATCATCAGGCCATGGGGAACCTGTGCCTATCTCAGGCGTCATTGGGCATCAAGGCAGGATACACCCGGGACGGAGTGCCAAACCATCAGGGCACACACACACACACATTCACTCTTGCAATCACACACTATGTGCAATTTAGAGACTCCAATCAACCTAGAAGCATGTCTTTGGACTGTGGGAGGAAACCGGAAATCCACCACCAAGCATGGGGAGAACATGCAAACTCCACACACACAGTGAAGTGGGAGCGAGACTCGAACACACAGTGAAGCGGGAGCGAGACTCGAACACACAGTGAAGTGGGAGCTAGACTCGAACACAGTGAGCGGGAGCGAGACTCAAACACACAGTGAAGTGGGAGCTAGACTCGAACACAGTGAGCGGGAGCGAGACTCGAACACACAGTGAAGTGGGAGCTAGACTCGAACAAAGTGAGCGGGAGCGAGACTCAAACACACAGTGAAGTGGGAGCTAGACTCGAACACAGTGAGCGGGAGCGAGACTCAAACACACAGTGAGCGGGAGCGAGACTCGAACACACAGTGAAGCGGGAGCGAGACTCGAACACACAGTGAGCGGGAGCGAGACTCAAACACACAATGAAGCGGGAGCGAGACTCGAACACACAGTGAAGTGGGAGCTAGACTCGAACACAGTGAGCGGGAGCGAGGCTCAAACACACAGTGAAGTGGGAGCTAGACTCGAACACAGTGAGCGGGAGCGAGGCTCAAACACACAGTGAAGTGGGAGCTAGACTCGAACACAGTGAGCGGGAGCGAGACTCGAACACACAGTGAAGCGGGAGCTAGACTCGAACACAGAGTGAAGCGGGAGCTAGACTCGAACACAGAGTGAAGCGGGAGCTAGACTCGAACACACAGTGAAGCGGGAGCTAGACTCGAACACACAGTGAAGCGGGAGCTAGACTCGAACACACAGTGAAGCGGGAGCTAGACTCGAACACAGAGTGAAGCGGGAGCTAGACTCGAACACACAGTGAAGCGGGAGCTAGACTCGAACACACAGTGAAGCGGGAGCTAGACTCGAACACACAGTGAAGCGGGAGCTAGACTCGAACACACAGTGAAGCGGGAGCGAGACTCGAACACACAGTGAGCGGGAGGCGAACATGCCACTAAGGCACCGTGCTGCCATTTTTTCAATTTTTATCTCAATCAGTTCATTACAGGTCACGTGACTTGTTAAAAGGGCGGAGTTTGACCTTTGTGACTTTCTCAATTTATTTATTTTGAATAGACGAATTACATACTTTGGGAACTTCCTAAAGGCATATATAATAGACAAATAATGCAGATTTTTTATTTAAAGAAAAAAAGCATATAAATAATACGCAAAAATCTTATTGCAAAAATTTTATCTTGTTACTCTAAGATCAGAATGATAATGAGCACCCCCTTACTAACATTCCTAAAATATTCATTCTACAGTTATTATAAACATAGGGAAAAGTTTAATTCGAAGAAATTGCTAATGATCAATTTTTCTGCCGCTCACACGTCTTACGACCTTCATAAAACATCCATAACATCCATGTAACCATGCACTCAGAAGACATTATACACTGTTATTACACATCATGATAATGGCCAAAATTATTACCTAAATTTGCTTTGCATTATAAGTAGTGCTTATAACACATTATAGCACCAATATAATGACATTCAGACTTTTCTCAGTGCATTATTTTGTCATAGACACACTGTATAACTGAGTAAACTGTGTACATTTTGTGTTATAATTACATGCATATAATTACTCGTCATTTTAATTCATAATCATTTTGAAACAAAATGCTTGTATTAATTCAACAGTTTCCTTTTTTATATCTATAATCTATAGATAGATAGACAGACAGTCAAAAAGATAAAGATAAAGTGAGAGAGAGAGTGAGAGAGAGAGAGAAAGAGAGATAATTGTAGCACTTATTTTAAAAAGTTTTAAGATTTGTGTAGCATGGTGTACATTGTAATCTCTACTATAGATAAATTCATTAATTAAAGAAGGTAAAATAGGTTTTTCCTCAAAATAGAACCTCAAAGAAAAAAGTAGTAGAAAGTGCTAAAGTGTCAATAACACAGGAATAGAAGAGCGTTTCAAATCAACAATATTGAAGTCGTGAAAACTTTATTCATGCACCAATACCCTAAATCAGCCCAAAGGTCTGAAAGATCTTCTCACCATGACCTGGTTCTTCTTAATCCCCTAAACCCCACTCTGTGGGCAAATAGGTTTGTGTTACAGGGCTCCAAGGGCTTCGTTTAGGGGCCAAAGGCCTCCGCAAAGTAAAGGCCCTCTTTGCCACGCTCCACTCCACCACACTCAGCCACTCAGCAAGGGAAAGACCTGAACTTGGGATGACCCCGATGAGCCAAGTCCCAGATGGGTTCACACAGAGGTCATTAAACCCCCACCATCGCCATTCCAATCCCCCAAAACTCTCTGAAAGCATTTGAAAATGTCCTCCTATTTCCTGCGCTTTTTCTTTTGTTGTTTTGTTTGAGTAGATAACATGGGTTGTGAAAAAAATCTCAATTAAAAAAAATAAAATAAAATATCAGTTTTTGGTAAGTCACGTTTACAAATAAATAAATAAATAAATATGCAAATAAATAAATAAATAAATAAATAAATAAATAAATAAATAAATAAATAAATAAATAAATAAATAAATAAAAAAAATTTAAAACTACAGTGGGGGCACGGAGGCTTAGTGGTTAGCACGTTTGCCTCACACCTCCAGGGTTGGGGGTTCGATTCCCACCTCCGCCGTGTGTGTGGAGTTTGCATGTTCTCCCCGTGCCTCGGGGGTTTCCTCTGGGTACTCTGGTTTCCTCCCCCAGTCCAAAAACCTGCATTGTAGGTTGATTGGCATCTCTAAATTGTCCGTAGTGTGTGTGTGCCCTGTGATGGGTTGGCACTCCGTCCAGGGTGTATCCTGCCTTGATGCCCTATGACGCCTGAGATAGGCACAGGCTCCCCGTGACCCGAGTGTAGTTTAGATAAGCAGTAGACAATGAATGAATAAAAATACAGTGAAATCAACTTCATTTGCACAAGATAAAATAAATTATTTCAAAATCTTAACATTTTTTGAGTTTTTCGAATCAAAGCAATTGAGATCATTTCCTCCCCTTAAAATTAATAAATTAATTAATACATTTTTGCAGCAAGTAGCACCTAGAAAATACTGTTTCCAATTTCCTTAACAGATCCGCGTCCCTTGAAAAGTCGACTTTCCTCTCATCTGAGCTTCATCATCCTATTAGCACTTCCGACGTCTGACAGGAAGATGAGAGTTCTTTTAAGTTTATGGTCCACAAACACATACCTTTCAGCTCCCAGGACTCCTGGCTATGAAGGACATACAGTAGCAGCATGTGTTTCCTGCTCTGAATGAAGATAGAGGGGAGACATAAAGGAGGAAAAGTGATGTGGTGAATGTATTAAAAAGAAGGAGAGAGAGAGAGAGAGAGAGAGAGAGAGAGAGAGAGGAGAGAGAGAGAGAGAGACTGTTTGAGGATAAAAGGCTTAAGACTCATTAAAGAGAGTGTGAAATGCCGAAGCTGAGAAGTGGTGAAAGGAAATTATTCCACTTTTAACTCAACATAAGGTCTGAATTACTGAGTTCCTGAGCTGAGCCTCATGGGGATCAGTGAAATAATAATCATAAAAAGTGTGAAATGGCAAGTCACTGTTCTCAAAAGTTGACCTGCTGCTTAACTTCATGTGGCTCAGTAATACACACATCCTAGACTAGCATGCTAGCAGGCTATTAGTTAGCTAGCAAGAAACACAAACTGAGGAACCAAACGAAGTCTAGTCATATTTTATAGTGATTTTCTTACTGCCATAAAACATTTCTATAAACATTTCACGACAGCTTTATATGATGTTGAATGGTTTATAACAGCATATAAAGAACATTACTGTAAAATATGACCAGAGTTGTTCGGTGTGGTTCTTCATTTTGAAGCCAACATTAGTTTGCTAGCTTGCTAATCTTAGCATGCTGCTTCAAGTGGCTTAGTAAAACAACACTGTCAAGACTAGCAAGCTAGCAGGATAATGTTTATGTTAGCTATCTACCTAAAACGCAAAGCAGAGAAGCACACTAAGATGTCGAGTCAGTGATTTTCTTGCTATTTCTTGTATATTACATAACAGTATATTATTTAGCCGTGTTATCCGATTCGATTAAGCTTATATCTGTTTTGCTGTCACACAATTTGACAATTCAGTGTGTGAGAAAATCCCATTTAGCTACCGAGGTTTAAGTCATACTAACTGTGTTTACTGCTTTTGACCACATTTGGTCGCAGACAGACTAGGCACCATTCCTAAAGTAGGTAAAAACACTCGCACAAACATTTTGTCATTTTGGTGAAATATTTATAGATTCACAATATGAAAATGAATGCAAGAAATAAAGAAATAAATAATCTCTTTTGACCAGGTTCCTAAAATGTGTAAAAAAAAATAAATAAAATAAAATAAATAAAAAATATTGAAAAAAGATTTGATTTGAAGATTTGGTTCTTTAAATGAAGGTGTGAAAAAAATAAAAAATAAAAAAATAAAAATAAATAAATAAATAAATAAATTATATATATATATATATATATATATATATATATATATATATATATATATATATATATATATATATATATATATATTATTTATTTATTTATTTATTTATTTATTTATTTATTTATATTTTTTTAGAGAGAGAGAGAGAGGGAGGCTTGACTGGTTTCCAGGCTATCAACATACACTTCCTGTCCACTTTAAAACACCTGTACCCCTACTAATCACACAATTAGCCCATCATCATGATGGTCAGGAGCTTCAATTAATCCTAACATCTAACTTTAGAATGGAGAAAACTGTGATCTCAGTGATTCAGGCAATACATGGCATGGTTAAGATCAGAAACTGTCAGAAACTGTTGGTCACTTGAGAATTTCGTGTAGAATAGACTTTTATGTAGACTACAGTTTACACAGAATGGTGACAATAAATTGGCTTCTTTCCTGTTTGGGAAATGAATCAAATGAAGTTCCCTTTTGAGTCTGGTTCCTCTTAAGGTTTCATCTCACTGAGTTTTTCCTCAGATCGTCACCTCTGGCTTGATTTAAATTTTACAATTACAACATTTGGCGCCCTTATTCAGAGCGAGTTACATTATATCTCATGTTATACAGCCACTTGATCATTATGGATTAATTTTAAAATTATAGCCTGAATTTCTATAGTTCTGTAAAGCTGCTTTGTGACGATGTCTATTGTTATACAAATGCTATACAAATCAAAATAAATTGAATAATGTTTCCCTTGTTCCCTTGTTGCTTATGTTGTAAAAAAAAAAACATTATTAGCGCTGCATCAGACATGTTCTTGCTAATACCTTTCAATTACTAATACACATCCTGTTGATTCAAGATCATTGTTTTTGTAATATTTGTAATATTTATTGTTTGTTAAAGACCTGAGGAAATGTAATGGAGCACAGCATTACCATTATCAAGTGCTCAATCTGCTTAATACCAGCACATGGGCTTTTAATTCACTTCTATTGCTAGTGTGTTCACTGTGCTGCCAAATGGCAAAATGTGAACCCACTTTCAGAGAAAAGGACGAGGTTTTTGTTCTTACTTTCTTCTTTTTGTCTCTCTTGGGCAGCAAGGATTTTAAAGCCTGGAGCGAAACATTAAGGCAGAGTGTTGGAGCAGAATAGGTCAAACCTCACATAAAGAAGCAAAGTTTTCAGTCTAGAAAGTAGTAAATAAAGCTTAAAGCAAGAACAGAGCTGCTGTCCATGCTAGGGACTGAGAGAAAGAATAAGAGAGTGGCCAAGGTGCTAAATACCTGCATTACAAGCTCTCTTTATAACACTCCTGAGAAATGAAGTGTGTTAATTCATCAAGTGCACTTTCCGTTAAAAACGGATTTCCATTAAGTACCACGACGAGGAATTTTAACAAGAAGGACCAACATCTTGGCAGACGATTCTTCTCTTTTTTTCCCCCTTCAGCCTTTAGAAGCTTGGCACTAGCAATGTTTGCAAATTAGTTCATTTTCACAAAATTAAACTTGTGCCTGTGGTTAATTCAAGCCATGTGTGAATTTCTGCACATGCAACAGATTTAGAAGAAGTGTTCTTTAATAAGATAAGGCATATTAAGTGCTGTCGTGGGGTGCACTGCTAGATTTAATCTATAAAATGATCATACTTGGGACAAATTTATTTATTTATTTACTGTGGGAAGTAGAAATGACTTAAAACTGATTTAATTCAGATCAGCATGACACAGATTAACTCGAGAACCATTTAGAGTTCATGAATATTTATGAGCTGAATCATTTAAAATATTGACAGCAGTTGTGCTCTGGGTAATGAATGTACAGAACACACACAAGTACAGAATTTCAGCTTAAACAGATCTTTTTTTCTTCTTCTGCAATCTTTAGGGAAGTTAAATCACCGGATATTTCCATGTGCATGGACATCTCAAAATTTATGATAATTTAAAGCAACAGATTATTAATTTTCTATTTATTTATTTATATATTTATTTATCTATCTATCTATCTATCTATCTATCTATCTATCTATCTATCTATCTATCTATCTATCTATTTATTTATTTATTTGTTTGTTTAATGTTTTATTATTTTTTTATTTGTTTATTTTACTCGAATAATATTTTACACTAATAATTTTCTTATTCTCAAGTTTTCAAATCAATTCTGAGCTGAAATCATTTCTATTTCTCTTCCCCCCTCTACTGTTTTCTTAGTGAATCACAGTCTTCTCAGCATATCCATAATCTCAATGCAGCTTAAGTAGACAGCTGGTATTAAGAAAACAAATCTGTTATTGAATTATAATGTTCAAAGCCCAATTCATCTACGGTAAATATTCTGCATCTTGATAGATGCAATCCATCTTAGCTAGTTAAAGTAATTCAACAGTGGACCATATTTCTGAACGATTCTGAATGCATTCAAGAACCAGTGTTTATACTTCAATTCCTGAGACTATGAAGGGAAAAATAAAAAACATTTTATGTTCATTATATATATTCAAGGGAAAAAATTGGCCGATCAATATCCTTGGTAGGAAAATAATTCATATACTTGAAATTAAATCATAAAATAGTTATATAAACATAGACATCATAGTAACATTAAATGTAATCATGTTTAAGTATAGTAAAGTTTATCTGTGAAATAGAGTGTGGCTTTCTACTAACAGGCTTGATGTTCAAAATTAATGTCCAATGAAATCATAACTAATTATGTGTGCAAAGGTAACACAGTTAAAATGAACCAGAGGTTCATGAGATCAAATCCTAGAGCGAGGGTTTCAACTTTTAAATGCTCAGTTGTGTACTGAGATAAGTGTAATTCACTATGGATAAGTAATGTTTCTTTGTTCTTAATACATAAAATCTGGCTGCTAAGTCAAGGGGGCACAGTGGCTTGGTGGTTAGTATGTTAGCACACCTCCAGGGTTGGGGGTTCGATTCCTGCCTCCACTGTGTGTGTGTGGAGTTTGCATATTCTCCCCGTGCCTTGGGGGTTTCCTCCAGGTTCTCTGGTTTCCTCCCCGGTCCAAAAACATGCATTGTAGGTTGATTGGCATCTATAAATTGTCTGTAGTGTGTGTGAATGAGAGTGTGTCTGTGCCCTGTGATGGTTTGGCACTCTGTCCAGGGTGTATCCTGCCTTAACGCCTTAGATAGGCTCCCTGTGACCTGAGAAAAGTTTGGATACGTGGTAGACAATGAATGATGGTACTCGTTTCTCCATTCAGTCTGAATAATGTATTCATTATATCCTTCATGTGTTCACTATGAGCAGATCATCAGTAATATGAGTTCTTGGATGAGAACAGGATAATCTTTATAATTGCAAATCTACAATATCCAGGTGAGATTAAACACTAAAGCAAGAGTGAGACTTTGGTCTAAACAACCTTTACAACATTTAATCAAACTGTCTTGTTCGATGGTAGATGTTTGACTCAGAGTTAAGGGTTTCTACCATACCCAGTTAGTTGAATAACTTAGAGGACTGTAAAAGAGCAAGGGATTGAAAACAAGTCAATTTCAGCTCTGTTTTGTGACAAACTGGTTGTGCTGCTCTTTTCCTCATCAATACAGTGTTTTTAAATCTCTGTTGTCAGTTATGTCAGTATGTCTGTTAAAACCTGGAAACCCTGGAAGCCTGTAGTATCCAGATGCAGCTCGTAGTCTGAGGATTGGCAAGTCCACAGCTTGGCTAAGAGAAACCCCAACTGGGGCTGGAAGCATATGCTCTCATTATACAATTACGATTTGCATAATATGTCAATTATAAGACACAGACACTGTGAGATTGGAGTGTGATTAAAAAACCCTTCCACTCAAGTCCCTGTCCTGGGATGAGAGGAGTGCAACCTGATGATGTCTTCTGCCGCTCTAGCTCATCTACATCAAAATTTTATATATATACAGTATCTCACAGAAGAATCTAGCCATGGGGGTCACAGTCCAGTGACTTCTGTGCCGGTCCCAAGCCCGGATAAATAGAGAGGGTTGCGTCAGGAAGGGCATCCGGCGTAAAACATTGCCAAATTTAACCATGCGAATCGTCAGTACGAATTTCATACCGGATCGGTCGAGGCCCGGGTTAACAACGACCGCCATCGGCGCCGTTGACCTACAGGGCGCCGGTGGAAATTGGGCTACTGTTGGAGGATATGAAGCTAGTGGGTGCAAGGGTTGAGGATGCAGAAGATAGGGATAGGTGGAGAGAGATGATTCGCTGTGGCGACCCCTGAAGGGAAAAGCCGAAAGAAGAAGAAGAAGAAGAGTATCTCACAGAAGTGAGTACACCCCTCACATTTTTGGAAATTGTTTATTATATCTTTTCATGTGACAACACTGAAGAAATGACACTTTACTACAATGTAAAGTAGTGAGTGTACAGCTTGTATAACAGTGTTGTCCCCTCAAAATAACTCAACACACAGCCATTAATGTCTAAACCGCTGGCAACAAAAGTGAGTACACCCCTAAGTGAAAATGTCCAAATTGGGCCCAAAGTGTCAATATTTTGTGTGGCCACCATTATTTTCCAGCACTGCCGTAACCCTCTTGGGCATGGAGTTCATCAGAACTTCACAGGTTGCCACTGGAATCCTCTTCCACTCCTCCATGACGACATCACGGAGCTGGTGGATGTTAGAGACCTTGCGCTCCTCCACCTTCCATTTGAGGATGCCCCACAGATGCTCAATACATGCCAGTGCATCACCTTTACCCTCAGCTTCTTTAGCAAGGCAGTGATGGCCTTGGAGGTGTGTTTGGGGTTGTTATTATGTTGGACTACTGCCCTGCATTAGCCCATTTCAACCTGCCTGCACTCCCTTCTTTACCTCTTTCCCACACTCTCCATTACTCTGGACTGTTGACCCCAAGTACTTAAACTCCTGTACCTTCTTCACCTCTTCACCCTGTAACCTTACTGTTCCACTTCCCTCCCTTTCATTCACACACATGTACTCAGTCTTACTACGACTGATTTTCATTCCTCTTCTCTCCAGCGCAAACCTCCACCTCTCCAGGTTTTCCTCCACCTGCTCCCTGCTCTCACTACAGATCACAATGTCATCTGCAAACATCATCGTCCAAGGAGACTCCTGTCTGACCTCCTCTGACAACTGGCCCATCACCATAGCAAACAGGAAGGGGCTCAGAGCCGATCCCTGATTTGTTTATTTGTTTGCTAACAAAACCAGGGTTTTTAAGGTTCCCTCATGCAGTCATGTGTAACATATTGTATAAATTAATTAATAATTTATTCGAAATTTATACAAAAAATATTTGTTTGTCTGTTTGTTTATTTATTTATTTTATTTTTAATATGTTCGAATACCCGGATTGAACACATGGGGGCAGCACTGCATTATATTTCACTATGGCCAATCATTTCAGGCAGTAATAGTCATATTTCTGCTCCTCAAATTCCGTCAGGAACTTTTTAGGTGTATCTGTATATACATGTGGTCCCGATTAATACATTATTATTTTATTTCCTTTGTTTTAAACCTGATCATCGCTACTACAATGAACACATTCATCTTCAGTGAGACTGTCAAGGTCAAAAACTTCAAAAGAAACCTCAAAAGCTATTCTCTTTAGAGAGTTAAAAACTAAATGAAGTGCATTTATATCATCAATCATCACACAGCTCTGTATTTTCTTATTATTAACACAGTGTGTGTGTGTGTGTGTGTGTGTGTGTGTGTGTGTGTGTGTGTGTGTGTTGCGTGTGTGTCATTCTCATCTTTGCTGTTCCAGACGGTGTGGGAGAATAAATCCATCACAGAAGGAGTGATTCAGGTCGACTGTCACTTCAGCAGATTTAGTGTGTTTACAGTTCACTGCTGAGACTTGCTTTAATATTGAAGCTCTCTAATTTCCTTTACACAGCATTCTACCGTGTCCTCAGAGTCAGAACGAAGACGTTGTCAGGAGGTGTGGTTATACATGCTGCTGGAAATCAGCTCAACTCCAATAAAAACCAGGTGAGTTTCTTGTAATCAAGTGATTGGATGAATACATTCCACATGTTGCTTTGAGTTGTGTGTCAGTTCCTCGCCTTGTTTTCCAGTGTCCCTTGTTACTAGCATAGTTGTGTTTCCTCTGTGTTGTGCTTCAAAAACATATAAGGTATGAACCAGCTTGTCACGATAACCCTTTGTGTCACATTTGCCATGGTGACAAGCATCCTGAGCACATGTTTTTGTTTTCATGCTGCATCCTCTACACTCGTCATTTCATCACCACTTTATTTCCCTGATTGTGTTCATCTGTTCCTTGTTTCCTCTGGGTTAGTTTGTTTATTTAATACCCCATCTTGTTCCCTTGTAAAGGCCTTTGAAAACACATTCGGTGTGAACATGGCCTACCGGGGTTTCCCGCTTGTGTCGGAAAGGGTGGGTAATATGACAATATCATATCACAGACCTTGAGGACATTTCACTGTACATCGATCAGGCATAACGTTATGACCACCTGCTTAAAACTGTGTTGGTCCCCCTTTTGCTGCCATAACCTGTTAAGCACTGTGTATTCTAACACCTTTCTGTCAGAACCAGCATTAACTTCCTCAGCAATCTGAGCAACGGTAGCTCGTCTGTTGGATCGGATAACACGGGTCAGTCTTTGCTACCCGCGTGCATCAATGAGCCTTGGCCGCCTATGACCCTGTCGCCGGTTCACCACTTTTCTTCCTTGGACCACTTTTGATAGTTAACACTTTCTTGGACCACTGCAGACCGGGAACACCCCACAAGAGCTGCAGTTTTGGAGATGCTCTGATCCAGTTGTCTAGCCATCACAATTTGTCCCTTGTCAAACTCGCTCAAATCCTTACGCTTGCCCATTTTTCCTGCTTCTAACACATCAACTTTGAGGACAAAATGTTCACTTGCTGCCTAATATATCCCACCAACTAACAGGTGCCATGATGAGGAGATCATCAGTGTTACTCACTTCACCTGTCACTGCTCATAATGTTATGCCTGATCAGTGTATACACATTAATACACAGTATACATCAGGGTACACAGTTTTCCCAACATACTGTCAGCAATTGTGAAAAAATGTATATTTAGTGATGTTATTTTTGTAGACATGCGGACTCCCTTAGCTTCATCTTGTTACTGTAATCTTTCTCGAACTGTCTTCGTGTTCCTTGTGTCCTCTTTATTATTTTGTGTATTTACACCCCTCTAGGTTTATTTTCCTGTGTTCTTTGTTCCTAGTGTCATTAGGTGAGTCCCAATGTGTTTTTTTACACCAATGTGTAGGATAAAACAATACTATAACAAGCAGAAGTGCACTTCAAGTACCCAGATGATGCACTACGTCAAACAAAAATAAATAAATAATGTGGAATGTTGGACACTGTGCACTCAACACTTGCAGCTTTGCTTATGTAGAGGAAAAGGGGAGGGGCTAAAAGGTGCTTACCCTGAATAAGAAAAACTTTCAGGATGGCCGATGACACTTCTATGAGATGTCTTTTAAATTAGCCTACATTCTGTGATTTATTTTTTCAACATATAAATTGCTTGTCTTCCAAAGGCACACACTCAGGATACAAAACCCTACATCTGACCTTTTCCAGGTGATAGCAGAGACTCCCCCCCCCCACTCCCTTTCTCTCTCTCTCTCTCTCTCTCTCTCTCTGTCTCTCTCTCTCCCTTCCTCTCTCTCACTCTCTCTCTCTCTGTCTCTCTCTCTCTCTCTCCCTTCCTCTCTCTCACTCTCTCTCTCTCTGTCTCTCTCTCTCTCTCTCTCTCCCTCTCTCTCTCCCTCTCTCTCTCACTCTCTCTCTCTCTGTCTCTCTCTCTCTCTCTCTCTCTCTCTCTCTCTCTCTCTCTCTCTCTCTCTCTCTCTCTCTCTCTCTCCTTCCCTTCCTCTCTCTCTCTCTCTCTCTCTCTCTCTCTGAGGATCTGATCAGACGCAAGCTATTGAAGTGCAGAATCAACTGTCCTCCCAGACCTATTATCATCATCGTTAAAAAACTGAAAAAAAAACCCCTGAGACCTTGACATTTACAATGCGATGGATATGATACTTAGGCCGAGTGCGTTTAAAGAGTTTCCCGAGATATTTTAAGGCCTTGTTAATGTCACGTATAAACACTTGTAATTTAAGTCTCAAAACAATTACGTGTGTAGTGTTATGACTTATGACTTGCAGCTAGAATAAAAAAAGGACTAAACTCCCTTTTACTCAACTTTTATTTTTATGTGCTCATAATAATAATAATAATAATAATAATAATAATAATAATAATAATAGATGCATCATCATAATTTTGTCAGTATGGTTAAGGTGTTGGATTACTGATTGGAAGGTTGTGAGTTCAAATTCCAGGTCAAATAAGCTGCTACTGCCGGGCCCCTGAGCAAGGCCCTTAACCCTCAGTTGCTCAATTGTATAAAATGATAAAAATCTAAGTCTCTCTGAATAAGGGCATCTGCCAAATGCCAGAAATGTAAATGTTTCTTTAGTGACAACTATAGTATATGGAAGTTTTAAGAAAATAAGGCATGTGGTAGGCATGGCCAAGAGTTCAGGTTCACAGTTTGTTTGCGCTGCTGTGCAACAGGACCCAACGATCTTCCTGAAAAATGAAAGAGGGAGGTCATTCGTTACGCTGTGTTTTTATAAACATGATTCAAACACATAAAGAAAGAAAGGATACTCATTGTCACTCATTGGATACAATAGATCACCTGATCAGGACAACCTTACCAAGGTCTGCCTAAGCTGATTCTTAGCCTCGAGTCTCGCCATCTCGTCTCCAGTGCATTCTGACCCTCTAACAATTCACACAAACAACTTCTAGTCATGTATACAGAAGTTCAGATCTTCCTTTAAAATTTTCCATCATAAGTACTAGTGCAGTCTCTTCACATAATTTTAAAATGTGTAACATTTAAGTTTCTGGCAGACACTCTTTAACCAGAGCAACTTATCTCATTTTATACAACTGAGGGTTGAGGGCCTTGCTCAAGGGCCCAGCAGTGGCAGTTTAGTGAATGTGAACTCACAACCTTCTGATTAGAAGGCCAACACCTTAACCACTAAGCTACCACATCCCTCATGACTTTAGCTGGTGACATAGTGAAGTTTTCTATGAGACATTTATTTCACATTTATGAGACACATATTTCACATCTCTGTCCAGGGTGTATCCTGCCTTGATGCCCAATGATGCCTGAGATAGGCACAGGCTCCCCGAGAATAGTTCGGATAAGCGGTAGACAATGAATGAATGAATATTTCACATCTCCAGTGTCGGCTTTTTGCTCCAGAGGTAAGGCCGTAACTTGAAAGCCTGGAGTATAGTCGCTTTTACTTACATTTATACTTTCACACGATTTTCCCTTATTATTTATTATTTTGTCCTGACATGTTTTCCATACATACTTTCCACTATGGACAATCACTAGTTTTATGTCATACTTATATTTAATATTATGCTCCTTACATTCCATTTTTTTTGTATATGTTGATGATAGAAGTGTTTTTTTATCCTAAAACAGCACTAGCACTGGAGTCAATATTGCACAAAAAAAGAAGATTGGGAAATAACTATTCCCCCAAGTGTCTGAGCAGCTCTTACATTTTGGAAAGCTAATTAAAATTTGAGCTTATCTATCACCTGCGTCTTCACTCTGCTTACACCGCATTCTCAGAGCGTGCTGCAAGTTCGCTCATGCACGATCCATCCCTGACTACCGTCCATAAATGATTTTGTCCTTCCTTCAGAAATCGCTGAAAACATTTATTCTGGCATCAGGCACACATTTTGGGGGTTGCTGCCTTCTGCTCTACAACAGCCTCTGAACAAATGCAGTTGAAATACCTTCACGGTTTCATGTGTATAAATAATAGGGGTGCCAATAATTTTGGAATAAGAATATTAACTAATATGTTTAATAAATTTTTTTTAAATTTGAAAATAAAGTGGATTAAAACCGAACTATACAATGCCCCCAAATGCTATCCAGAAATTTCTGGAAAAATTGGAAATGTTAACAACGTCACAGTTAATCATGTAACGTTCGTATCCAAATGCCCTGACATAACAGAAGACACTGATGATTAGTTAATAGTTTAATCTTAATCCGAAGTGGGGATTCACAGCAAATATCATACATCCTCTCACTCGTTCTTTCTTCCCTCTCTCCTTTCCTTTCTCACAAAAAAAAAAGCAATCAGTTTTGCCATGTTACATTAGATTAATCTGATGAACAAAGCAGGCATCAATCGCATTAGAGATTTATCTGGTGTGGAACATCACAGTAAAACTTATTGTCTCTTTACAAGGCCATGTCGGATTCCACACGCTGTAATCGATTACTGATTACTGAGGACAAAAAGATAAGGGCTATTAAATTCAATGACAATTTGTTGCAAGGAAATATCATCAGTGTGTTATTATAACCACTTTAGACACCATTTGTATGTGTGCGTGTGTGCGTGTGTGCGTGCGTCCAATTTTGGTCGACAGACATCCCTTATACAGTCAGATTATATTTTCTCATATGCCTGCACACTAGGTGAGTGAGCATCTTTAATTCACATTAAAACTTTAAATTCACATTAAGCTCCAGAATCTATCTATCTATCCATCTATCTATCCACCCACCCACCTATCCATCCACCTTCGTACCTATCTATCCATCCATCCATCCATCTACCTACCTACGTACCTACCTATCCATCCATCATCCATCTATCTATCTATCTATCTATCTATCTATCTATCTATCTATCTATCTATCTATCTATCTATCTATCTATCTATTCACAAGTCCATAATGTTACCACAGCTGAAGTTATTTTTTAACAGACAAAAATCACCTGTATCAAAATTATTGGCACCCTTATATTTTGAGAATAACAGTACATAGTGTTCCTGTAATGTTTAACAAGGTTACAGACAGTTGTATAGAATCTTAGACCACTTCATGTTTTCCATATACAACATTGTCTACTCTTAAGGCCCCACTTATGTATGCCCAGAAGAGCTCATTCGACTGAAATGGTTATCATAATATGACTTTGGTGTCCCAGAGACCATTTATGTTTTGATTTGGATGGTTATTTGAAGGTCATTATCATGCTGAAACTGCTTTAAGCTCTATCTAAGGCTAAGTCTGGCAGAGACAAACAAGTTTTGGGCTAAATTATCCTGACACTTCATGAAACCATCACAACATCTTCTGGAGCCACAACAATTGTAATCCCATGAGACTTGATGGAGCTCAGATCATCAATTTGTGGGTTTCTCTATAAAAAGGTTCCTTTTGTGTAGTCCTCCCATACAGCTTGTTATATTGGGGTCATCTAATAGTTCATATGGAAATTTGACAAGATTCAAATTATGCGTTTCTGAAATTGGGGTCAGTGGAGTCTTCGGTATTCTTCTCACTATGCACTGTGAACATGGGACCAATTCTTCAATTCTAAGTCTCAACTAATCCATGGCTTTTATTGTCCTGATTTGACTGAATGCCAGTTTTAATGGTTTGGATATATTTCTATATGCATCATCTAATTTGTGAAGACAACAACTGTTCTCTTCTGTGCTAAAAAGTCTTGGTGATGGATAACAGTTTACATTGTGTATGATTAAATATCTGAGTTCCTCAAAAAAAAAACTTGAGTATGAATAGTTTTTTTTTTTTTTCCAATAATTTTTAGGGTTGCCAGTAATGCTGAAAATGTACTGTATGTGTAATTAGCTTGGATGAGAATTTAGATTTTTCAATTTAAGAACAGTAATCCATTATGTGAGAATTCTTCTTCTTCTTTCGGCTTTTCCCTTCAGGGGTCGCCACAGCGAATCATCTCTCTCCACCCATCCATATCTTCTGCATCCTCAACCCTTGCACCCACTAGCTTTATATCCTCATTAATTACATCCATATACCTCCTCTTTGGCCTTCCTCTTTGCCTCCTGCCTGGCAGCTCCATGTCCAACATTCTCCTACCAATATACTCACTCTCCCTCCTCTGAACATGTCCAAACCATCTTAATCTGGCCTCCCTAACTTTGTCCCCCAAACGTCTAACATGAGCTGTCCCTCTGATGTACTCATTCCTAATCCTGTCCAATCTTGTCACTCCCAAAGAGAACCTCAACATCTTCAGCTCTGCTACCTCTAGCTCTGACTCCTGTCTCTTCCTTAGTGACACTGTCTCTAAACCATACAGCATGGCCGGTCTCACCACTGTCCTGTACACCTTCCCCTTGATTCTTGCTGATATTTTCCTATCACACAGAACTCCCGACACCTTTCTCCACCCATTCCAACCTGCCTGCACTCGCTTCTTTACCTCTTCATTATGTGAGAAAGCAATACAAATTTAAACCTATGGCAAAAATTTAAACCTATCTAGATGAGACTTACATAAGAGAAAGAATTAAAAAAGAGCTGCTCTAGAGTTTTACACTTCAGTTAATTTACACTTTTAATGTCCAAACACCATCAACACAATTACCCTGATAAATTACCTCCAACATTTTTCCTCTGAAAATATTTGAGTTAAATTCTGAAAGTTTTCCAATTCTACAGATTTATACAAAATGTATGAAATATTTATTTTCTGAGTAATAACTTCCACTAGATTTTCTTTATAAGCGAGTTCAGAGGGAATCAATTCTTCAGATGAAGTATTTTATTGATTTACACACACATTTGATTGAAGAATTGAAATTCACAGTTCCTAAGCATTTGTTCGAAAATTGCCTGGAAAGTTTATGTCTGTGGTAATCATACGGTAATACAGCAGCTGCAGTGGATAGAGATTAGGAAATAATGCTAGAATATCCCTTTAAACCTTCACGCATATTTAAACGAATACGCAATCATGAGGTCATGTTGCTCAGGAGGACAAGTCTAAACAGATTGAGGAGGAGACGAGTCCCCGTATCCTGCAGCTCAGGACACACACGTGGCCTAATGTGAGACTCACCTGTCTATCACCTTTAATCCTGTTCCACACACACACACCTCTCTCTGTCACATTCACCCAGTCAGTAATGCATCATTCCAACACTCCAACAACTCTTTTCCCCAGCTTGCTCTCCATCCTGTCTTATGTGTGTCTTTTCTTTCTAAGACAAAAGAAAAGCAATTTAATAATTCAGAGCATGAGCTCGCCCGAACGCGTCGCCTTCATCCCAGAATTCGAGCTAACTGTTAAAAATTTGCGGATCATTGAAGCTTTCAGTATCAATATATTTGATGCACAAACTGACTGTTTTGCCTTTAAATTTGAAGCTCTGACCTCAATCCAAGTCAAAAATGGTCAACACCAATGACCAATTTTCCAGTTTTCATTTCACACGATGTAGGTAATCACGAGCGGGTCAACCATGGAAAGATGGTCTCTGAGAGAAAACTGACTTGGTGATTGAAGAGCCAAATAGATAGGCAGTTGTGACAGTAAATGGGTTTTCCTGTACAGAATAATGAGATAACTGCTAACAATTATTAATACTTATGAATACTTATGCAAGCAAAAGATTTCTTTCTTTCTTTCTATTTTTTTATTGTCTATTTTTTAAATTACATTAAATTAATTGGCCCACCTACTTAATTAATTAATTAATTTATTTATTTATTTATTTATTTATTTATTTATTTATTTTTATTTTTTTGCTTTTAACAAATTAATGATTGTATTATATAAAAGTACATTTTGTTCCTTTTTATTTATTTATTTATTTTTTTGCAGTGAAAGCTTACTATCTGTCCAGTAATAGTTCTGCATGTTGTTGGTTGCTTAGTAACAGACATAATTACCATGTCCAAGATTTTAATTGTTTTGGAATGTTTATAATATATAAAATACAGGCCAGTTGATTGGACACACAATCGACTTCAGCTTATTGTCTGCTAATTTGATCCATCACACTCACTTTATTCTATTGGTAAATATTTATTTGGAAGTTTTTATGCAATTAAAATAAAATAGATAGATAGACAGTCTCTCTGTTCATCAAGCATGCCTAGACTCATGTCTACACTTAAATGCAATCAAAATGCTCCTTGTTAGGGATGATTTAACTAACCGGTGTTTCTCTTTAAGCCTCAGTGGACTTACTACTGCAACCCGAGTGTCCTATATCACCTCAAATCCACCCTGAGATGAAGAGCCAGGACTCATAAATCTCTCCAGAGGTGTCGGCTTACTCCTTCCCAGTTCCTCTGTGGGCTTTCTGGGTCACGGCTTACTTACAATTCACTAACTTCCTGCACTGAGAGACGAGACGAGCCGAGACACAGAGAAAGAATATAAAGATTAGACCCTGCTTCGTCCTAGTTTATTCTGCATTCAGAGACAGCGATTGAAAATACAATTTGACTGCTTTATTAATGTGGACTTAACTTGGACATAGACTAAAATAGAGCTAGAGTCGAACCGTGCACTGGATGTGCTCTTCCCTCGCAGCTTTTCCCTCGCTCTGACTCCTCCTCACTAGGCAAGATTAGATGCCACATTTGTTTAGTGTAGGTGGGCCAAGCAGGGCAGCAGTGCTACGGGTCATTCCCAATCTCTCTTTCTCTTCCTCCTCTCTCTCTCTCTCTCTCTCTCTCTCTCTCTCTCTCTCTCTCTCTCTCTCTCTCTCTCTCTCTCTCTCTCTCTCTCTCTCGCTCTCTCTCGCTCTCTCTCTTGCTCTCTCTCTCGCTCTCTCTCTCGCTCTCGCTCTCGCTCCGCTCACGCTTTACCATCTCATAGTGCCAGCCTCCAGGCTTGTTCCCATGGCAACCTAATGAGGTAAATGGATGCAGGAGGATCCTCGTTTTCTGCTTTTCCTATGCCTGGAAGCACTCCCGTTGCCTTGTTTATAACAGTAAGTGAGTGCACAGGAGTATTAGCACTATTTATTTTGCTTTGAGAGTTGACTGATCAGCACAGTCGTGTCCGCCTCCACTCAAAATGATGTGTGTTATCTAATGTTACACCAAGCTGTAATAACCTAATGAGTCTCACATTTAAGGTTAGGCATTGTAATATAACAGAAACACAAGCAGCACATTATAATCTCTACAGCCTTGTTTTATACTCTTTTATAAATTTAGACAGTCTATTGAGGCAGAAACTCTGGCAGTTTAACAGTCTTCTAATGTTTCTGTATCATCATATGCAGACTGTAAGTAAGGAATTCAATAAATGAGGGCGTGTTATAATAGGAAAATAATCAATGACCGGATGGTGTGATGCAGCCATTAATAAATATGATTATTTTTCAGTAACAGTATGTGCCAATGTGTTTTATTCTTCTTACACCAGAGAAATAGATTATTGAAAAATGACAATTCATACAGTTTATTAATTTATAACACATGTTTAATGTTATAGAATGTTTCAGAAACATGTTAGTCCCTGTGTTCAGTCAGCTATAAACTGCAAACTCTTCCTCTCCGGAAGACTTTCCAAGTCACATCTGAGTTTCTTTTAAACGGTTATAACAAATGATAGAAAATCTAGATATTTTCATTAAATAATTGTTAAAATGCTTTCCCCTGCTTAAGATAAGGCAGGGTTTTTTTAATATCTGGATGTGCCGCAAATTAGAAATTTCACAAAGCTTACTTGTTATTTCTAATATTATAGTTCTAATAAAAAATGCTTATATTTCAGATCCTTATTTTTAGATTCTTAACAACCTATAGTTAAAGATCATGACTCAGATTTCTTCTTTTTGCCAGGATAACAAATGAATCAATTAATTTATGTAGTTTATTATTATCGTTTTTTTTTTTAAATATTATAATTACATCGATCAGCCGTAACATTATGAGCAGTGAGAGGTGAAGTGAATAACACTGACGATCTCCTCATCATGGCACCTGTTAGTGGGTGGGATATATTAGGCAGCAAGTGAACATTTTGTCCTCAAAGTTGATGTGTTAGAAGCAGGAAAAATGGACAAGCGTAAGAATTTGAGCGAGTTTGACAAGGGACAAATTGTGAGGGCTAGACAACTGGATCAGAGCATCTCCAAAACTGCAGCTCTTGTGGGGTGTTCCCGGTCTGCAGTGGTCAGTATCTATCAAAAGTGGTCCAAGGAAAGAACAGTGGTGAACCGGCGACAGGGTCATGGATAGCCAAGGCTCATTGATTCACTTGAGGAGCGAAGTCTGGCCCGTGTGATCCGATCCAACAGATGAGCTACTGTTGCTCAAATTGCTGAAGAAGTTAATGCTGGTTCTGATAGAAAGGTGTCAGAATACACAGTGCAGGATGGGTCAGGGCTGTTTTGGCAGCAAAAGGAGGACCAACACAATATGCTTGATCGTTGTGTGTGTGTGTATCTATCTTTATATATACTTTTGTATTTGATACGTTAATGTGGTTTTAAATTAACTGTGTTAAATTAGACACATGGGGGGGGGCATGGTGGCTTAGTGGTTAGCACGTTTGCCTCACACCTCCAGGGTTGTGGGTTCGATTCCTGCCTCCGCCATGTGTGTGTGGAGTTTGCATGGTCTCTCAGGGGTTTCCTCCGGGTACTCCGGTTTCCTCCCCCAGTCCAAAGACATGCATTGTAGGTTGATTGGCATCTCTAAATTGTGTGTGTGTGCCCTGCGATGGGTTGGCACTCCGTCCAGGGTGTATCCTGCCTTGATGCCCTATGACACCTGAGATAGGCACAGGCTCCCCGTGACCTGAGTGTAGATTGGATAAGCGGTAGACAATGAATGAATGAATGAAATTAGACACATTAACTTTCACGACTTCTAATATAGTTTTATTAAGAAATACCTTATATTTTAAATAATTTCTCCTTTTTGCCTGGATGCCAAATGACTCAGTCATGTTTGTGTAATTTACTTTTAAAAAAATTATTTAATTAAAACAAACACTTTTTGAAATATTTGAGCTCATTGAAATGAGGGCAATTTTTTTCTTCTAAACCTTCGGTTAAGTATCAAATCAAATTGACGCAATATCCAAACTTTCACTTGAGTTCATTTTTTGTAGATTATCTCCACCTCAGGTTATTAAAGTAAAACTAATGAAATGACGTTTCTTACGATCATACAGGAGAAAAAAAATAACAAGATCTGTTTTTTTTTTTCACATTTTAATGTAACTACATAGTAGTTGGATATCTACTGGTATACATGGTGTTTAAGACTCAGGACAAACATTTTTAACTCCATGTTATCATAGCGTTACACACACATTACTTTACACTCTTTACAGTGTAACAGCAGTAGCATGGTACAAGACACATATGACAATAAAACACAGCATCCTGCTTTATTTAATATTCAGAGACGGGTTATAAGATATGTCATATATATTTTTTATAGAAATGCCCAAATCTACAGAACTTAAACCCAGATGAAACTGTTTTCAGTCACACTTTATTTTACAGTACAGAAGCATAGCTATTTCTATATTAATTAATAGCTAATTATGTTCTAATCTCATAATAATTTCAAGTGCATTCTTTGAATATTGAATTTGAAAGTAAACATGAAATGAAGACATCCATGTGAGTCCACTTTTAAGTACATAGTGGGGCACTCTGTTATTGGAAAATAATCAATGATTGTACATTTTCTTCCTCTTTAAACTTTTAACTTTACTACTTTTTATCCATTTATTGTTACATTCCATGTTCCGGTTATCACCTAATACTTTATATCGCTTTTCTACTTTTCGAATAATTTGTTAGAACTGCTATGAAAACATTTTTTCTTTAGCAGACTCTATCTTTTTTGTGTTAACTTGAGGAGAAAAAACAGATACACAGAAATTAGAAAGTGCAAACTCATCTTCCCTGAAAAACTGACAGTGCAGACTCCTTCGAAAAATCTCTCTACAGAAAGCTGAGAGTTTTACCAAATCAATGCTAATACATTTGTTTTGGGGGTTTTTTTTTTTTGGAAAATGTACACACGTCTGCAGAACGTGAAGGTGTTTTGAAAGAAACGAACATGTTTAGGAATGCATTATAAATAGACCTAAAATTTGCATTTACAGGCAAAGCTGCAGTTACAGAAAATGAATCAACAGTCTACTGAACTGAGGATTCAACAGAGCTGTGGTCTAACTTCTCACTCTAGCACCAAATACAAACTTTGGTGTTTAAACAATGGTCAAATAAAACCAACTATAGGAAAATTTAGGGGGGTGAATAGTTATGCACTGTATCTTCCTATGTAGGTGTTATCTATACTGTAAAATAAAGTATGCTTTAATTTTACATGCAAATCCAGTCTTCATAACATGCTGCATAGAAAGCATTAAAAAATAAATAAATAAATAGATAAATAGATAGATAAATAGATAAATAAATAAATAAATAAATAAATAAATAACAGAGCACTGCTACAGAAGAATATTTGGTTTGGAAATCGTTTTGTTTCGTCTTCACACTATTCCATTTATCGTGGCATCTGCAGCATAACCCGTGTCTGAATGTTCTCTCGCAGCTGATTTGACGATTTTGAGCACACGTTCTTTTAAACAATGTGAAAGATTAGTGGATATTTAAGATGATTAGGCCACAATTTATATACTAATACATATACACGGAGTATTGGGAGATATATTGAGTATAAGCAATCAGCAATATTAGGGCATACAGGGCGTATTACTCATCATGAAAATCTTAACTCTGTCTAACTCTGGAAATGGAAAATGATGGAAATTTTGATTACGGTCCCAAACAAATAGGAAGTTTTTAGACGCCATTCAGTGTGATATGGTGCAATCACCGCTGCTTGTTCAAATCCAATGGCTTGGTTTTGTGAGCACTTAGAAACGGGTCGATCATTTTGACTCGCTCCGAAAGGAGAGTTGTAGAAAAAGTTTTCTTCTCAGGGATGCAGTCACCCAGAAATATATAAGATTAAATTATGCTGAACATGCTGTTCAGTATTTTTAAACATATAGACTTTTTATCTTCTGTTTTTTGTTTATGTTATGCCAGCTGCATTAGTGCGTAGAAAAGAAAAGAGCAGATTTTTAAATTTATTCTGTTATTACACAAGTGCTTTAACAAAACAGAAGAGCACGGCGCTCTGAAGCAGATGGTTTTTGGCCCCCACAGAGCCCTTATCTCAACATTGTGGAGGCTGTTCTGGGATTTTTACCTGCACATACAGAAGCATGTGTGCAGAAGAGCTGCTGTAGAAGTTCACCAAGATGCAGAAATAATCAAGCAGCTGAGTTCTTTATAAACCTGCACCATGAACAGTGAACCTGTGGAAATGAATGGAGTTTGAAAGGGCAGAAAGTCGTCACACAAATATTGATCGAATTATCGTTTTTGTTGTTGTTTTTGTTGTTTACTGCCCTTTAAAATACACATTTTTCAAAATAATTGATACTTCAATTTTATTTTTTAAAGACTTAACAGCTTAACCCTTTTATTTTTGCATACAAAATGATCAATATGCAATTTTGTGTTGGCTTTTGTGATTAAAGTCATTTGATTTTCCTCAAGCTGATGGAGAGTGAAGTGAACCTTTGAAAGGTTTTGTGGCCAGTTTGTTCGCTGTAATTTCTATATACATATTTCATTTATTTATCACATTTGGCCATATCCTAATTATTCAAGGGTGTCAATAATTTTGCCACTTTTTAAAAATATTTCTAAATTCGGTCCTTATCAGAATAAAATTTGGCAAATGGAGGAGTTTATTTGATTATTTATGTGGGATATTTGAATTTTTTTCTCTGTCATTTATAGTGGAATAAATTCTCCTTAAGGGTGCCAATAATTCTGGAGTCGACTGAATAGCATGAAACACAAGAAGACAAATGGAACTAAATATTAGTTTGTAAAAATTAAGTCTCTGAAAATGGGTCAGAGTTGGAAAGAACAGTTTCTGGTGGGTTCTCTGGATGGACAAGGGTTCTAGCTTTTCAAGGGTGCTCTTCATGGAAGCGTTCTGAGAGGAAAAAATCTTTATTTAAGGTTGTGCATAAAAAAGAGAATGTTTTATTTCTCTTTTATATTGGATTGTATATATTCTGATGTATATTATTAATTTTTAGTGCTGATTGTGTGTGCATTATTAAGGTAAAGAAATAAATCTAGAACCTGTTTGTATTTGGGG
Organism: Hemibagrus guttatus; assembly: GCA_033459395.1. Taxonomy (NCBI): domain Eukaryota; kingdom Metazoa; phylum Chordata; class Actinopteri; order Siluriformes; family Bagridae; genus Hemibagrus; species Hemibagrus guttatus. The sequence continues at coordinate 4,717,852 of JAUCMX010000023.1, forward strand.
CAGTTGTTAAAGGAAATTTGTAGAACTTATAGAACTTCTAAAATTTAGAAAGCAAAGAACCCTTAACTATCCAAACTCCTTTTTGGAGAGTGCATTGCATCTTTCAGGGTAATTCTGTTCAGAAATCAGAAATGTTTAATGTTTAATGTAGTTTAATGTAGAACCCTGCAGTTATTTCTTCCTTAGAACTTTACCAGGAAGCTAAGAATGCTTAACTAGCAAACATAAAAGTTCATCTTATTTAGGAAAAACCCAAATCCAGGATCTCAACATCCATGTCCAGAAAAAAAGTAGACCAAAATTTATGATGCAATTTTAGAAAACAAAATGGAGCCTAGTTTTCAATTTTTAAGTTTCTACTGTTTCTATTAAAACATGTTAGCTTTGTTTAAATATTAATTCAATAATGTTTCTCTAATATGGCTCCAGGTTTCTTTGTCAAAACAATTCACACAATCTTCTGAAATATGGCTTTTTTGGCTAATTTATAGAGCTAGGTTGCTAAACTGAAGACTTTTGTTTATTAGATGACCTTTAATATACATGTCATGCTAATGAGCCTCTGAATGGTGTTTCAGTTTACACAGGACAACAATCAACAAATATACCAATATTCCTTTCTTTTTTTTTTGTTTTGAATGTAAGCAATGACATATCACAGCATGAAAGAAGCATATTTCTTCTTCCCTTGCCTCCATGACTAAGTGAATATCTGGAAGCATGACACTGAAGTTAAATAAGCAATATCGCAAATACATTTAGATATGTCATCTGATTATACATATTCACACGTGTCTGAAAGCAAAAATAAATCTATATATTTTTTAAACACATCTCCAGCTTCTTAAACCATTTAAAACTCTTATTTTCAGTCATTTCTAAGTATCATCTTTGGCAGATCTGGGCAGGTCCATTAGGTAAGACTGAGGGCCAGCAGGATGTAGGAGGAAATTTATTTTTAAAGTGCATTTAACATTTGAGCTATTCATTCCTTAACTAGATATCTGACAATTTTGTTTTTATGCTTTTTGTTGATTTTAGAGCTGTGAACAAAATAGGAAACTACCCAATGGCTTCCTTCCTTCCTTCCTTCCTTCCTTCCTTCCTTAGACTGTAGAATTTTACATAATCTCTATATTCCACCTGCAACTTTTCCTGTACGCAAGCTATTTCTATTAAAACATTCTTAATCAGGCTTTCCATCTTATCCGCACTAATTTGGCACAATAAAATAGCAGCAGGTCTATTTTTCTTTAAGATTATTAATATTATTTTATGATATTATGATACTGATTGTAATCCATTACACCAGAATGTAACAATTTAACCACAAAATGTAAATACTATGGCTACTTTCCACGTTTTCCATGTTACCCATGTTATGCACTGGGAATAATCAGCCATTTTTGTAGTGTGCTGTGTTGTTCTTCTCCTCCACTTTGCTCATTCATGTAGCTGGTGTCTGATTGGTCACACAGTCCGATGCGTCCTATCCGATTTCCTAGTTCTCATTCTTCGCTCTCTTCATCCTCGCCTTTGGTACCTTTGCTCCAGCGCTGGAAGCAGTGCACGGTGGAAGCCAGGAAGAAGCTGGCCATGATGGCCGCCACAGACACGGAGATGCCCGAGAAGATGATGATGAGGAAGTCAGTGAGGGTCAGGGTAATCTGACACTCTCGGAAACTGTCCTGGGAGAGCTGACTGAGAGGCACACGGCGGCCATCAGTGGGCAAAGAACACTCCATACCGTCTATACCTGCAAGAGAACAGAGGTTTATTACACTTTTTGGGATTTGTATGGATAAATTATATTGCTAGCTATTGTCATCTTGAATTTTACTGTAAGCCAATGAATTCTAAAATACAGACCAAAAAAAATCCTTTTAATGCTTTATCCCAGATGCAAAATATGGAATTTGCTCCTGTTTTTATTGTGTTCATGTTCCGTGTTCATGCATTGAATGTCTTTGTCATGTCCCACTCCACAGTGGTGGTTAATATGAAGCTCATATGAAAGTAGACACTTAGGACATTAAGAATTTGTAGTGTTTCATAAACATTTCTGTTTTTACCTAGCCTACTAGAGGCAACATTTTCATAGGAAACATGGGGGGAAAAAAGTTAGGGTTTTTTTTTCCCACACAAATGTTTCTATCTTCAAAGTAAATGTTGATATCAAACCTATTTCTGCACTCTGAGACTCTCCAATGCTTGTTCATCTAAAAAGCAGCTCAAATTTATCTTCAACCAGTAAAATTCTGTGTAAGGTTATCCAACAGAGGGAAAAACACACATCTAAAACACACTGTAGGCCAACAGAGCCCTGAATCAATTTATATCAGATTTCATCTCACGATGAAATAATTCATTTGTTTATACTGAGTATTCCTCTTATAGAATTTTGTCAGTACTTTGTCAATAATGCAACTTTATTTTTGTTAATTAAAGAATGACATCATACATATCTGCTCAACGTAAAAAAAAAAAAAAAAAGCAGCTTAACATGTTCCCAAGAAAACGTAAAGCTCGACGTCATCTGTTCTGACTTCTTACAAAAAGAGCTCACACTGGAAACTCCTTCTATTAGATAAAAATCTCCTTACAGAAAACGTACATGTCAGCAATGATACATTTTTCTTTACACTTTACTCTTAGTACATTGTACATTCTATACAAGCACCAGTTTAAGTGGCTACTATAGAAACAATAAAATATTAGAACAGAAAACCCCTTCTGACCAATCAGATTCAAGAATTCTGTAGTATAAAAGAACATAAATCCTATATATAAAGCTTCATTTTTTATACTTTTCTAGATGTTATAAGTAATTTTATTTACTGGAACTGAATTCTAACGAGTCGTACAGAACAAGATCACTTCAAGCTTTAAATAGTTACACATGTACAGAAATAAGTTTAATTTCAATTTGTAGTGTGGTAACGTCTGTCTTGGGTCACTGATGCATCGAAACAACGACTGACAGTAAATTAAAAGTACAAAATGTCTTCATTGCCTTTGATAAAATGGTGCTCTAGGCATGCAGATCAGATTTCCTCTCACAAATAAGAAGGTTCAACTCTTCATTAACATTATTTTATTTAGAAATGGAAGAACCCAGAAATAGACAGTACTTATGGCAGTGTTGGTGGGGGGGAAACCTTGACCAGGTCTAAGAGAGATAGGGATAGATAGAGTGAGAGTGAGAGAGAGAGAGAGAGAGAGAGAGAGAGAGAGAGAGAGAGAGAGAGAGAGAGAGAGAGAGAGACTATAAATCCGACCTCAAGAAAATGCTCTTGAATTCTAATTAGCTACAAAACAAATGTCGCTGTTCTCCTTAATGTCCCCACTCTGTCACTCCAAAAGACTATTAAAAAAGATGTCAATGGTTTCGCAGGCTGATTCTACTTCCTGACACAAACATGTTCTGTACAGAAAAATTAAATACTTATTAGATAGAAAGATATAAATGTGAATTTCACCAGTTGGTTCAGAAGCTGCTAATATGAACAGATATCTCATAGGAACCTAAAACATATTTACACAGTGGGTAAAAAATAAAAAGATTTACACAGCATATGCCCCACCCTCTTTGCTTCATCCGCTGTTACTGTAGATGAACAAAAATATAAAACAGCTGTATAAGTACTTATTATTCATATGTTCTACTATATGAGACTTCTGTGCACAAGAACAAATTTTATTATCCAAATTGCTAGCTAATCAACTTCAATTGCATCTCATTTTTTTAGTGCTTTAAGCTATAGATTTGTCACAAAGCAGCTTTACATATTTTATATCTGCAATACCGCATTTAATTTAACTTATTGTATTCTATATCTAAGATTTTTAAGATATTTAAGATGTTCTATTCTTGGTGTGTGTGTATATATATATATATATATATATATATATATATATATATATACACACACATGTATGTATATATATATACATACATATATCTCGCAACTGACAAAGCTCCCCATATACATAGATATAAACAATATCTATCTATCTATCTATCTATCTATCTATCTATCTATCTATCTATCTATCTATCTATCTATCTATCTATCAATTTCATATAAATTTGGCACAAGGAAAAACTCCCCAAGATGATATTAGGATGAAACCTTGAGAGGAACCAGTCTCAAAAGGGAACCCCATCTTCATCTAGGTGACAATGGATAGTAAGATTATAAATAATTTCCCTTCTGTGTACTGTATGGTCAAAAAATACAATTGTGTAACCAGGGAATTAATTCCAGTTTGAACGTGAAGTCTATGTTGTTGAGGATATCAACTGCTCACTGATAGAGACTTGAGTGCAAAACTGTTTCTGGCAAATGCAAAAGCCAGGTTCATAGTTTCTAAGTAGTACATCCACAGAAATGTATCATGCTGTGAAACAATGTCATACTAACGTCTTGCGAGAGCTCAAACTTGACCCTAGGTTCATGCTAGCGTGCAATAAGTTGCACGTGCTGCTTGTAGCTTGCACGTTTTATCACTTATCTGGTTTTGGTTTCAGTTCAGATGAGAAATAATAGAAGGCAAAATATCGAATCTTTAGTTAATTCATTAACCTGAGATATAATGCACTAATCAGTGAGTCGGTTGATTAGGATAACATGCTGCAGATTAGCAGTGCAAGCAAAATGTACTAGCTATGTACATACACTCAGAGGCACTGATAAGCTCTGCTAATCCTTTCCTAGCAAGTGGAAAATAAACCTATTCTTAATATGATAATAAATAAATAATAAACCTAACCTATTCTGTTTTTTTTTGTCACACAGTAAATGAGAACTAATTGCAGATAGAAAGTAAAGATTCTGAATGGAGAACTGAAGAAATGTCTCACCACACTTGCCACAGGATTGATCCTAGGAATTGTTCAAGTTGGATTTGGCATCAAATCAAGAAAACAATCCCTCAATCTAAACGTTGATCTTCATATGTGCTGCTTTCTCTGAAATAGTGTCTCGCGTCATGCGTGTAAATAGTGTCTAGCGTCATGCGTGTAAGTAGAAAATGCACGATTGCTGTTGCTTTGCCTCTTGCTAGCATCAATGCAGGGTTCCGATAGCCACTTCAGGTTTTTTAAAGACGTCCCCAAAATTCTGCCAAGATCATCTAGATAAAGGAATAAAGTGGCAAGCAGATGATAATTACACTTTGCTAAATGTCAGCAGAGCTTTTATAAGCAATAGCGCTAATGAGATCCGTGGGGAACGTAAAGCATTTCATTTCGTCTGTAGTAAAAAAGGTCTGTAACTTCTCGATCACAAAAAGTCTGGCCTTAATGATTTTGTCTAAGCATTTAAGAGCAGTTCGTAAGACAGCACGCCTTATGTGATGGGCTATACTTAAGCATCAACCAAGCTCACAGGAGGCAAAAGAGATAAATGGTTTCTATTTATATTCTCAGAGTTCTCTTAGGCCCAGTCTCATCTCCCTGTACTATGCTAAAGCAGAGGTCTTTGGGGGCTTGTTTTGGGATGGAAGATGCTGTTTGTTCTTACTATTTGCCTTCAGGTTGTCTCTGAAAGCTGAATAATATGTTTATACTTCCTAATATTCTTCTACTGTTAACTTTTTAATGTATGGCTAAAGGCTTATTTGGGTCATTAACGGCCTGCTTTCAGGAGACACTGATGGCTGTCATTGTTCTAATGGTGTCATGCATGAATACACTTTTGGATAGGGGAATATTTTTGACCTCCATGGATTGTGATCTGAAATGGTGGCTCTGTGATTTATTTTGGATGCTGAAGTCTGGAAAGTTAAAAGTAACCCTGCAATATCGTAAAATGAGCACTAAAGTCATCGTAAAGTGCTCTCAAGGGCAGGTGTGAGATTACAGGCAAAATGTGAGGATGTACACATCAATGTAGGATCAAAACAAAATTGTAGATCTGGATTTTTCCAATTTCTCCAGGGTTTTGTGACTGCAGAAATGATCACAAAATCAGAGAAAAAAGCTTTTTTTTAAAAATTATCAAAGATTTGCTTCAAATTTGGACTGAGACGTGTCGTGTGTCATCACGACACTCATTCAGCCAAAACCGTCTTCTGTTTATGTGCATCGAGCATGAGTACAGCTCAATATTTACACATCAATAATTACACATCTGTCTTCACTGATAGGATTTTATAAGAAGAATCCTTTGCTTGCGATTTCACCAATTTAAGTAGATTTCTACAAAATATAAGCACAAAAAACTAAAAACGCCAGCAATTTTGAGCTGCAACTATCATAAATTTCATATACGCAGGGGCAGCTCAAGTGGTTAAGGCTCTGGGTTGAATGGGGATTCAAGCCCCAGCACTGCCAAGTTGCCACTGTTGGGCCATTGAGCAAGGCCCCAAATCGTGGTTGACTGTAACTTCCGGGCGCCCCCGCCCTATGTGGGGCTCAAACCCGGACCTCCGTGGTTGCCGCGTGCACGGGCCTGCACACCGTGGAAGGGAGACCCATACGCGGGATTCAAAGAAGCACTGCTTTATTAACATAAACACAAGACATGGGGAAAACTAACTTAACTACTAAGACATGACATGACACTAAACTAAAACATAAACCAAAATACCAAACATAACATGAACCAAATACGTGGACATGACACTAGACACTAAACAATGACCGACGAAGACAGAAACACAAGGGTCCCTATTTATAGGGCTAGACATTATGGTAAATGGGGAACGGATGATTACAACAGAGAGGAGAACAATGGGACGAGCATGGCACAAAATACAATCGAAGAAGCAGGCTTCTGAGATTCACCTGCCAGCGCCCTCTCCAGGCCTGGCAGGGAACTGTCCAGCTGTTCCTGACACTGACCCTGTGCTCTGACCCCAACCCTCCAAGGATGGGACATGTGAAGAAAGAATTTCACTGTGCAGTAATGTACAGTATATGTGACAAATAAAGGCAACTTAATTGAAAAATCCTAGGGGAACTGATTTAAAATGTTTTGTATATATAATCACTGTATAAACAGACAGATGATGTAATCAATATCTCCATCTCATCTCTTTCACAGAAGAAAGTGGAGCAGCTAATATTATTCAGCACACAGGAAAGTTTCTAATTTAGTGGCCTTCATTGAGAACTAACAAGTGCTGAGTGAAGGGTTACCTAATTCTGAAGCACACTGGAAATAGTTTGAGTTTTGACTATATTTTAGTCATGGAAGACAGCTTCTCCTGTTTAATGCCCAAGTCTTCAAACTCCATCTGCGTCACCGACGGCCGGACATCCTCTGAGATCGACTATAGAAAGGCGCTCTCTGAAAAGGTGTTTATTTTCTAGCAGATGCTTTATAGTGATGTGTACTTTTGTATTTGAGCTGTAAAAATGAACAGACAGACTAAAAGAGTCAGGCTTGATCGCAGATATATGAAAGCTGATTGTGTTTGCCCTCTTGACAGCACTGAATGGCAGCAGTTTTTAGATTTTCTTTATAACATAGTCTGTGTTGCTTCTGTTTCGATACAGCTGAGATTTTAAAGAAACAGAGACTGACTTCACCCAGCAGTGGGTCCATAATGAGTCATCCAGCATGCCGTCGTTCTGCCCTTTTCCAAAACTCACACAAAAGTACAGAGATAAAGGGCAGGAACAGAAACATTACTCCCTCGTGTACATCTGTGTCACTCTGAAAAATCCCGGTTTTTAATGTCAAACCTACCGTTAGGAATATCTTTTGTATTCACTGCAGTAGAGTTGATCACTCCCCTGGCTGAAGAGGACAAGTCTTTTTGAAAAAAGACAGAGCTATCATTTGTACCTGTGTGAAGGTTATGCCAGGCTGGAGTTAATGAGATGAAGCAATCAGGCATGCTTGTTGAAGAGTCTCCCATCACGACGGCTCAGGAGAAGCCGAACAGACGGCTAGGTCTCCCCTCCGTGTCACTATTTGATGGATTGCAGTCAGTATAAACTTGGAAGTAAGGACAGATGAATAGGTAAAGCTATTAAAAAAAAGCTTAGGTAGTAACAACTACAAGTAGCACTTGTAAAATATATCCGTTCCACACAACGAAAGTGCAGCTGATATAAGTACAGGCAGACTCCATGAAAATAAACCATTACTCCTGACAATTCCAGAAACAATCGTCATGCCTATTACAAGAAGCTGCTTGGAAGAAAATGGGCTTTCCTGAGAAACAAGCTAGAAAAGGCAAAACCTCAACTTCCCCAATTTTTGTTGTTATTAGATTTTATTCGGGATGTCAGCACAGTTCATGAGAAAGGCTGATTTTTAAAAAATATTTTTTTTTAAGCAGACTACATCCATTAAAATCCCTCGAAACCTATTCAAATGTGGCACTGGATGTTTTTTGACTATTTAGCAGGTGTGGAATCATAAATGCATGTAATACCTTGCAGATTTTAACCTGAAAACCAGGTTGCCTCTGCCAGGAGGTTAAAACTTTGACCTTTGAATAGAATGACGGTAAATAAACATATAAACAGTTTTGTTACCAAAATGAAGTTTGCTGAAAGCATCAGTATGTAACACTGTAATTTTTCTTTTTATACCTCTTTATATAATCATAAATACAATCCTGTATAATGATACAACACATTGTATTATTAAACAATAAGCATTTACTTAGCATGCCTTTTTGACATTCTTTTAAAATAAATAAATAAATAAACAAACAAACAAACAAATAAATAAATAAGGAAAGTAAAAAAGATATTGTTTGTTTTTCAGCCTCAACCGTGTGTGGATTAAACTATTAAACAGACAGGGGAAAGGGCTAGGGGAAGTAGAGCTCATGTAGGCAGAATATTAAATCAGAGTATAAACCCATGGGAGGGTTGGGAGAGGAGACGCTCACGTGTCATACACACAGTGCGAGAGTGAGACGGCTGTGACTCACATGCATCAGGAGAGGTTTCCCTCACGCAGGGGACTTGATGACATCAATCACATGGTATTTTCTCAAACACAGCAGCTAAACACCCACACACACACGCACATACACACACACACACACTCTTATAATGTGGAGTCATGTGTAAATACATGCGTACACACACCCACATATAATGTGGAGCCACGTGTAAGTACATGCACAAACACACACACACACACACACAAAAAAAAAACCTATAGTGATGGCAATTTAAAGCTTAATTTAAAACAGTTTAATATATTTTTTCTGCAAAATCTTGGTCTCTAAATTATTCGTGCCTTGACAAACCTCCTGCAGTGGCTAGTATTGTAACAGTTAAGAAACAAAAATTAGAGTTTAATTTTTTTTTGTTAGAGGAAAGTGGTCTATTCAACGGGTTAATTTATTTTCTAATCAATTTACCTTTTGCAGGTATTTGTGCACTTGCATGGGTGCCAATATTTATGGAGATGACTCTAAAAAAAGTATTATTTGGGTTTGTGGTTAAAAATATGGGGAAGCTGTTTTAATATATTGTACTATGTATAAATATTTTTAGTAGTATGCTGGTTTCAAAATTATTGGCACCCTTACCATTAATAAATGATCACATGTGGATACATGTGGAAAGAAAAAAAGCTTTACTTTTTTAATATGATTTTTGTTAAAGGAAAATAGTTTTATCTGATAACATTTTTGCTTTTTGAAGGGTGCCATTAATTCTGTATTTCAAAAATGGCTTTTTATAAAAGCTTTCCATAAAGCAGTCCTGCTGTGGCACATTACTGGCACATTCTGATTGCTGTAAATGAAATAATCAGTGGCTGGTAATTGGATAAGCCTCCATGGAGAAATAAACACAGTGACCCTGTCACATGAACCGCTTTTTCATGCACGCCTGGGCCTGTATGCAGTCTGGCTCACAGGACCACAGAGGAGCTGTGACGCAGAAGTTCAGCCTGTTCAAACTCTCTCATGAGCGTGAAGCTACAGTTTAATGATCAAACATCAAACTGCTGGCTTATGATTTCTATCATGATCTGAAGCACATGGTACAGGTGTTAAACTTGTGCTAGTTCAGTGGTAGTGTCAACACCGCTGAGAGACAAGGACCGCTCCAAATTATACATGTGGTTTGTCCGCGTTTAACCTGAACACAGAGCAGACAGCAGTGGATCATGTGTACACACTTTTTCCCATTAAAAGATTCATGGCAGTGGATAGTGCTAAACTGGAGGCCACTGGGGGCTGTTTATCACCAAACTAGCTTAGTGGATGAGCTGCACAGACCTTAGTTATGCATCAGACCAGAAAAACATGAACATGTGATCAAATGAAAGCTTTTATGGATGTGACTGTATATTTCTACTTTTTATTTTTATTTTTTTTAAACTGGCTTTACTCAATTGAGATTCAAGACTTTCTTGTTCTTTCTTGCTATATTTGGAATAAATTTAAAGTAAAGGCTTTTATGTAGCTGTGATGCTGTTTTTAAAGCTCTGTAGTCCACCGTAATTCACTCTCGTATTACGTTATACAAAATTCTTTAAACTTAATATACCTAATTTAGAAACCAGTACTAGGGTTTAGTTTTCATAGCTGAATTTTGTTGCACATGGATGAGATTTTTTGAACATCTGATCCTACTACAGAGAGTACACATAGTTAACGATATTTTAATCCATTAATCCGGGATTCTGCGTGTACATGCTGCATAGCGAACAGAAGCATGGTATGTGTGTTTGTGAGAGAGACAGAGAGAGAGAGAGAGAGAGAGAGAGAGAGAGAGAGAGAGAGAGAGAAAATGAGCACAGACCCATACAGACCCAGTTAAGCACCACAAAGCAGCCCCAGATACAGTACAGTGTTGGGTCATGACCACTATTGTTCTAGAGTGAATGAAGCCTTGCAGAAGATTATACAGTGAGCCTTATATTTGAAATGATCTACGATCTGTTATGCTTGCCTGGTTGTTTCCTATACACAAATTTTAAAGTCCATCATAAGACACACACACATGTAATTATACTGGTGTGATGGCCATACATGGGCTATAGTTCTATAAACAATGAAGCAAGCAAAAAGTAGCTAATGTTTGCCTGCTTTATTTATTACCTAAAGACTCAATTTCATGTATCATTCGTACAAAAGGCCAAACAGCTTTAGCTTCTTTGCAGCAGCGTGTCTAGATGGAGGTGTGGGATGGCACCTGATTAGATACAACAAAATTTTGCAGCTGAACAAAGAGCCTGATTTCACCACCAGTTTCACTGATGATGAGGATACAAAGCAGCTAGTCTAAGTCTCAGACAACAAACTGTTGAACGTCTGATGAGTATGGAACACAAAATTAGGGACACTTCAGGAGTTTTGAAGTCGTCATCTGATTGGATTTTATTCTGATGTTATGCTGATTTAGCTTGTTATGTAAGCATGTCATATAACTTCATATTATTATTTAATGTACAGTAAATGTCTTATCTTGGTCAGGGACGCACAGGGTCACCCATACAGGGAGAACATGTGAAACTTCACACAGACAGTAACCTGTGCTTGGGATTAAACTGAGAAATCTATAGCTGAGAGGCTGAAAAACACTACTCAGTGTATCATGTCACATTTTAGCACTAATGTAAACCCCCATACCTAATTATTGCTCTTTCCTAAACCGTTTTTATTTCTTTTTTCAGATATTAATTTCTGTAAATATAAGTTGTCATTCATGGGCATGTAAGAAAATTAATATCTGATGCTTGACTGAATGGTTTGTAAGAGAAACATGTTTAAAACCCAGGAACATGAATTGACCTGTTCGTTTACTACGATAACATATGTCAGTAATTTGACCAAAAAAATCTAATTACCATGAAGGAACAATTGAGTTTTAACATTACCTTTAGTACATAACTACATAAGGGTTGATTTACTGTAAGATAATATCATGTAATTATGATTAAGAACAATTTCCTGATTATTCCTGGAATGAGCTTTATAACCCCACACATCACGACAGCAACAAGCTGTAATACACACCCTTACCCCCCATCACACAGCATGCAATAGATCATTACTCAATGTATAAACCTTCTTTCCTGGCATTTCTCTTTATTCTCGGGATATTATAAAAGAGTCATTGATTTGCACCAGTCAGAAAATCCATCCTTGTGTTTAAAGGGATTGTCCATCATGTACAGCGAGTCAGCTCACGTCTAATGGAAAATTTTCTAACATTCGGACCGTATCTCTGTTGGGTTCAAGAGGGTAATAAACTTTCCCTGGGACATGAGGGCTGGTGTCATTCTGATTTAAAACCACATTTTGATTTAAAACTGTATCATACTCAATGCCAAATGCACAGACACACTTTTTCTGATGTGTGTGTCATGAGATAAGAGATAACTGGGCCAATATAATGAGCTCTTTTCTACATTTTGAAAGAAAGCGATTATTTAGCATTTTTTGCAAGACACTCTAGAGATGATCAGGGTAAAACAGCTTCACAATCTATTTATGTCTTGGATTCTTGCAGGAAACACCCACATGGATTTTTTTCACTTGGATCTTTTTCAACCGTAAAATAAAACTGTAAAATAGAGGTGCATGTTCCATTTTTTCTCTCAGAAGACATGGGGGATGCTAACTTTTACACCGGAGTGTAAGCTAAAGTTTTCTCTCTGTGTTTATATTTTTATGTCTTATGCTTTCTATCCACACTTAAAATGCTGGGATGATTGGAAAAACTTTGTGCTACCTAAAACAGAAAGCCGAGCTCTGACCCAAATCTGTGAATTACGTAAAACTTTTGTTTCCAGCTAGATCTATTTATTTTTTAATATCAATAGCATGATCCATGTCTAAATTGAAAACGATGTACTTCTACTATGGATTGCTACTTTTGGACCATAGTGTTTCAATGGACAGACTTGAAAAGGTCATTACTAGTTACTAAAATAAGTGCAAAACAAGGGTTGTGTCTCAATCACTTCTCTAGCTCCCTAGGTTGTGAATCAAAATATCGTGTACACGGGTTCAGACCCTGGCTAACTACACATTGGGACAATGATGACTCAATTTCCGGCAAAATAACTCTAATTTCCTCATCAGTCACTGTAAAAACCCAAACATATTAAATATTTAAGTTTGTTTTTATTTGTTAGCTTAATTATAAATGTTGCTGTAATGTTACTTCAAGCAGGATTGTATGTTAGCTAGCAAGTAAAAAGAAAAAACATTATACACATAAAAGTCTTTAGACTCAAACAAACCATGTATAGAATGTCGTTTTTTTAAATAAAGTTAAAACTCATTAAGTAAGTAATCAGTTACAATAACGATAACAAGCTACTTACTTTACGACTCAGCTGAGAGTTTTTTTCCGTCCACCATTTTTACGAGCTGAGGGGCTTCAGAAAATATGACGTCATTTACAGTAAGGGAAAATATTGAGCACTGATTCTCCCTGGTTTTTGTTGTGTATTATGGGATATTTTTAGATAGCAAACGTTCCAGGGCACTGGTAGAATTCGGAATTTAAAAGAGCCCTTAAAATGGCCGATCCCATGAGTAGTGCCCTGTCTACTGAACTAGGGAGCTGATTGAGATGCATCCAGCATCTGCAACAGCTGTTAAATTTTCAGCATGTTTTCATTGTGTTGCAGCTACATCATCTAACACTGATAGGATCTGTATAAACTGAAAATCTCAGTCTCTTGTCCCATTTCTGATGTTTGGTGGTTGATAATGCTGTGTCACTATAAATTCAGATGTGTTTTCAGATACACCTTGGGACTAAAAAGAAGGCCCGAGTCAGGAATCCCCCTCTAAAAAAAAATGCTGCATCTTTACAAAAATTCAAGTCCCTACCAAATCATCACTTACTCTTGTGGCCTGTTCACATTTAGGAAACCCTTTTGGAAAATCTCCCAGAGTCCATCTCCCACGTTTGGAAGGTCACTCTGGTTTATTCTATTCCTGACCAGTCAGAGTTCGGCCTTCCCGTAAGTCATGAGAAGCCAGTGATGCAGAAATAAGCAGTGAGGTGAGATGTGAGTTTGGAAGAACAGACATGCTGGGCCAGTTGGCATGTACGCCAAAGGCATGACTCTGTTCACAGCTTCTGGTCTGCTGCTGTCACTGCCTCTGCTGCTGCTGCTTATGTGTGAGGCTCATTTTCTCTATTACTCCATGTAATAAACATTGACTAGACTGCACTAACTAAATATCCATGGTGAATGCATTTGCAACCCCTAACTGGTAGTATTCTCCCAATTTAGTAGATGCTAAATAGAGCTTTCCTTGCCACTACACTGAATATCCCCCTGCTCCACCCTTGGCTCAAAACTCTCTAGGAAGTACCAAAGACAGCACAAGGTCACACTGATGTGTAAACATGCTGCGAGGCTGGCTTTTCAAAAGAGTGCACTGCTAGTACTAGCTCTACACTGTTTGCTCGCTGTTTCCTTAATGTTTATCTAAAGAAATCTACTGAATTTCTATTCAATCTGAAAGGAAATGTCATCCTGGAAAGCGTCCTTGAAATCAGATCATCACAAAGTCAAGATTTATGTGAGCACATTAAACATCTGCCCCATGATGAGAAATGACCTTGTATGAGAGAATGTGACAGCTGGGGCCATTTAATATAATTTATTCACTTTCCAACTCTAATGGTCTTATTTGGATGACATCTGTATAGAAAAGCATAGTTTGTATTGCATCTGCATAGTTTGTATTGCATTTATTGCCTTTAAATCGCTTTTACTATATAGCAGTCTTTTTGGCACGCGCCACATGATCTTTCATTTACTGGTACCACTGATTAATTGCTGGTAGATAGTAATTACTCTGCTTGTATTCTGCTCACTGGGTCACATCTCCACATAATCAGATTATGTGGTTCTGTAAATCACTTCATCTTCATCCCTTAGAATTACCAATGCTTGCAAAAGATTTAGGGAAAACATTTATTCTAGTGCTTGTACATTAAAAAGGTTTAGGCGATGATTCTTGTATATTCTTTGTTTATATGCTAAACAATGAAATGATAGACATTTTGATCATATATAAATTTATACAAAAGTAATATTCCTTTGATGGTGTTTTCTCCAGGGGGATATGATGGTACCTCCTGTTTGATTCCTGTCCCTGCTCTGTGTGTGTAGAGTTTGCATTTTCTCCCAGTGGATTCCTCTTGGTACTCCGGTTTCCACCCCTAGTCCAAAGACATGTGTTGTAGGCCAACTGTCCTCTTTAAATTGTCTATTGTGTGTGAATGGGTATAAGACTGCGTGATCGTGTCTACTATTGGTTGTCACCCTGTCCACCATATACCCAGAGTACCCTTAGATAGATTCCAGTTCCCTATGACCCCGTTTAAGTTAATCGGTACAGAAAATGAATCGATAGAGGGATGGATGCATGGATTGATGGATGTATGTATGGATGGATGGATGGTGTTTTTTCCAGTAAAAAGGCGTGAACCCTTTTTAAATGTCTTTTGTGATGATGCCAACCACAAAGGACAAACTTAATCAGTTGCTTGGCATGACTGTCAAAGTATGACATAGACAGAGCACATCCCCATGTGGTGTGGAATACTAAATATGAGATGGGTGAAGAAAAAGGAAAGCATGTTGTACCCATAGGAGCCTGATATGATACCTTTTCAGGGTGGAAAAATGTCCTATGCTGTGATGCCACTAAGAACATGAATTTCTACCACAACAAAGGACAAACCTGTCCTTATACTAATTTCTGAAATTTTGAAGTAGATAATGAGAAAATGTCCCATCCTGGGTGTTTTCCTTTCTTTTACTGAATTAAATTAAGTTTGGGAGAAAGATCATGAAGCCTGAAGCACCACCTTGTTTGCAGTTAACCTATTGTATAGATCTCCATCTTTCATGTTTTCCAATATTGATGGCATTTCTTCACTCAACACCTTCCCAACACCTACCCAATAATCTTTAGTGTCAGATTTGCTACCCAGAGCAATTCATCAGCTTTCACGTCAATTAGTGGAGGACACGGTTTCCAATCAATAACCTAGGACTTGAAATGCAAAAATTAAAAATCATGCAATTGCAGAGTCTCAATATGAAATAGTCTCACTGCTTCAATAATTGCTATTTTACTTTGTTTTCCTGAATCCAGCATGTGGCACAAATATGTTCTAGTCACTATGCGTAAATGTAAAAACACACTACTTGGCTGTTCTGTTCTGATAAAATTACAGTTTTTCTGATGATGGAAATGGGGGACATGACAAGAGCTTGTTGCAAAATATATTAATATTTTAAAAATGAAAAAAAGAAAAGAAAGAAAGAACTGTCACTCCAAATTAGCTCCTACATTACTACCCTCTATTATACAGATCAATCAGACACATAATGGCAAGGATTGACAGATTTTTAGCAAAAGAGCTTTCTGAGAAAATATTTATAGAGAACTTATGTATATATACAGCATTTCCATAACACATACAGACCTGGAGGGGAAAATCAGTTGCTTGGCATGATTGTCGAAAGTATGACGTAGACAGAGCACATCCCCATGTGGAGTGGAATGCTAAATATGAGATGGGCTAAGAATAAGGAAAGCATGCTGTACCCATAGGAGCCTGACAAGATGCCTTATCAGGCTGGAAAAATGTCCTAGATTATACCTCATTATTCTGGAACTTCATTCATGTTGGTTGCTGAAATAAATTTAGACCTTAGAAAGGGTTCCCTGTTTTAATTGAGTTACTATAAATAGCAAATACTTGACTGAAAATATAACAAAGATGGAACCTTTCAGTAAATGGTGTTTAAAGCAGAGATGACAACATTTATCCTTTCATAAAATCTCTAGAACTTACCGTTTGGAAGCTTGTGGCTGTTCTCAACTAACCAAGCAAAAAGGTTGGCAAAGTTACAATTGCACACCCAAGGGTTGCCCTCTAACCTGATGACCCGCAGAGAAGGCAGCTGGCTCAGTGCACCGACCTGGAGACTGGAAAGGGCATTGCGCTCTAACTCAAGTTCTCGTAGCGAGGTCAAGCCCCTGAAGGCGTCCTCATTGACCATGCTCAGATGAGGGTTGTTGCCCAAACGCAACTTGATGAGGCTGCGTGACTCGCCAAATGTTCCTTTTGGGATCTCAGTCAGGTTATTGCTGCCCAAGTCCAAGAAAACTAGCCTGGAAGAGGTGCTCAAGGTTCCTGGTTCAATGTGTGAGAGAGAATTGTTCCGGAGATCCAGATACACCAAGTCACTGTAGAGCACGAGAAAGTCAGCAGGAATGCGCAGGATCCAGTTGTTGGACAGCAGCAATCTGCGCACGTCCAGCGGGATCTCATCTGGGAGGCGAGTGAGTCCTCGTCCACTACAATCTACCGTGTGAGGGTCCGGGCACTTGCAGGTGGCTGGACAGGTTTCCCCTCGTGTCAGCAAGGCAAATGAGATAAAGGCAAGGAGAGGATGGATCCGGCAGACACATGGCAACATGGTCAAGTGGGTGTGAAGATAGAGAATGGAATAGAGGGTAAGGGGCAATTGAGGGGAAAGGGGAGGGTCAGGGTCAAAGGGCAGGAATTTAGGAGAGGGAAGGGGAAGGGGAACGCACAAGGAGAGAAAGAAATCAAAGCCTGCATGGAAGCATCCTGCTGTCCTGGCGACGAAACGTTAAAAAGGTCTTGCCTTGAGAAGCAAGTAAAAGATGTGCAGGCTGTTTTTCCAAGAGACCATAGAGGAAGCAGCTGTAGAGAGAATACTAGGCTACTGGCTTTGATGAGTGAAGAGAGAAGAGAAACTGTGGGAGGGAGTGAGAGAGTGAAAACGAGAAAGAGAAAGGGGAGGGGAGGTGAACGGAGTGTAGTAGAAGGGGAATTTTAAGGCAAGCCAAGAGGTAAATGAAAGGGTTCTTTTCGTTGTCCTCTCCCTCATTTAGACGCCGTCGATCATGCATGGCAAACACACACAAAAGGATCACGCTCATGTTGTCTCCAACATGCAATCGTTTGGTCCTTCCATCCGTCAACCAGCATAATCCCCCAGGACTATTCACAGCGTCTATCAACGTGAGCTTAATCACCTCAGAGCCAAGCGTCACAAATCGGTCAGGATCTTAACAGGAGAATTCCCCCAGTTGTACACTGTAGTCCACCTTTCGCTCGTGCTTCTGCGTGGTGTGAATTCAGTTTCAGCCAGTAATTTGCAGCACGGATTTGAAGCTCCGTTGCTATGGCGCAACCAGAAAGAAATCCTCTGCATACAGACTGCACTTGCAGAAATCGGTGTGCTACTTAGCTGCTGTGCTTTTGTTTAGTTGCCTTCCTCTCCACGGTTATGATAAGTGAATCAGGGATGAGTGAAGCATGCAATCAACATGTGATGTCACTTCCTTGGGAAAGGACGTGCCAGTCATTTTCTTTCACAAAATTCCTGCATGCATGTTCAAGTCATTGCATTTATTGTATTGTACCGTCTGCACTCCTCAAGTAAAAATTTATCTGAAAATAAAAACCTAATAGGATTTATATTTATACAGTGATCATAATAATTCTCAAGTTATTTATCATGTTTAAATGAAATAAAACTCTTAATCCAGCTGTGCTGCTCTGCTAATGTTGTGAATCTGCTAATCTTTCTTTCTTCTTATATATATATATATATATATAAAATAATTTTGAGCTGAGATTTGAAGTTTTGTGCACATTCAGACCATCCCCCACCCCCATTGTTTGCATGGGTTTCCTTTGGGTTCTAAGTAGATATATCAGTTACATCAAATTGCACTTCAGGAAGAGTTTTCTAAAGATGAATGAATTAATCAGAAGGCTGGAAAGGCTAGTGCTGTCTAGCTAGCTAAACCACCGTCCACTTAATAAGAAATAAATAAGAAAATAATCATTTTAAAAAATCAGTAAAAAAAAATCAAATAAAGTCATTGCACAAATTTTATATTTTCAGATCAGCTTTAAGATATCATTTAACTACTACAATATGGAGGCATGTTTACTAGCTTCAGATGAAGTAACAGCATAAAAAAACACAAATGCAGTAATGTAATTTACTTAAAGTAAATAAAAATGAATAAAAAAATGCAGCAAAGATTTCAAACATACTTATAGAGTTGTGAAAATCGTCAGGACAAGAGCAAATTATAGTTACCAACCAAAAACATGCAGCACATGGAACAATATCAGTTGATTATCGCTTGAATGATCATGATATAAATACCCTCAGCAACCAGTTAAAAATCATGCTGATGCAGGTCAAAAAAAGTTCCCATTAAACATCAGAACTAGAAAAAAGTGATCTCAGTGACTGTGGCATGTTATTGTTGTCAAATGGGCTGAGATTCTTTGAGAAATTGCTGGAATTTTCACACACACAACAGTCTCTAGAGTTTATGCACAATGGTGTTTATGCATAATAATGAATAATATGCATAATAATAATAATGAATCAGTTCTGCTGCAGAAACACCTTGATTTGTGATTGAGGTCAGAGAGGAATTCCCAGATTTGTCCATGCTGCCAGGAAATCAGAAAGTGTAACTAAATAAAATCACTCTTTAAACCCATGCTGAGCAAAACAGCATCTCAGAACTCACAACTTTGAGTCAGATGGCCTACAGCAGTAAAATGCATCAGGTTCCATTCCAGGAACTGAGGCTACAATGAGCACAGACACTGAGGTTCTCTCCAAGACTGGACTGCAAAAAGAAGACTGCAAAAAGATCTTTTTCCAATCTATTTCTAAAAGATTTTTTTTTTTTGGTCTCTTGAAATAAATGAAGGATTTTAATTCATTCAGCTTCTATAGGTTTAATCAGCTTCTTCACTCACTTAATCCTCTTTAGTCAGAGTGTGAATGTAAACGCTGCAGATATAATCATTCTCAATGATGAATTTTCTGCACAGTACATCAGACAGGCAAATGGAATTAAAGGAATAGACAGATGTTGTGGCATGAGTCAGAGGAGGACAAGTGTAGTAGATTGAATTGGGAAGGAAATGTCTATGGCCATAATGGGGGAAAGCTGGCATGAGCTGAACGGCTAATAGGTTATGACCTTGACTGGCCTGGAATGATTCAGTTAGATAGAGGACCTGCAAAAATAGCCTTCATGTACGAAACAACATGGGTACCGGGTGCAGTAAATCATAGTGAAGTCAGATTTGTTTACAGGGAACTCATATCTGGTCCCTTGTGTGCTTCATTAGCCATAAATCAATTCTGACATGCTGGGAAATGAGAAGTGGGAAATGATTGTACAGTATATGATTTATGCAGTCAAACACAGAAGTTTGCATTACTACTGGGAATAAAAATATACTTAGAGCATACTGTTTAGATCTGAAGACAACTCAAAAGTTTATATAATCTAGTTCATTTATTTGAAATGATTTAAGGCACAAAGCATCCTCAAACCCGAGGGGATAACTGTAGAGATTTGCAAGAAGTAAAGCCAAATCTCTGAAAAAAAAATCCTAAGAGGGATTAAAATTGAAATAATAATCCACTTTCAGAAATGATGGCTGTTTAATCACTATAAATATTTTAAACTATTTTTTTTAAAGTGTGTTACTGCTAATAAAGTAACAAAACTGAATTTGCAATAAAGGTCTTGTTGATTATATTATTTCAAAGTAAGGGTGCAAAAACTTTTGCACTTAACAGTACCTTAACATAAAAGTAGCATGTTTCAAAAGAAATACAAAAATACAATGAAGTTTGTACACCTTTGTGTTGGTTTATTAAGAGCATTTTCATGCATTTTAAATTTAATTTAAAGTAGATATTTTAAGTAGAATTTTAAGTAGATAGAGTAGATATTGTACGTTAACAGAATCACAATTTAAACTGAACCTTAATTTATTATATTTTATTTAAATATACCTGAGAAAAGGCAAACCGTACCCTGTGTGAATTTTTAGCACAATAACGACTCCCGAAATATTCTGGCATCGTGTACAAACCCTGGCCATTTAGTTTCCACGCTGGTGATGAGGAAAGATATTACCCAGTTAGTGGAGACCAGTAATGAGTGGCATTTAATTCCTTACACCTTTATTTAGCAGCCAATATTCTACTGTTCCCTGCACACTGGTGCTATGGAATGATTTCTTATTAACATAGTCACCTTCATGGGCTGAAGGAGCTTTAATAGGAATTCAATATTTATTTGTACAGTGCTTTTAACAGTGGATGTTGTGGGACAGCAGCTTATAAAAATCTAAAAATTCTGAATAAAAATGATAATGTTTAAAATTACATTTTATATTTATCCATAATGAGCAGATCAAAGTTGAGGAAAAAGGCCCTGAGATGATATGAGGAAGAAACCTTGAGAAGAGCCACATCCTCGTTTGAGTGACACCGGATGCAATTTTAAATCATTTCTCTTCTATGTTCTTGTTGTTGTTCTTTCGGATGCTCCCTGTTTGGTGTCGTCACAGCAGTCATTTGGTCTGCATGTTTTGATTTGGCACAGGTTTTACGTCGGATACTCTTCCAGACACAACCCTCCCATTTTATCTGGGCTTGGAACTGGCACTGAGAGTTAACTCTTCTGTAGCTAGGTTAGCTCCTTGCCTGGGAATCAGACCTAGGTTGCAATGAGAGTGCAGGAGCCTGCCGCTGGACCATCAGGAGGCTAATCATTGCTCTTGTATAATTGTAAACTATATGGTCAAGAGCAATTGTGTAACCTGGAGATTTGGGGTAAACTATGAACATTAACATAACTTCTGAAGTCATATGAGCTGTGGGTTGGACCAATGCATCCAATGATATTTGGGAACTCTGAAATTCACGGGATCATGGGGAGCCTGTGCCTATCTCAGGCATCATTGGGCATCAAGGCAGGATACACCCTGGATGGAGTGCCAACCCATTGCAGGGCACACACACACACTACAGACAATTTAAAGATGCCAACCAACCTATAATGCATGTCTTTAGACCAGGGGAGGAAACCGCAGTACCCAGAGGAAACCCCCGAGGCACGGGGAGAACATGCAAACTCCACACACGGCAGAGGCGGGAATCAAACTCCCAACCTTGGAGGCATGAGACAAATGTGCTAACCACCAAGCCACCGTGCCCCCTTAAAAGTTAGATGATTAGGTAAATTTTTAAGTTATTGTGTCTGTGTATAGATGGATGGATGGATGGATGGATGAATGGATGCATGGATCTATATCTAACTAAGAAGGTTTCTCATAGAATATCAGTGCCACTCTGGAGATCTCCTTTAATGAGTCTCGCAGGTTTATGTACATATAAGCGCATTAAAGTGTGTAGGAACCGTTTGAGTGCAAGGCCTACTGTACGAAAGGCCCAACACACAGCTGCCTCACATTCTCACATGTTCTACATCGCCCACATTACTGTATTCAGAAAACTCCCTGTGGCAAAAAAACCGAGGGCAATGTATAAAATGTGCTTGGTATTAAGCTCATCCACAATGTGTCACGTTTGAGATGGAAGGTTTCAAGAAGGTTTGTTAAATAAATTATAAAAAACAATAATGCCCCCACAAATATCTATCTGGATATAAAAACACGTCTATAAGTGGTCTTATCACACTCTCATGGAAAATAAAGATTTAGTATAATCTGTTCCATGTCCACTAGATGTTCTTCGAAAGGGCATGCCATGCTCCATCAGCTCTCGGAAAGAAACTAATCCTGGATCATAACCTGCTCTGGAGCTATTCAAGTTGCTATGGCTACTTAGAAATCCTGAAGAACACCTCTGTATTTGGAACTGAAAGTTGATTTTATCTTTTTACTGATCCAAGTAAGTTGCATATCCTGATTACTGGAATATTCCTTAATCCAGTCATCTAGCCATGACAGATCCTAGTCTCACATAGCCAGAGCTTCAGACTGATGGCAGAAGGTCTAGACTCCATAGCTGATTTTATTTACCAAGGACCGCCCAAGAGGACGCCTGACTGACATGTAAAACAATCAATCACAGTTAATTTTGTTTAGCAACATGTTTAGGGGCGTGAAAATGTAATGTCCCTAAAAAAACAGACCAGTGTGCAATCATAGATAGTTCATTTAAGAAAGTCTACACTGCGAACCTTACATCATTTAGAAAATCCAACATTTATCTGATCCTCATAAATGCTTATTGTCACAGTTGTAAATATGATGGCTTCCTTCTTCCATAATTGAACGAGATAATCGATGTTATTCCCTTCACCTTTCAGTGGTTTTCATGTTATGGCTGATCAGTGTACATCTGTAGTTTGTAACTGGAACTGCTAGCACATCAATTTTCAAGTTTCAAGTTTATTGTCATGCATACAATAAAATTCTTATGCTACAGTTGTACATTCCTACCCAGACAAAGCATGCAGTCATAAAGTGGTATAATGGGAGATATTGCACATATTCAATACTATAAATTAACATATTGGGGGGGGGGGGGCACGGTGGCTTAGTGGATAGCAAGTTTGCCTCACACCTCCAAGGTTGGGGGTTTGATTCCCGCCTCCGCCATATGTGTGTGTGGAGTTTGCATGTTCTCCCCGTGCCTCGGGGGTTTCCTCCAGGTACTCCAGTTTCCTCCCCCGGTCCAAAGACATGCATGGTAGGTTGATTGGCATCTCTAAATTGTCCGTAGTGTGTGATTGTGTGAGTGAATGAGAGTGTGTGTGTGCCTTGCGATGGGTTGGCACTCCATCCAGGGTGTATCCTGCCTTGATGCCCAATGACGCCTGAGATAGGCACAGGCTCCCCGTGACCCGAGAATAGATCGGATAAGCGGCAGACAATGAATGAATGAACATATTATGGAAGGTAATGCAGATTCAGTAATAGGACATACAGAGTAAGATTACTTTCACCTCTTCTTTGAGACCAATCAGATTTGAGAATTAACTAATTGCACTGCAAAATATTAAAAAAATAAAAAATAACACTAAGACGACAATGTTCTCATTTTTTTCCATAAACCTGCTCGAAGCTGTGGTTACTTTACGATGATGGATAGCCAAGGATAAAAAGAAAGTGTATCTGGAGCAGTGCATCTGCCTTCCATAATTGTCTGGCCTCCCTTAGGTCCAGTTCTCTGTTGTTGCTCCATAGTTAACTGTGCATGTATAAAATTAAGTCTCCTGCACTTTCATCCAGGAATGGTAAACCTTTGAAGACTCCTTTAAATTAGCCCCAGAATGGGGTTTTATCAACATATGACTTTTAACGGTAATTAGTTTTGCAGCAAAAACAAACAAGAAGAAAATATGTGACTCATAATATTTATAAAATATGACATGAAATATTATAAAAGAAAAGAAAAGAAATACTCTCATCTTATACTGGTATTGAATACTTTATTTTTGATTGGTTATTAATTTTTTTGTTCATTAAAAAAAAAGCAGCTATGATACTAATGCTTGTAATATACAGTATGGGCATTGGTGGCTCAGTGGTAGGTTTCTCACCTATCATGTGGAAGGCTGGGGTTCAATCCCCAGTCAATGCCTCAACCCCAGCCACTGGATGCAGTGCTGGTCCCAAGCCTGGAAAAATGGGAGGGTTATGTCAGAAAGGTCATCTGGCATAAAACATTTTGGGGGGGCACGGTGGCTTAGTGGTTAGCACGTTTGCCTCACACCTCCAGGGTTGGGGGTTCGATTCCTGCCTCCGCCGTGTGTGTGGAGTTTGCATGTTCTCCCCGTGCCTTGGGGGTTTCCTCCAGGTACTCTGGTTTCCTCCCCCAGTCCAAAGACATGCATTGTAGGTTGATTGGCATCTCTAAATTGTCCGTAGTGTGTGAATGAGAGTGTGTGTGTGTGCCCTGCGATGGGTTGGCACTCCATCCAGGGTGTATCCTGCCTTGATGCCCCATGACGCCTGAGATAGGCACAGGCTCCCCGTGACCCGAGTGTAGATCGGATAAGCGGTAGACAATGAATGAATGAATGAATATACAGTATATGTTTGCACATTCTAATACATTACAGTAACAAGCAAGGTGCTTTTATGACCGAAAATTAATGATTTATCCAAACAGAACTTCAAGAATTATTTACAAAGATAAACACAGAGTTGTTGACACTTGATTTGTTGTTGTGAGATGTTTATGTAACATTATTTTGGAATGAGTCTCCTGTGCCAGAGACAGATATAAAATAAAATAAAATAAAATAAAATAAAATAAAATAAAATAAAATAAAATAAAATAAAATAAAATAAAATAAAATAAAATAAAATAAAATAAAATAAAATAAAATAAAATAAAATAAAATGTTTTGCTTTTTCAGGAAGGGAACATATTAAGTCAGTTTATGTACAAATAATATTGTGTCATGCTTCAGGACATGCTGTTATAGTAAAACAATCAACACCAAGGTGAATTTAACACTAAGGTGTCTAACACTAAGTTGTCTAACACTAAGGCGTTTAGATCATTTTTATAGAACAGCATCCCACAGAGTGTTTTATTACCTACACCTCATCTCATATTACTGAAAAAAGTCATTTTTTTTCCAACTTAGAAATGAAAAACCAAACTGTTTATGTAATGACTCACACTTTAAAGTCAGCCTATATTTTCTCCATTATGCAATATCACACAAAGCAGCATACTCTATAGTTTTTCTGTAACTACCATTATGCCCCAGCACCATCTTTTAAACAAGACCAACAGTTAATTAAACTCTCTGCAATCAAGCCTCCAACGAACCAATTTGCTCTTTGTAAAATATTGATTGCTGTACATGAGAACTGTTTGTCAGTCTTCTCAGGTGTGCAGAGGCTGGGTGAGAAACTGAAGAGTCATAAAACCAGGTCAGACTACTGACCTTGTCTGCTGTAGCGCCGCATTGATCCAGCTCACATCTGCACTTGTAATACAGTATGAATTAAATAACAACCAACTGTAAAGAAAGAAAAGTACAAAATAATCACTCATGAAGCTGCATGATTTATTCAAGGGCAAATTGTTTGTATAACATTATTTAGAATAGCAGTAGTCACTATACTTATCATGTACACGAAACAACAATGCCTTTTATTAATTACTTTAGCACAGATTCTTTTTTCCTCTTAAAACCTTAATTTCCTCCTCATTGCATTTCTCAATTTATTGTATTTTTTCCTTTTTCCATTTTCAATTTGTTTTAATTTTTTTTAATTATGTTTCTTAGTTTCTCAGATTTTTTTTATTAATTTTTTTTCTATTCTTGAGAGGTTTTAAGAGTGCAAACAAATTAATATATTAATATTAAATGTATCTATTTGTGATGAGTACTTACTCTCCTTTAATTTAGGGGGTGGTAGGAGCATTAAATTGACCTCATAATGGACTTAAAAGTCATTTTATGAAAGGAAAGCATCTATTAGATAGATAGATAGATAGATAGATAGATAGATAGATAGATAGATAGATAGATAGATAGATAGATAGATAGATAGATAGATAGATAGATAGATAGATAAACTATAGAATAATATTGGTAAAGAAAAATTTCATTAGATTATGTTGAGCAAAAGCCACAAAAACAAAATGCATAGCGCATATGTTGCAAAGTAGTATATAGATATATATTCAATTCAATTTATTTGTATAGCGCCTTTTAAAATGGACATTGTCTCAAAGCAGCATATACACACATATATGTGGACACACAAACATGCACACAGGCCCAAAGAGCACACATCTATACAAGACTAACAAGACTAATCACATGCTGCAGGTGTCAACAATAATAAAGCATCATGCACAAGAGGGCACTGATGCAGGAACAGAAAAAGAGTTTAGTTGTTTGTGGTGAAAGAAACAAAAGACTTTTTTTAGTCAAGGAAAGTCAGGAGTTTTCTACATGAGAAAAAGTCTGAACAAATATAATAGTTTGAAAGGTTCCTGTTTTGCAAAATACCAGACTTACAATGAAATGAATTTGGATATTTATTTATTTATTTATTTATTTATTTAATGCAATTTTGAAAATCATAGCCTTCTTTCATCCTTTAAAAGTTGAACGTGCACGGCATAAATTTGTGAAAATTCTAACGTATGTTTTTTTAAGGGTGTTTAATTAGTCAGATCCTCTGGATGGTTTGAAAGTGTTTGCACACAACATTTTAGAAATATTCCAAAAATAAGGATCAATGTTTAGACTATGACAAATATAATTTTTGTAAAGTTATTGCTTATTAGACGTTAGAAGTTCTGTTTCTAGCTAGAAAATCACTCAGAAAATCACTCTACAGCTAAATTATACGTTATCTATGGTTTCCTAGCATTGCTAATTCCCTAATATTCCCTAAAAACAGCAACTAAGAGCAATTTAATCATAGATTTTCTTTCTTTCTTTCTTTCTTTCTTTCTTTCTTTCTTTCTTTCTTTCTTTCAATTCCAACAAATACAATGTGCAAGAACAATGTGATCTTTTCTACACTACATGTTCAGCTGAATAGTAGCAGGGCAAGAAGTACAACCTAAAAGCAACAAAGTTCCAGTGACAAATTAGAACTGTATCATCCAACAGGGATCAATAGTAACACCATGGCTCCATAAATACAAAAAAAAATGAAACTACATTTGTAAAAAATAAAATAAAATAAAATAAAACAGAATAAAATTACGGTTACTCAGACTGGAAAGCTTAACGCTGTTCATCTTTGGAGAAACCCAAATGCTTTTGTCAGCTCATTCATAACATTATGGGCAGCTAGCCTGTGGGAGCCATTAAGTCTGAAATGTGTTTTCTACACAATGGCCAAAGAGAATGAGGTTATTTTATAAGACGTGTAGTATAAACACACTTCCCATATTGGAAGATTAAATTACTCCACCTTCTTCCCAACACACACACACACACACACAAACACATTTAAACTACTTCCGCATTGGCAGTGGTTTCATTAACAACAAAATGTACTTCCATCAGCTTAAACAACTTCTTTATGGATGCAGGGTGAAGTTTTTTTGTTAGAAATTGAGCTACTTTTTTTGATCCTCTGAGTGATTTCAGCACTTTTTAAGATTAGTTCTTACACTGTATCAGATGAAAATCCTTACTGAATTTGACAACAGACTGCACAGTAACATGTGCTCTCCAAATAGATCCTTAAACAATGGACTGATTCGATAGAAAACCATCCATTCCATCATCATTCAATCAAATAAACCAACATTCTTTAAATGAGCTTGAGGTAATAAGGATTTGTTGTTTATTAGCATGTGTTGTTTAAATTTTGCCTGTGCTGTTGCCTTGTTTGTAGCTGTGCTGTGATTTTCCATCCTGTTGGTGGCTTTTAGATGAGCATTGTAGCAGCAATCTCTGTGAGAACTTCTCATTTGTGGCATATTTGGTCACAGAGGAACCAAATCAGCCAGTGAACATGTCATGCTATGTGTTTTATCTTAACTCGCATTGTTTTTTTATGATATGCGGGTGTCACTGTTAGGTTTTGGGGAAGATAATTAATCTGTTTGAAAAGTCCCATGCTTCCAATGAACATTGTGTTATTACATTTACATTTACATTTACATTTCTGATATTTGGCAGACGTTCTTATCCAGAGCGATGTACGAAAGTGCTTTAAAGTCTCTATTAATGAATACATTAACACCGGTTCAATAGGTCACAGACTTAGGATACCTTCAGCCGAAAAACTGTGTTGGGAGGGGTTTTTTGTACAATATACAACAATACATAAAACAAACAGAGAAAATAAGAGCTAGTTTAAGTGTTTCAGGAAGAGGTAGGTCTTCATCCATCGTTTGAAGACGGTCAGTGACTAGGCTGTTCGAACATTTAGGGGAAGCTCATTCCACCACCTCGGTGCCAGAGCAGAGAAGAGTCTGGACGTATACCTACCTCTTACCCTGAAAGATGGTGGGATCGTTCGAGCAGTGCTAGTAGATCTGAGAGAGCAAGGTGCAGTGTGAGGAGTGACGAGAGCTTTGAGGTAAGCCATTCTTGGCTTTGTAGGCAAGCATCAGTGTTTTGAATCTGATGCGTGCAGTTACCGGAAGCCAGTGGAGGGATCGCAGCAGTGGGATGGTGGGTGAGAGCTTAGGCATTTAGCTGATTTCTTAAACTAATGCTAGCTAGCCAAACTGAGTGAGGTTTGAAAAGCTAAATGAGCATTTCTGACACTCTGCAAAAGTTCTGAAGGATTTTAGCTTAATCTTTATTGGAAAGCAACATTTCAACATTAGCATTTCAACATGATTAGCAGGATAGTTTACAAGCACACAAAATAACAAAGTAGCACATGATTCCCTTTTGTTTAGTACTAAAACATGGCTGATATTTGAATAATGTTAACAAGTGCTTGATAAAGCATAAGCTCAAGAGAAACATTTATTTTTCAAGAATATAGAAATGTATCTAGGGAGCCTTAATAAACCTATGATTTCCCCTAGGGTGTGTTAATGTTAGCTAATACATTTCCAGCTAAACTAGACAAATCTTTTGTTTTAGGTTTCTCATGACAGAAGCAATACTGGCTCCAGATTATTCATGAATTTATTCATATATAAAGCTACAAAGATTAATGCTAGGTTAAATGTTGATATTAGCATTTGGACCTTTCTGTATTTAGTCTTGATTGAAATCCCCATCCCTCAGCTTTGTAAAATTTTAAAAAGAGGATTAAATCAGATGAAGCACACTACAGTGGAAGGGTTAACTGCATGAAAGTGTGAAATAATTTAAACTTAACTTGTTAAGAGAAATTTAGTTGAACTAAGCAATTTAGAATACTATTTCTTCAGGACATCCACTCCACTGGTGCTCTTCACTCTGAGGTTGTAAATACCACGTGAAATAAACATCTACATTGGTTTGAATCACAAAAAAGGGCACAACCAACCAACAATACCCAGCAGGAGCTGATCAGTGAATGGCTATGGGTGGAGGTGGGAGGACTAGCTGCTGAGAGCACGGAAGTGAAAAGCTCCCCAGACGCAATTAAAATCCTCAGGACATCAATAAGTAATGAATGTCAACAGCAGCGTGTTGTTTGGCTTGGCAGGGTGCTGGTGGCACACAGTTTCTGATGTCCAGAGCATACAGAGGAACAAGTGGTAGAAGAGTTTGCTTGCTATCAGCCTGGTCTGCGATCAGTTTTTAATGTAGATAAATGGTACTGAAAACAATATTCATGAGCTGTACTGATCCTGAGTCAGCAGAGTCAGCAAAGTCTGGGAAATGTCATGTCCCTGTGGAATGTGGCGGACATTTAAGATGTTCAAGCAGTTGGCGTATGAAGCTGAAGTCAGATGCTTAGTATATATATATACATGTATGTGTAACAAGCAGATCGAATTTAATTCATCAGCATTTTAAAATCTGGTGTTAATATAGTGCTAAATGCTCAGTAATATTCCATGTCATGTGCAAAAGTTTGTACGCTCTTTGGGTAAAAGGGTGTGGTCAAATACTGTATGTCAATATATAAGAATAGTTGCTATTAACTATAATCATTTATATTAACTTTAAAATAGATTTTATTTCTGCATTCATTTGTTTATTCACTTATTGCTGGTGTATGTATACTGCTGGGAATTCTTGGGTCCTGCATATATGTGTAAGCATTGTTGCAGACCATGTACACCCTTTCCTGAAAACGGTATTCCCTGATGGCTGTGGCCTCATTCAGCAGGATAATGCGCCGTGCCACAAAGCAAAAATGGTTCAGGAATGGTTTGATGAGCACAACAACGAGTTTGAGGTGTTGACTTGGCCTCCAAATTCCCCAGATCTCAATCCAATCGAGCATCTGTGGGATGTGCTGGACAAACAAGTCCAATCCATGGAGGCCCCACCTCTCAACTTAGAGGACTTAAAGGATCTGCTGCTAACATTTTGGTGCCAGATACCACAGCACACCTTCAGGGATCTAGTGGAGTCCATGCCTTGACAGGTCAGGGCTGTTTTGGCAGCAAAAGGGGGACCAACACAATATTAGACAGGTGGTCATAATGTTATGGAGGATCTGTGTGTGTGTGTGTGTGTGTGTGTGTGTGTGTGTGTGTGTGTGTGTGTGTGGAAATGGTTCATACTCCTGCTGTTATACTCACTGTAACTGTAACACTGAATATTCCCTCGCATCCTTGTAAAGACTTTATGCATAGTAAAGAAATATTTTTTTGCAGCTCCAACATCTCCTATCTCCTGAACACAAGCCTAAATTTTATGTTTAGACAATGAATGAATAAATCTGATTTAATATTCAGAATTTATACAAGCCATAATTGAGTTCACTGTAAGCTGCCCTTTTTTACAGGCCTCCTGTCACCACAGTGCCCAGAGAGAACAATTTCTGCCACGGCAGAATTGATTATGTTCTCAATATTTGTGCCAGTAAAACCGCATGTAAAGCACTTCCTTTAATGAGCGCAACCTAAAAAGTTTGTGGCGTGATTTTT
Organism: Hemibagrus guttatus; assembly: GCA_033459395.1. NCBI lineage: Eukaryota > Metazoa > Chordata > Actinopteri > Siluriformes > Bagridae > Hemibagrus > Hemibagrus guttatus. The sequence goes on from JAUCMX010000023.1 coordinate 4,749,156, forward strand.
TTTTTTAAATCTAATGTTGTAAGGCTCTAATACTTTCTTGGAAATACATCATGCAGACTGTAGTATTGCTTATGACTGTAAAGTAAATGTGTCACATCTCACCAGGGGATAACAGGTGCACATCATGCTGTTCCCAGTCAGTACCTTCGAGAACAGGGGGAGGACAGAGCAGCACGGCCTGCCTTGATACAAAAAATGAATGAATAAAGCATCCTTGTCATCTCTTCATCTCTCAGACGTTCCTCATCATGTGATTACCCTCATCTGTATTCCCAGGCTGACAAGCCGGCGAGATCGTGAGACAGTCGGCTCATTTGGTGGCCGCGATGTTTCCTTTATTCTCTGAGAAACACATCTCAACCTGTTTCACACTTGTGCTATTAGAGGAGCTGTTTATATGCGAGTGTGACAGCCAGGCGATGAGAGGACCGTCAAAGTGAAGTCGACGTTTTCTCAGCATCTGCACATGCCCACTTTTAGAGATTTTTATATCCATCGGCCTGAGGGAATTGAGGGTCATGTTATTATAATAGTAATAAGATTTCTATTTGTACATCACAGCATGGGTTTTTAATACACTGAAATAAATTTACAGGAATATTAAGTCCATCAGTACAAAAAAACAGTGACTAAAATCAGTAAAAGCAGTGTATTTAGCTTTCTAATGATGAATTGCGGGGGAGCACGGTGGCTTAGTGGTTAGCACGTTTGTCTCACACCTCCAGGGTTGGGGGTTCGATTCCCGCCTCTGCCGTGTGTGTGGAGTTTGCATGTTCTCCCCGTGCCTCGGGGGTTTTCTCCGGGTACTCCGGTTTCCTCCCCCAATCCCAATCCCAATCCAAAGACATGCATTGTCTTTGATTGGCATCTCTAAATTGTCCGTAGTGTGTGATTGCATGAGAGTGTGTGTGTGCCCTGTGATGGGTTGGCACTCTGTCCAGGGTGTATCCTGCCTTGATGCCCAATGATGCCTGAGATAGGCACAGGCTCCCCGTGACCCGAGAATAGTTCGGATAAGCGGTAGACAATGAATGAATGATGAATTGCATACACTATATGGCCAAAGGTCTTAAACACACAACCAACATGCTGTTATAATCCACATCTGCTTTTCACTTGGGAATGAAGTGCCCAAGGTTTTATTCTACTGGCAAATAATTTAGCTTTTTGTAAAAATAAAACTTGAAATAAGGAATAAAAGCCAACAGAATCACATTTTCAAGCTTTAAATGAGTAAAACATTTCAAATTATGGGCTTATCCAACTAATTCAATATTTATATCTATGACAGACAAATTAGATGAATTGTACAGAACCTCCCCAACATGCATACAGCAATGAATTAGATATAACTTCATTACATCTCTAAAATATCCTAAATAGCACATTTAAACTGTCTTGACGATACAGCACCGCATTTCTCACACAAAGTCATTTTAGCTTTGTGCAGTTCCATAAAGTCCCACATGAACTGAAGGAAATCTCATGAAAAGAGACCTGCATACTAATAGAAAGGGACAAAAGGGTCATAATTTGTATTCAGTTCCTGAACTGTAAGGCTAAAATAAATAAAGCATTTATCCTAAAATGTCACCAGATAACCTGAGGATTTAATTTGTAGGGAAATTTGCCAAAAGAGAAGAAGATTTGTACGAGTTCCAAGAGTTGTGTGAGGTTGTTGAAGACAGGATGAAAAAGCACTTACTGAAGACCGTCCTCTGTCTATATCCTGTCTCTTGGCAAAAGCCCATGACTTCTAACTTCTGAGAGTCTGGAAGTTTCCACACTAGTTTTTCTGAATACCTTAGCAATTTAAAAAATAAATAAATAAATAAATAAATAAATAAATAAATAAATAAATAATTTTACACAAACAAGTTGTAATGAGTGAAAGCACAAATTTTCCATTTGTCAATTAAAATGTTTTAGATTACGAGTGCTCCTCTGACGAAGGAGATACAACATGACCCCATCTGATAGGATGCATTTATCTGAAAGCATGCTCTGAAATAATTAGTCTACAATATTGCAGTATCTACATGGTCAATACATGGGAATCAATTCAGGAAGTGACCCGTGATGAATAAACTGAGTCAAAAGAATAGAGATGAAGTGCTGCTAAAATATAAGTTCTTGATATCTGGAAGAATAAAAAAACTAAATGTTTTCAGCTATTATTTATTCTTATTTATTAAACATCACCTGATTTACTTTACATCAAAGATTTTCTGCGTTTTCTGTCTGAATTTTTGGTTTTGGTTTTAGATTTTTCAGTCACAACCTTTTCAATCTTCTCACATTGCTCTTTAATTATGTTCAGTATCAGAAGTTAACAGAAGCAAACAAAATTTGTACATTAAGAAAGAGAGAGAAATCTGAGGAGTTAATGAAGCTGCTTTCCAAATGATTCTTTTTTCCACATATTACTATAAATTTTTTTAAGCAGATTATTTCCTGGCACATTGTCTTTCTTTTCACAAAAGTATTCAAGCGATGCACTTGTTATGATCACATTCTCTCCAAAACTGTTTCACGGAAACAAGCTTCTCCAGATATTTCTCCTATGTATGGGTTATTCGTTTGCCAGTTGCCATGGTTACACTTGTAGCACCGTGTGAGTTTGATATGGCCACAAATGATAACCTTCCAAAAAAAAAACTAATAATAATAAAATAACAATATTGGAATTAGTGTATAAAATTATCCATGATGATAATTTTTGAACTTAACCTTTAAGTCTTATTGTGTTGCCATGGTTACGCTGGTTGCGCCATGTGAGTTTGATATGGACACAAATGATGACTTTCCAAAAAGAAAAGGAAAATTGAAACAAATTCTCAAAATTAATTCTGCATAAAGTGTATCACTGCCTAATAGTGTCACAGTGTGTGAGCCTAAAACATAAGCATTTTGAAATTGTTGCCATCTATTTAACAGCATAAAATGTTCAGATTCAATTTGAATGACAAACATGTACTTCACTATTTGGGTTCAATAGATACTTTAAATGAATTGTAATTGATATTCATGATCACATAGTTTCTATGAGTCAGTGATTCATTTCACATGCAACTGAGGCTCTGTGTTTAAATCGACATCCTTGTCAGTCTTCTTTTGTTTGCAAGTATTTTCAATCGACCTTGTTATGTTCACGTAGATTCATGATTCATTTGCATTTTAGTGTGTCTGCAGAAATTGATCAGAGTCCCTTGAATCAGTGAATCATTTGATTCATGCTTACTCTTGCACCATGAGTTAGTGAATCAAAATAGAGTCAAAACAGAGTGAATCAGTTGATTCGATGAGTTCAATGAATTTAAAGGCGTTCAAACTGCTAAACAAATTTAAACGAATCATTTTCTTGAACTGATTCTGTAAGTCATATAAAGATTCAAAAATGTAATTCCTTAAACTTGTAAACAACTATTTTTCCTTGTTCACTCCACCTACTTTGTGTGTACACTGTCTGCTCCTCCTCCTGACACTAGATCTCCAGCTCTAGTGTCATGAAGTCCCTCACCACTGATATGAACGAATTTCAAAATGATATAAGAATACTTCCAGGTACAGTCTTTACACAGAATTGCAACTATACCCCTCTCCCTTTTTGTTCTGCAAACAAAATCTCTCTCGGTCGGATTCTTGGCTCTCAGCGGTAAAATAAAAGAGGAAATAAATTTACACTGTCTGCTTCTGCTGAGTAAGTGACATGCTCTGGATTCTGACCTTCACTTTCCCTTCCAATCTTATAGGTTTGTGTCATCTCTCTGGGATTGACACTCTTAGTGACTAACACAAAAACAGGCCTCACATCTGAAGCTTTTAAGCCAATCGATATAAATTGGGGTGGGTTTATAGGGGTTTCGCTGTAGCAAGCTCCCTATTATTGTGTTCATCTGTCTGATGTGACACTACAGATTTTTCTGCAATAAGTACGAGCAAATGTTAAAACTGTCTTCACCAGATGAAATACAGGGTGACGCTTTAATGTATTTTATCACCGGACGAGAATGAGAAATCTTTCAGAGAAATAAATCAAAATACAGATACAGAATTATTAGGTTTCTATGTTTAATCATTAGTTACCTCTTAAATATTTCACTATTCACAGATTTAATGTGTTTATGGGTTGAATGTTGCTTTCTGGATGTTTGAAACTCATATAACACAAGAATCTATCAAACCAAATGCTGTAGAACTTAACATCATCTATAAAACTCTGAATTTTTTTCCGGTAATTTGGATTGATGTGACACATATCCAGCCGTTTTTTTGTTTATTTTTTGTTTTTTTCGGTCATGCATATATATTCATTATAATTTAGTAGAGCTTCCTCATATCTCATCTTTCACCTTAATGGCAAATGTTTCGTCCCAACAGCATTCTAGATACACCAATCTCAATTCAGTCATGCATTAAGAATATAAATGAAGCTCTCGCTCACTACTGGGTTGTTTCCATCAAAAACAACACAACAAACCCTCAAAACATGGACATCATTAATATGGAGCCATCCAAGGCCAGAGAGAGAGGAAACCCAACCCTGAGTTTAGAATAGCAGTAATAAACAAAAAACAAAAGAAAAGAAGACTCCTCAATATCCTCAATCCTCGATATCCTCATCTCTAATCTGTCTCTTAACCTAAAGCTTCTTTCTCAAGACCTATTTCAAGACATGTCTGATAACTGGAGCTAAAAGAAAAAAAAAAAAGGATCAGGTTGATTACATACTGTATCTTCCTGAATATCTTCAGAATTCTCTTCCATTTTCCAGCTTCAAGATTATTCATCTTCTTCAGAATTATTGGCACCCTTCGTCAATGAAAACTAATTCATGAATAAAACAATAATATTAAAAAAATGTGTTTATAAAAGTATGCGTGTTAGTATATTTTGAACTTAACCCTTAAATCTTAAGGTTTTCCTTTTTTTTCTTTTTTTTTTAATTTTCCACCATATACCACCTAAAATGTTTTTGTCTCATGTGTCAATGTTTTAATTGACTTCTAGATACTGTATTGATCTAAATTTTTGAGACCTTCATATCAAAGCTGTTTGTGTCTTATAGCTGATGGACATGTCAGGGCGTGGTATGTTGTTTCCCAAGTCATAACCTCCTGGCAGAGACAACAAGGGTTTGGGTTCAAATCTAAAATACCCTGTTATTTCTAAAATTCATGTTGTCTACACTGATCTTCCACCATTTACAGTAGTTTTATACTTTCGTACTTCACCCTTTTTCACCAAGCGTACCGAAGGTTTTAATTTGGTCTCCTCTGTCCAGAAACACACCATGATTGCAATGAGGCTTAATGAATTCCAAGAGCTGCATTTTTTTTGCGAGTATCTCAGAAAGATCTTTGAATAGTTTATTTAGAGATTTATGAGCCACTGTATGACCTTTCTTCTGAAGGGTGCCAATAATTCTGTAGGAAGGTGTTGTATAGCCTCAGGAGTATGATGAAATGCATGGAAAGGACAGTTATCTCCTCATTTCTTCCTCCTCTCAGGAACGGATGTGTAATAAAGCAGATAAAGTCAATCACTGTCGTGTGGAAAGGACACACAGGCTGGGCTCCATCGTATCACAGAGAAGCTAGGAGACGGCACTAAAGACGTCCTTCCTGTTCGCAAGTAGTCAGGGACATTTTGTTGGAGGGGTGATGGTGAGGAATGACACACACACACACACACACACACACACACACACATACACACACACTTGAGGGATAATGTGATGACATTTGAGCAGTGTGGGATGTCAGTACCCCTCTCCCAGACCAAGAGCTGAGTTCTCTCAGCAGGTGATGGAGAGATCCGGTACAGGGAGATAATCTGTCTCACACACACACACACACACACACACACACACACACACAACACACACACACACAAACTTGTATTGTCATATTACATGAAGCTCATTTTAAATCCTTAATTAAATGCACACTTTCCAAATCACAAACTGAGAAAAGTCCATTTTAGGACATTTGGAAAAAATTCAAATGAGTGGTTTGTGTGGTGGTCTGGGAAACCCCATCGGCTGTTGGATTAATTCTGGCAAACTGCCAAAAAAAACACAAAAAAAAGTTTTGCTCAATTTTGACCATGGTTTTTACATCTAATATTTTCCTATCTCATTTAATCCAAATAATGTGGGTGTGTTATATTTACTATGTAATCTTGCCTTGCTTTATCAGAGGAATGTTTGTAGGATGTATCTGATCGTAAATTCGGGTTACAAAACTGTAATCCTGGCTTTTCAAGGACATAAGAGAGTGACCATTTCTCAATGTGTTCATCTGCAAGCTTGCATCCTTGTGCACTTGTCTATGTCATCATCCGCTGCCAGGATTCGATTACAATACTCAAGAATGCAAGTACTGGGGACACATGAAATCTCAAGTTCACTTGAAACTTCAACTTGAAAAGATGATGTGACAAAACAATGTCGAATAATGGAAGCCTGACCCAAAACGTCTGTTTAACAGCAATTATCTAAATCTGCATCTAAAAAGAATGATTTTGAGAAAGGGTTCAGATTAAGATGGAGATTGTTGAAAGGTTAAATTTATTTCTTTAGAGGTATTTCAATTAAATTATGGTAGTTTCCATCCTGAGGTAATGCTAAACAAAATCAATGAGCTTGCTACATTCAGCCATTATTGCCGTTATTCAGTCGTTATTGTCCATACTGTCCCAGTTCTGTCCTGTTACCGTCCCGCTACTGCTACTGGTCCTGTCCCTGGCCCTTAGATAGTTGACAAAATTAGTGTAGCAATGCTAACTCATTGGTCACTCAAAATAAGTTAATTGTATTGTTTTAGAATTTAAAATGCTTGGTGTTGTGAAAGTTAACTTTTGTTGAACGGCTCATGTAAACAGTGGAGGATCTAATGTTTGTAATGTTTGCATGTGAGGTTCTTTGGTTTTTGGCGTTCATTTCAAACATACTGTGAGCAGTGTAGAGAACATATAGCAAAATGTGTCATATAAAAAAAAGTAGATTTTTATTCAGAGTTATTTAATTATTGCAAGGTCTAGACTACTATCTGGTGGTCAAATTGGAGAAATATACATAAATCCTGAATTTTGGCTGGTCGAATGTCAGAAAATTGACAAACCATTAAGGTCCATTGTGTGTGTGTGTGTGTGTGTGTGTGTGTGTGTGTGTGTGTGCGTGAATTTTCTTTCTTTCTTTATGTTTTTTAAGTAAATATGCTTGATTTAAAACTCAGTCTTTGATTTAGACTTAATTTTCCGATTTTCCCAATAAATTAATATTACTCCATTTCAACAAGCCAAACACTTCTGTTGTAAAGCGATGCTGTTGAAAGTAATTACAGTCAGAAGAAATCGGTTTAGCGGGTCAAAGTTCATCTCTGCGTTGTCAAGGAAACGCTTTCTGAATCTACACAACTGACGTATAAAACGGACATATTCTTTTATTTTAATTGTTTCTTTTTTTCTTTTTTTAATTATTGAAAAATATAACGATAAATAAATGTATACAGTATAAATGTACTTGGTAGTCAAATTAAGCATATGGTTTTAAAATTATTGACGGGCAGATGAAGGCTCGGGAAGCTGTTGAGAATTGAAAACAAGGCACAGCGACATCTGCTGGTGAGCAGACATTACAGCAGGCATACTGTAATATACTACATATAATATTGTGTTGGTCCCCCTTTTTTTGCTAAAACAGCCCTGACCCGTCATGAACTGTGTATTCTGACACCTTTCTATCAGAACCAGCGTTAACTTCTTCAGCAATTTCAGCAACAGTAGCTCGTCTGTTGGATCGGATCACACATGCCAGCCTTCGCTCCTCACATGCATCAATGAGCCTTAACCGTCCATGACCCTGTCGCCGGTTCACCACTGTTCCTTCCTTGGACCACTTTTGATAGATACTGACCACTGCAGACCGGGAACACCCCACAAGAGCTGCAGTTTTGCAGATGCTCTGATCCAGTGGTCTAGCCATAACAATTTGGCCCTTGTCAAACTCGCTCAAATCCTTACGCTTGCCCATTTTTCCTGCGTCTAACACATCAACTTTGAGGACAAAATGTTCACTTGCTGCCTAATATATCCCACCCACTAACAGGTGCCATGATGAGGAGATCGTCAGCGTTATTCACTTCACCTGTCACTGCTCATAATATTATGCCTGATCGATGTATATTCCAGTCGGATTTGATTTAAAAATACAATCTGTGACCAAGCTTCTCACTTTGCCTTTAATTCCCCACCATGCCATTCAGGTGTCCTCAGCCTTAGCTAGATGAATTGCTTTCTGAGTTTGGAGAACTCTTTTTTAACCCCTGGGATGAAGTGGCACCACAGCAGTGTAAGAATCCATGTTCAAAGAGGTCCACATGCCTGTCTATCTCAGCAGCAGCCTTCACTTGGCCTTCTTTCTATCATCATCATCTTCAAGGCCTCCCAACCAGGGATGATTTATATAGGGTCCAGAAGCTTAAAGACCTTGAAGCCTTCATTTTCATTCACTGACACCAGTTGGGCATCCGTTATGATCACATCCAGCAAGTCCTCATCCAGTTGTGGATCCAAAAGAAAGTATAATCCTCTGTCCTATGTCATTTAATCTTATATTAATGGTAACAATAATAATTAACAAGATAAACAAAAAAAACTTTAAAAGCCATTTATAAAGGGAGGTTCGTTTGATAAAATATTAGGTAGTTGAGAGTAGGTTTTCAATGCAAGATGAAGTGATCAAAGTGATATTTTAAAAGGAATCATGCACATAATGTATTAGTGCAGTCATTTCTAAAAGGGACCAGACAAAACATGATTCGGGTAAAGTATATATAGAAAATAATGAAATAAAATAATTACCAGGAATGATCTTGATCATCATCATTAGGGTGTGATGCTGTGGTACTTTCATCCTTGGCGTGAGGACACAGCTGATACTAAACATTAAAATAACACTAAATAATGATTAAATAAATAATAATAATAAGAAGAAGAAGAAGCGGGGGGCACGGTGGCTTAGTGGTTAGCACGTTTGCCTCATACCTCCAGGGTTGGGGGTTCGATTCCCGCCTCTGCCGTGTCTCGGGGGTTTCCTCCCCCAGTCCAAAGACATGCATGGTAGGTTGATTGGCATCTCTAAATTGTCCGTAGTATGAGAGTGTGTGTGTGCCCTGTGATGGGTTGGCACTCCGTCCAGGGTGTATCCTGCCTTGATGCCCTATGATGCCTGAGATAGGCACAGGCTCCCCATGACCCGAGTGTAGTTCGGATAAGCGGCAGACAATGAATGAATGAATGAATAAGAAGATATGAACTTTATTAATTCCAAAGGAAATTCTTTGCCAGAGACAGAAAAAAAATAAAATATTTATTTAAAAATATATATTAAAAATATTTATTATTATTATTATTATTATTATTATTATTATTACTATTATATTAATATTATATATTATTATTTAATTTATAAAATAAAATTCAAATATATATTACAAAGTATTATTATTATTATTGAGGCATTGGTGGCTCAGTGGTAGGTTTCTCACCTATCATGCGGAAGGCCCGGGTTTGATACCCAGCCAATGCCTCAACCCCAGCCACTGGATGCACTGCTGGTCCCAAGCTGTTCGGGGTCGCCACAGCGGACCGACTGGTCCGCACAACAACTTGGCACAGGTTTTACGCCGGATGCCCTTCCTGCCACAACCCTCCCATTTTTTCCGGGCTTGGGACCGGCACTGCATCCAGTGGCTGGAATCGAACCCGGGCCTTTCGCATGATAGGCGAGAAGCCTACCACTGAGCCACCAATGCCTCTAGTAATAATAATAACAATAATAATGGGAAAAGAGTAAATAATAACAAATTTACATGACAGAATAATAATTTATTTCATTTGGTGTTAGTCAAAGTGTTCCCACACTCTTGTGTGATTGTCCCAATATTTTAATCAGTCTCTCAGTGTGTGTGTGTGTGTGTGTGTGTGTGTGTGTGTATCAAAACAACCCCAGCAGTTTCATTCACACACCTTTTATAGTTAGCACAGTAGCACCTCCTCTGGTGTTTTTGTGACATTTACGTCATCAGGCATGTGGTCATGGTAAGTTTCAAAACAATGAAACCATGGGAGTCGCAGTAAGAGAATAGAGGTGCTGTCGTGTTGAGAGCAGATCCGTAGTGTCTGAAAAACAAATGGGGTTTGTTTGTGTTCGCTCCATCTCAGGATTGTTCCAGAAACAAATTCTATGTCCTCACGCATTAAAAAAGACTTTACACGGTAAGGATCTCAGTATTTATTTATTTATTTATTACACCTATTGTTACCTGGTCAACTGCACCTGGAATGCTGCGGGTTCGGCTCTAAAGAAGTGTCACTGTCTTCAAGTCTTTTTAGTCTATCGACAGATGTGCACATCTGTCTAAAACAAAAGTCTTAATTTTAACAAACCATGAACACATTAGGCAGTAAATGAGATCATGTGACATTAAGCAATGTAAAGGTAAACAATCTCACAGGATGAATTCAAAAGTATTTGTCATTATATTGACTTCATATCTCTTTATATTGCTACGGCACAATAACGAGATGATCTATTGAAACGATGATTTCAAAAATAACGAGATACTAAGTTTGGGATGCCTGAAATAACCACTCCAATAAATCATGATGGTCTACCATGTTCAATTTTTTTTTTGTTTATTTGCAAATAAAATGTTGCTTACCTTTCAGCGGTGTTTTCTACTTCAATTTGAACTTAATCTGTTCATAAAGAGCTTTAGAAAAGATAATGTTAAAGATTTTCCAAACCTTGTAAGTATTACTGTTGTAAGAAGTTGTTACTTAGATCAGCATCGTAATATGTAGTCAGGCTTACAAGTAGTGATGAATTTGGATATACTACATGTGGAAAAATTCTCCTGTGCCACCAAACCACCCTTCTTTAGTGTACTATTGGGGCTTAATTCTAAATTATGTTTTTATATTTCTATACGTTGACATGTCAAGGTATTTCAGGCTCCATCCAGAATGTGTTTGTGGCTCAAAAATAATTCAGTGTCCAGGGTTCGAATAAACAGCATTGACTTCTGAATTTTAAGGTTTTGAATCATTATGCATGTGATCTTTGGTTCAAACTGAAATGTTAAGTTTCAGCTAAGTTAACTGAGTGTTTAGGAATGTCTAACACTTAAACCCTCAAACTAAGTCTGACTAAGAGTTTAGGGTTTGACTATAAGACTGAATTGTTTAAAACATATTCTGTATGCCCCCTCCTTGAACCGCCACCTTATTGTGGTGGAGGGGTTTGAGTACCCGAATGAACCTAGGAGCCATGTTGTCAGGGGCCTAGTGCTCCTGGTAGGGTCTCCCAAGGCAAACGGGTTCTAGGTGAAGGGTCAGACTAAGAGCGGTTCTTATGGACTCTTATGGAAGTAAAATCGAGGACCGTTACGTCGCCCGGACTGGCGTCACCGGGGCCCCACCCTGGAGCCAGGCCTGGGGTTGGGGCACGCAGGCGAGCGCCTGGTGGCCGAGTCTTTGCCTGCGGGACTCGGCCTGGCACAGCCCGAAGAAACGACGTAGGCCCACCTTCCCGTAGGCCCACCACCCGCAGGAAGGAGCATAAGGGTCCGGTGCAATGTGTTTTGGGTAGCGGTCATGGGCGGGGGCCCTGGCGACCCAAACCCTGGACAAAGAATCTGGCTTTTGGGACATGGAATGTCACCTCACTGGGGGGGAAGGAGCCCGAGCTGGTGAGGGAGGTTGAGCGGTACTGGCTAGAGATAGTCGGGCTTGCCTCCACACACAGCCTGGGCTCTGGAACCCAACTCCTTGAGAGAGGTTGGACTCTCTTCTTCTCTGTAGTGCCCCATGGTGAGAGGCGTCGGGCTGGGGTGGGCTTGCTTATAGCCCCCCAGCTCAGCTGCCATGTGCTGGAGTTTTCCCCGGTAAACGAGAGGGTTGTTTCCCTGCGCCTTCGGGCCGGGGATAGGTGTCTCACTGTTGTTTCGGCTTATGGGCCGAATGGCAGTGTGGAGTACCCAACCTTCTTGGAGACCCTGAGAGGGGTTCTGGAAGGTGCTCCGACTGGGGACTCCATAGTTTTGCTGGGGGACTTCAACGCCCATGTGGGCAATGACAGTGATACCTGGAGGGGCGTGATTGGGAAGAACGGCCCACCTGATCTGAACTCGAGTGGTGTCCTATTGCTGGACTTCTGTGCTAGTCACAGCCTGTCCATAACAAACACCATGTTCAAGCATAAGGGTGTCCATCAGTACACGTGGTACCAGGACACCCTAGGCTGGAGATCAATGATTGACCTTGTGATCGTGTCATCTGACCTTCGGCCGCATGTCTTGGACACTCGGGTGAAGAGAGGGGCGGAGCTGTCAACCGATCACCACTTGGTGGTGAGTTGGATCCGCTTGCGGAGGGGGATGCCGGACAAACTTGGCAGGCCCAAACGTATTGTGAGGGTCTGTTGGGAACGTCTTGCTGATCCCTCTGTTAGGGGGGTCTTCAACTCCCACCTCCGGGAGAGTTTCAACCAGATCCCGAGGGAGGTTGGGGACATTGAGTCCGAGTGGACCATGTTCTCCACCTCCATTGTTGATGCAGCCATCCGGAGTTGTGGCCGTAAGGTCTCTGGTGCCGGTCGCGGCGGCAATCCCCGAACACAGTGGTGGACACTGGAAGTAAGGGATGCCGTCAAGCTGAAGAAGGAGTCCTATCGAGCCTGGTTGGCTCAGGGGACTCCGGAGGCAGCTGAGGCATACCGGCAGGCCAAGCGGACTACAGCTGTGGTGGTCTCGGAAGCAAAAACTCGGGTCTGGGAGGAGTTCGGTGAGGCCATGGAGAAGGACTATCAGACGGCCTCAGGGAAATTCTGGCAGACTGTTCGGCGCCTCAGAAGGGGTAAGCAGCTCTCTGCCAACACTGTTTATGGTGGAGATGGAGAGTTGCTGGTCTCGACTGGGGATATTGTCGGACGGTGGAAGGAATACTTCGAGGATCTCCTCAACCCTAATGACACGCCTTCTGTAGAGGAACCAGAGGCCGGGGACTCAGAGGTAGATTCATTCATCACCCAAGCTGAGGTCACTGAGGTAGTTCAGCAGCTCCTTGGTGGCAAGGCACCGGGGGTGGATGAGATTCGCCCTGAGTACCTTAAGTCTCTGGATGTTGTGGGGCTGTCTTGGCTGACACGTCTCTGCAACATAGCGTGGCGGTCAGGGACAGTGCCTCTGGACTGGGCGACCAGGGTGGTGGTCCCTCTTTTTAAGAAGGGGGACCGGAGGGTGTGTTCTAACTATAGGGGGATCACACTCCTCAGCCTCCCAGGGAAAGTCTATTCCAGAGTACTGGAGAGAAGAGTCCGACCGTTAGTCGAACCTCGGATACAGGAGGAGCAATGCGGTTTTCGACCTAGTCATGGAACACTGGACCAGCTCTATACCCTCCACAGGGTGCTCGAGGGTTCGTGGGAGTTTGCCCAACCAGTCCACATGTGTTTTGTGGACTTGGAGAAGGCTTTCGACCGTGTCCCTCGTGGCATTCTGTGGGAGGCGCTCTGGGAGTATGGGGTCCGTGGCCCTCTGTTAAGGGCTGTACGGTCTCTATATAACCGGAGCAGGAGCTTGGTTCGCATTGCCAGCTGTAAGACAGATCTGTTCCCGGTGCATGTTGGGCTCCGACAGGGCTGTCCTTTGTCACCGGTTCTGTTCATTGTTTTTATGGACAGAATTTCTAGGTGCAGCCAGGGGCTGGAGGGAGTCCGGTTTGGGGACCACAGGATTTCATCACTGATTTTTGCAGATGATGTTGTCCTGTTGGCCTCTTCAGGCCTGGACTTACAGCATGCACTGGGGCATTTTGCAGCTGAGTGTGAAGCGGCTGGGATGAGGGTCAGCACCTCCAAATCCGAGGCCATGGCTCTCGACCGGAAAAAGGTGGCTTGCACCCTTCAGGTTGGAGGGGAGGTCCTTCCTCAAGTGGAGGAGTTTAAGTATCTCGGGGTCTTGTTCACGAGTGAGGGAAGGATGGATCGTGAGATTGACAGACGGATCGGTGCAGCGGCAGCAGTAATGCGGTCTATGTACCGGTCTGTTGTGGTGAAGAAGGAGCTGAGCCGGAAGGATTAGATTACCAGTCAATCTACGCTCCTACTCTCACCTATGGCCATGAGCTCTGGGTCATGACCGAAAGGGTAAGATCCCGGATACAAGCGGCCGAAATGAGCTTCCTCCGTAGGGTGGCAGGGCGCTCCCTTAGAGATAGGGTAGGGAGCTCTGTCACCCGGGAGGAGCTTGGAGTAGAGCCGCTGCTCCTCCACATCGAAAGGGGGCAGTTGAGGTGGCTCGGGCATCTGTTTCGGATGCCTCCAGGACGTCTCCCTGGAGAGGTGTTCCGGGCATGCCCCACCGGGAAGAGGCCCCGGGGAAGACCCAGGACACGCTGGAGAGACTATGTCTTTCGGCTGGCCTGGGAACGCCTCAGGGTCCCTCCGGAAGAGCTGGAGGAAGTGGCTAGGGAGAGGGAGGTCTGGGCATCCCTACTTAGACTGCTGCCCCCGCGACCCGGCTCCGGATAAGCGGAAGACAATGAATGAATATTCTGTATGCCATTCAGTTCGCATTGAGGTATCATTTTAAGGCTTTTGAATGTTTGATTGTTTTTAAGCTTTTTGTCTCTCCATGTTCACGGGTTTTGGTTTAAGGGTATTGATCATTTCAGAGAGAATGTCACCATGACTAAAGCCATCTTCAAGGATTCTCAAACAGAAAATGTTGCCTTTTAACTTTTGGACTGTTTTTCCCCTTCTTCTGTCTCATGTAATCCTTCAAAAGTTCACATTTTCAGCTTTTCTAAAGCTTGCACAACCTTGATACTTTAACTTCATTCTTTAATCATTACAGAGGACAACATCCAGGACATACCAGACAACCAGCTGTAAACCTGCATCTAACACGTTCTTTTTTGAGGCCTTGTGTACGATTTCAAACTGCTGTCCTTCGCTCTGTGCAGGTTCAGTGAGATGGACTGCAACATGCAGATCAGCTCCATTATTAAGAGCAACACCTTCTCGTGCTTTAATTGATGAGCTGATCGCTCTGGAGGCTCATCATCTACCACCAAACTCCCCTGTGACCATGAGAGCTCAGATGACGTGTGAGGATGGACATTTGTGGCAGTCCGTTTCTCATTATCAAACCGATGATGATGGAGTCATAGACTGTAAGTGATTTATTTAGTTACTGATAATTAAAAAAGTGTCATTTTTTTCTACTAGAAGGTAGAAAAGGTAAGTAAAAGTACTTTATATCTGTAACAGTGACAAAACATCCCTCTGTGGGTGGTTCGTACGTCGGCTGTGAGCCAATGGGTCTGTTTTGGAGTCTTCAGCCTGGTGAAAAAGAAGGTCTGAGGTAGGAGGAAAATTGTCATCTGAGGTTAGTCCTGTTTATAAAGCCTGAACCATGAAGACAAAAGAGGCAGCTTTTTAAAAATTGCCCGTTAAATAAGATAATATCAGGAACATTTGAAAACTCTATATTTTTAAAGCATATATATACCTTTATATATCTCTGTTACATCTGAAGATCAGTAATTGTTAAAAAGATCTGGTCAGTGCTTGACTTTTGACTTTTAATCACTTGTAACCAACAGCTCTGTAGATATTTCTTGGGACTGATTAAATGAAATTGAGAAACATGGAATTATCCCTTTTCTGTTCCATGCTTCAAGGTTGAGAAAGAAAGATGTGGAGACTCCATACACAGTGGATGTGTCTGTGCTGGAAGGCCACATCTCTCCTCTTAATTCCTCCAAGGATGAGCAGATTAGAAGAAAGCATGAGTGTGAGCTGGCTACCGTCTCACTTCACCGCTGGTACATGGCGCCAGGCGTGAGGAGGATCGAAATAAGGCAAAACAGAGTGGTGGGGACTTTATTTCTCCCTCCAGGTTAGTCTGATGATTGTAGACACACAGGCTATGTCTCCTTTGTTTAGACTGACAGGCACAAAAACCTGGTCACGCCTTCTTTTTGAACAACACCAAGCCGTGACTTTCTTCAGTGTGAGTGTACTGCATCTAAAATTTCACCTTACTCCCTATACCCTATAATTGCCCAAATGTAATCTGGGGGCTTGGCATTCCATAGAACACATTGTGTGGGATTTCAGGAGTGATCCAGATATTGTACACCATAGGTGTACTGCAGGTGTGATTGTACAATGGCAAAACCGCTTAGCTAGTTCACCATGTAGGTACAAATGAGACGTCTAAGGAAATGCACCCTGCATCCTGAATCACATACTTTGGGCGGGGCAACCAGGTGCTGATACTGGATGGAAAAATAAATTCAAGATGGCCGACAGCACATTATTTGTCTTCAACTGGGAAACGGCTTAAATTTCCAATTAGTTAACAAGCCATTAATGCTCTATTTGAGATAATACCACTCTTGTAAAATTCATACATTGGACAATAGAGTGCACAGTGTAAGTGCACAGTGTTTATTAATCACTAGGGACACAGCTCTAGACTTCTCTTATCTCAATATAAGACAACAGAAATGACAGTATTATAAGTAAACCGTACTGAATAGAATGTTTGTGAGGTTTCCTTGGAGTAGAAGATCTCTCACTTTTCTTCAAGGTCCAGGTCCATTTCCTGCAGTTGTAGATCTGTGGGGTTTGGCTCAAGGCCTGATAGAGTACCGTGCTGCTCTGATCGCCTCACATGGTCTGGCCTGCATGACTTTATCCTACTTTGATCACAAAGATCTTCCTGGACCCCGAAAACGTATCAATGTGGGAGACTCGTACTTAAAGGTGAGATTGTTTTTCTCTTTCAAATTCCTAATCATCAATCAGCAGCAGACAGATCAAAATTGTATATTATTTCAATAATTATAGTAAAGATATTTGTGTACTCATTATTGCCCCTTACACAGGAATTCTAACCAGTTGTGCCGACTTCTGCAGAAAGCTTCATCAGCTCCACCTACTCCTGCTGTTATTATTTCTTATCTGCTCTCAGTATAATGTCTCATCCCTAGTTGGTAATATTTGCCATAATATTAACACATTAGTAATTTAAATAACTGTTATCTTTTGCAGGATGAAGGAATGCAAGATCTTTGTGTAATATCAGTTATAGTCATGTGTGCTGAAAGTCAGGTTATAGGATTATGATCCTTCTACAATGCAATAAAATAACATTTTGTTATTGATTGAAGAAACTCAGAACCACTTTGCTGATACAGCTAATAATTGTTCATGACACGGCAATGCTTTGCATCCTAACTGGAGGTCATATCAGGTGACATGCAAGGGATCCAATTCTGCAGACTCTCTATTTGTCCCACAAGGCTCAGTGCTGGGACTGCTTCCGTTCTTCAGGTCCCACTCACAACGTCTGGCAGATCATGAGATCATCAGCTGAAACTGGATCAACTGAGCTGCTGTACATCCATGAAGACTCATCACCATGTCAAGATCTTGTGATCTCCCTTGACAACTCTCAGATCTCACCATTTGTCACGTAACCTTTCTTGTGGTAACAAGAAAATGGACAAGCGACGGTACTTCTCTCCTCACATC
The DNA here is from genome assembly GCA_033459395.1 of Hemibagrus guttatus. Classification (NCBI taxonomy): domain Eukaryota; kingdom Metazoa; phylum Chordata; class Actinopteri; order Siluriformes; family Bagridae; genus Hemibagrus; species Hemibagrus guttatus. The sequence goes on from JAUCMX010000023.1 coordinate 4,766,767, forward strand.
GCCTCAATTCATCTACCATGTTATGGTGTTTGTTTCTTTCCACAGAGGCAACACAGGTGCTGGTCCAGTTCTTTGTTATTTCAAGTCTGGATTACTGCAATTTATCACACCCTACTCTGCACCATGCTCCTTCAGAAGCTCTAGCACTGCTCGTTTGTACCCACAATCCCACAGGGTACAAGAAATACATGCATCAACACTCTTTCCCTGACCTGTCTCCAAGGTCATGGAATGACCCTCCTCTGACTGTTCGACTATCTCTTCACCGTGTATTTACTTTTTTTTTTAAATTTTTTTAAATTTTTTGTTTTCATTTTATTCAACTGTACCAACCTCTTCTACAGGGATTTAGACTGCTCTTAATCCCTGACCTGTGAACTAGCATGAGGATTTGTGGGGATGTTTTTAAAGAGACAACAAAGCACTTCTGTAAGTCACTCTTAATAATCTGTCAAACACTGTGTGTGTGTGTGTGTGTGTGTGTGTGTGTGTGTGTGTGTGTGTGTGTGTGTGTGTTCCCATTCCCTAGGCAGCATGGCAGGTTCTATGTGATCACCCCCAAGTGTGTGAGGATCGGATTGCGATCATTGGAATTTCCTTTGGGGTCTATATAGCTCTGCGAATCGCCACGTCCTTGTCAGTTAACGTAAGACTTTAGACAGTAAACAGCCAATCACGTTAAATAATAATGCTAACACGACTTTGACATGTTACAATGCTAACACTTGCACACAGCATCACTGATACACAAAACTGAGTATTCAAGAAAGCTATTAAATTCACTAAGCAGCTTCTGATATATAGGTGTGTGTTCAGTAACACTTTATACAGTGTAAAATCATGTCATTTAATCAATTGTGAATCACTTTATAACATATTATAAGGCATTTTTCCCAGTGCTTGCAAAAAAAATTACTCTACTTTACTATTCTCTATTCTCTGTACGCTCCATTTAACGAGTACAAGGCACTTGTATTGATTGGCTCAATTACTGTTTTTATAAGGGGGAAAAAGCATATTATTAATCATACTCCGAAGTTAAATTGCAGAGATACTTTATGAAATGTGTAAAGCTTTGCAGGTCTGGTAATTTAATCAGAGATTGACGTCACTGCATATCATGGCCATGTACTGAAACAACATGTAGGGATGATAAAATCCTTCTATTGCACAACAGACAAATTTGTTTTCCTCTCGTAACCTGTCTAGCCGAGGTGCGTGGTTTGCATCAATGGGACGTTCTGCAGCATCAACAAGTTTTTCGGTGAAGATGGAGAGAATATCAATGAGTGAGTAACTGTTACTGTGTGATATTTTATAGAAAACATACTCGGTTTTAAATGTGTATTTGAGCATGAGGAAAGTCTTCAGCACAGAGGACAGACTTGTGCTTTGCAGTCTATTAGTAACATAATAAGCTGCAAAGGCTGTTTAAAAGCTGCTGTAATCAGTCCCTTTGAGAATTCCTGTTTTTTCCCAGCACAGGAATGAACACAAAATCAAGCAAACATCATGATGTTCTGAGGAGCGTGCGGTTTTTCAAAAGTACTGCAGATTTTCGACAGATTTAGGCTAAGATATGTCAAACATGAGGATAGCTATGATAGAAAGTCTGTGCTTGAAATTTTTCCAATTGGTGTAACAAAAAAAGCACAAAAAATTCACATTTTGAGGGGAAAAAATGCAGCAAATTCAAGCATTTTTCTCACAACACTCACAAAAAAAAACTCTTTAGAAGGACTATATAATGTAAAGTATAACAGGAGCTAACTTTTGTGAATATTTCATGCCACATTAAAAGCAGCTATACACAAATAGCTGAAGTCTGGTGTGTTATTAATTAAATAATATAATTGGTAATGTTAGAAAAATCCTATGGGATAAGAAGAATAAAACATGGAAAGTTGATTATTTTTCTAGAACATTCATATCACTTCAGTACGCATCTTGTTTTTGATTATTTTCTGAGATTATTCTGTCATTTTTTAGAATAAATATTGTAGCAGCTTACCTTGTTATTTTTATTCTAATAAATAAAATGCCTGCAAATGTTGAAGTTGTATTCAAATTCAGGTCAAATTCCAAAATGATGATTGAGATGGTAAACTACACTGCACCAGCAGGGGGAGACATTTTATTATACTAATTATGCATCAAAAGTTCTAATAAAATGTGTGCTCCATTAACATGACTCATACAGTCAAGAAGTAGACAGAATTTAGTGACTCAGACACGATTATTTATATTTTATCATCTCTCATTTTTCCAGAGAGCAAAAACACTGGAACATTAACGATCAAGGCTGCGTGAGTTTCAGGGACTTCTGTTTACCATCTACCGTTCCACCTGAAAACTTTGTTCAGGTAAATAAGCACAGGTGAACTGAATGAAAGGATTTGGAAAGGAGTATTTCTTTTTATTATTATTTTTCAGAGTTTGGATTAAGAGGCTTCGTTTAGTCCTGTTTGGAGCTCAGTGTTCACTATCTGTTATTAAATGATTGTAAAATATATTTGTATTAATTATATTAATAATATATATTATGTTGATACTCTATTAATTACATAATCATGCTTAGTTTACTAGGATTTTATATTTTATTTATAAGAATAAAATATGACCTCTATCATTTTGATCCACCATCAATCCAAACGTCATTATTTGCTGAAAAGGGACATTACAGACTTTTTTTTATTTTGAGCTAAACTATCTGTATCAGGATCTGTTTATTATTAATACAGAGGTGCAGGATTTTCCATTCCCTTGACTACCTTGTTGTTTGGAAACAACATTAAAATCTGTCTTTACATTTGGCCACAAATCTACCGGTTCTGATGTGACCTGATTATCTTGCAATGGTAACGCAATGACCCTTGCATGACCTGAAACACTGTATGTGTCAACAACAGATTGAGAAGTTGCACTGCCCTCTGCTGTTCGTCATTGGAGAGGATGACTTATGCTGCCCGACTGTAGAGAATGCAGACGAGGTGAGGGAGCCGTAAACGTAGACGCACACAGAATGAGGTTTCAGCGATGTTTTTAATTATGTTAACTTTTTAAAGATGGGAAAGGTGAAAGTCAGTGATTTAAAAGAGAGAGAATTATATGTAAAGGTTTATAACCAGGATGCAATGCAGCATCTTCTGGATCTCTTCTTATGCACTCTATCTATCTGTCTGTCTGTCTGTCTGTCTGTCTGTCTATCTATCAAGACCTCATCAGATTACAGTACACTGACAGTTTAACCAATGAAATTTAGCAAAACTATAAAATAAGCAAAGAAAGATGTTGAGGTTCTCTTTGGGAGTGACAAGATTGGACAGGATTAGGAATGAGTACATCAGAGGGACAGCTCATGTTGGACGTTTGGGGGACAAAGTTAGGGAGGCCAGATTAAGATGGTTTGGACATGTTCAGAGGAGGGACAGTGAGTATATTGGTAGGAGAATGTTGGACATGGGGCTGCCAGGCAGGAGGCAAAGAGGAAGGCCAAAGAGGAGGTATATGGATGGAATTAATGAGGATATGAAGCTAGTGGGTGCAAGGGTTGAGGATGCAGAAGATAGGGATAGGTGGAGAGAGATGATTCGCTGTGGCGACCCCTGAAGGGAAAAGCCGAAAGAAGAAGAAGAAGATAAAATAAGCAAAGAAATTTTAGCTAAAATCTTTCAGAACGTAAACATTTTATTAAAACGTCTTAATTCAATAGATAATAAATAATAAAACATTCATTCTCTATCGCTTATCCAAACTATTCTTGGGTCACAGGGAGCCTGTGCCTATCTCAGGCGTCATTGGGCATCAAGGCAGGATACACCCTGGACAGAGTGCCAACCCATCACAGGACACACACACACACACACACACACTTTAGAGATCAACCTACCATGCATGTCTTTGGACCAGGGAGGAAACCCCCGAGGCACGGGGAGAACATGCAAACTCCACACACATGGCGGAGGCAGGAATCAAACCCCCAACCCTGGAGGTGTGAGGCAAACGTGCTAACCACTAAGCCACCGTGCCCCCCTATAATAAAACAATAAATAATAATTACAAATTCTCATAAAAATGTTTGAAGAAGTAGTTAGTAGTATAAGAAAATACAGAACAGGTTACTTACAGTAATAAGTAAAGTAGTAATTATTATCCAAACCAGATAGTTAGTGATGATGGGTTACCAAGTACAATTAATTACAAAGCATTTTTCTGTGATAACAGCGTTAAGGGACATCATTTTACAGAGGTACACGTTACAGAAATGAGCAGAAATACAACATAAAATTAAGTATTTAGTGTATGTATAGCTAACTACTGAATTGCAAATAGATCGGTATTTTTCTAGTGATAATTATTTTATTTGTTTCTTTCTTCGTTTTTTTTCTGCCCTATTTTTCAGTATGTGACTGAGAGCACACCAAAATGAACATTAGGTTATATCTCTGCAACACTTTGGCTCATTCACAACAAACTTGTGTTATAAAGACCATGACTGAGGATGCTGATGCACGAGTAATGTGATAGCTCATTGGTTAAGTCGCGGGACTACTGAAAGGAAGGTTGTGAGTTAGTCCACTAAGCTGCCACTTAACGCTCAATCACTCAGATGTATAGAAGAGATAATTGTAAGTCACTCTGGATAAGGGTGTCTGCTAAATACCAGAAATGTGAGTAGTTCCAGAAGGACAACACCTACTGGTCATGAGATATAAGAAATTGCTACATTTGCTTATAATTTCTGTGTAATTTGTCCTAAAAGCATGGAACTGCTATCTTTAGATTCAGTAAAGCATACCGAGTCGAATGACTGTGTCGGCACAGTCATTGTTACAAAACTCTGTAAGCATCGTTGTTTTATTCCAGCTCATTTTAATTTTTTATATTGACTCTTGTTTTTGGGTGTATTCCAGGTAGGAAAATAACATTCTTTTATTTTTTTCATCACCAGACCATAATTCAGGTCTGACAGGGTTAAGCACTTGCATGCTTGCGAACTATTCAGTTCAATTCAATTTTATTTGTATAGCGCTTTTAACAAAGAGCATTGAGTGAGTTGAGAAACCATCATCATGTTCCACCACATTATCTATATTAATTAAAAAACATTTTTTCATATTAATAATTTGAATGTACCCAAGACTTCAATGTCCTCATATCTGGTTCATTGAAGTTTCTAAGAAGTAGAGAAAAAAAAAAATCAGCACTAACACAAAAGGAACAGGACAGACAAGTAACTCACACGTCTGTTTCAAGACACTTATCTGATTTTCAGATTGAAAGACGACTTCATGCAGCAGGCAAATCTCACCTGTTTACTCGAGTGTCATACCCTGGAGCTGGTCACCTGATCGAGCCACCGTACACACCCACTTGCCACACCTCCACCTGGGCCAGTCAACCCACTCACAGTCAGTGTTCTTTAATTCCTAAATTATATCCTTACTGTTTTGTACAATTAGCTTATTTATGGTTTGTGTGTTATTCAGCTATTATTCAATGGGGAGGAAACCTGCAGCAACACGCAGCTGCTCAGAAGGACTCATGGCCGCGCATTTTGACATTTCTGGAAAGTAATTTAAGAAGGGAGGACACACCTTAGATTTAAACACACCCTCTCCATTTGTTTTGGCCTATTGCTTATTTCAAGAATCTGTCTTTACATCATCAGCTGGCAAGAAACGCATTAGCTGATCATAAGATAAGCACAGGTTTGACATCACAGCATGAATATCTGGAGGCTGGAGCACTTACCCAAAGGCACTCTCAATGATTGTGTCTTAAATTTAAACATATTCACATCAGCAGTAGTTTATGCATCAGCAAGTGTTTGCATGAACCAGCCATTTTTTAATGTTGTCAAGAATCAAGGCGGCTGATCAGGTCAAAAGTCACTATTAGCCATTTTATTTCTAGCTACGTTCATCTATGCCTCCAACAAATCTGCACATCAAGGAGGTTTAAGAAATATGGGTTGCCAGATTGGTGTGATTGTTTTTGCATCCAAATTCATGACTATACGCCACCTCCAATCTAGGTGATTTATTTTAAGATGATTGTTTATTAAAAATATTGTAACTTGTGAGACATGATCTGGCAACCCCAGCAGAAAGAGTTGCTTATTTGTTTGTATGTTTCTCTCCTACCAGCTAGCTCTCCCAATAACATATGATGGCTACCATGTAAAGAACGTAAAGACTAACACATGCTTTATTAGAGACTCCGTTAAGCCAATCGAACATAACACACTCTGAGGAAAGTGATAACCAACTGGTTGCACATACATGAGCCCATGGACACAGACACGAGCTCATAGACGCACACAGTTGGCTTCTGTCATTGACAACAGAACCAAGATTACGATTCTTGTAATAAAAATCTGAACTTCTGAGAAAACACAGAGTTTATCACGATGTTTTTTTATCATATCGGAATCGACTGTCTTAATGATGATCCGCCGTGAACAGATCGTGGCACGCTGATGTCACCATGGCGATGAGGGGTATGAACTCTTGGAAGTCGATCTCTCGATCTCCGTTCTGATCCAGATCAGAAAACAGCATGTCAAGGGTATCCTTGTCATGAATTTTCTGTGGAGGCAAGAAATATGCACAGCCATTATCCAGTATCATCCGGCGTTTTAATACAAACATTTTAATACAGAATTTCAAACATAATTTTTATACTGTCATTTTTTTTCATAATAAATGGTGAGTGATTTTGATTTTGTTTGTATGCTTGTTTTTTAATTCAGTAGGTTTAAAATGATGCCTGTTTCATGAAAGCCCAGTCCTGAGGCCTTGATTGAGTGTGTTACAAGACTATGGGACTTAACAGATTAAAAGCACTTTTAAATTAAAAGCAGATTTAAGTGAAAAAAGTCCATTTTTGATTGTTTTACAGTTATAATACTCCTTTTGTTACTTGTGTTAATGAATGAACATGTTTTAAATTTGCCTTTAATTACTAAAAAAAAAGAGGGTGTACAAACTTTTGAACTCAAATGTGTAAATCCAATCATCTCTATTTATAAGATTAAACATGTATACTATTAGTACGATTTGAAATGAATAGTGTGATAAAATGAACCTGTACTGTTGTTGAAAATTTTTTTGTTCTCTTCCTCCTCTGTGGATTAAATTTTGTTCTAAAGAATAGTGACACTGGTTCTGTCACTTTTTTTTTTATATTTAGGGTGTGTCACATTACTCGAGAAAGCTCAGGCTCTGAGACAGATAATGCCTCATACTTTGCTTGCATAATTTGATAGTAAAAATTATTGTCCATAAACCACAAATGGAAAATCGCACTGATTTGAATTACAGGTGACACTCCTTTTACCTAACAAGGTCATAAGACTGATCTCAAACACTCACCATGATAAACTGGCTCATCTCGTTGTTAATGAGATCCTTCAGGTCAGCCTTTTTCAGCTTACACTTGTGTCTGGAGTACTTGTGGAAGATCTGCACGATGGCTAACATTGCCTTCTCGAGGTCTGACATCATAGTTCTGAAGCATACCATACACATATTATTCATGTACCAAGTACATGAATAATATTACACTCTATTTTTGTATTATTACAAAATATAATTACCTTAAGGAAAATATCCGTGTTTTTGCTCAGTGTCCTTCCCTGATGCGCGCACCACTCCTTGTGAGTGGGACGACTTTACAGAGATGGAGTTGAGTGTGTCTATCCATATTGATTTTTTTTCATTCTTGAAAGCCAAAATGTGGTGAGTAATAACAGCAGGATGGAGTTCCGTGGGCAGAGAACAGAAAGCTGTTTGGAGAAATAGATACCATTAAAAGTCATTAATGCAGAAGTTGCGATGCTTGTGTGCACTTCACAAATTAGTCAGCAGGCATGACACCAGAAATCTTGAAACTACAGTCGATAAAAATGACTCAGTACACAATTCATTAACTTCCTCAGAACTGTTTTTATTTCATTAGTAGTAAAAGCCTTTGAATGCATTGAGCATGAATTGCATTCATTTTCATCATGTTTAAATCTCTGTTTTGAATCTTAATCATGCTACCATTTCTGCAGAACTGTTCATACATGTAGCACATCATTGTTTTCAATTTCCTGTTTTTTGCTGAGAACTATTGATAGACTTGTTTGAGGTTACACATGCTGCCTTTATGCTTCTTCTTCATAAAGTTTTACTTCTTAAATCATAATTTTCTATAGTCTATATTACACATTGCCTTAGTTTTTTTTTACCTTCAGGCAATCCAGCTACTGTAAAAGGACATTTGAGAAAGTCTGCATATTCCTACCTCACACACACACACACACACACACACACACACACACAACAGTTTGCACTTGTTGGTATAGTTTTTGTAGTACATCTCTCTATAGTTTATTATATTTTATTATATCCTATATTTATTGTGAGCACATATGTTCTTAGTTTATTATTCAACTCTTTGAAAAACACTGGTGTAAACTAACCAGTGAACATTAGACATAGTTTTGAACATCACTTAAGAACTTCCCAGGTTGTGAAAGTGGTCCATTCATCCATTTTCTATATCAATTATCCTACACAGGGTCACGGGAAAACCTCAGTGGACTCAGGGCACAAAGTGATGGACACACTGGACGCATTGCAAGGCACAATCCTACACAGACACACACACACACACACACACACACACACAAAAAAAAAAACCCCCCCCCATCAGACAACTTAGGCCCTGTCCACACAAACGCGGGTATTTTTAAAACCGCAGCTTTTTTATGTGGTTCGTCCACATGCAAACGCAGCATCAGGTCACTGAAACCGAACATTTTTGAAAAGCCTGGTTGCAGTGTTATCGTGTAGACGGCAAAACCGGAGATTTTTTGGCTTGTGACATCGGCGTACGCACCATCGTCTCCTTTGTTTGACGTCAGATTGTGCGCCACTATCTCCTTTTTAAAAAAAATATATATATTAAATGCTATTATTCATTCATTCATTGTCTACCGCTTATCCAATCTATTCTTGGGTCATGGGGAGCCTGTGCCTATCTCAGGCGTCACTGGGCATCAAGGCAGGATACACCCTGGATGGAGTGCCAACCCGCAGGTCACACACACACACAAAATACAGACAATTTAGAGATGCCAATCAACCTACAATGCATGTCTTTGGACCAGGGGAGGAAACCGGAGTACCCGGAGGAAACCCCCGAGGCACGGGGAGAACATGCAAACTCTACACACACGGCGGAGGCAGGAATCAAACCCCCAACCCTGGAGGTGTGAGGCAAACGTGCTAACCACCAAGCCACCGTGCACCCCAAAATGCTATTATTATAATAAAAACAATTTGACATTGAAGCATTCAGTATTTGAACAATTCAAACAAAATAAGGCACAGAACAGGTTTACAAAACAAGTACACTATAGCAGGATGCGATCTGTGGAACAGGGGGGGGATGTTTTGAAAGTAAGCTGATGTGCTGCTCTAAATAACTCTTCATTTTTTGCTTATTTTGCTAGTTGTATTTTTCACGCTGACATTGACATTGGTGCTTGGTGACGATTGGAAAAGATGTGCATGGAAGGCCAATGGAAGAGGATATTGTCCTAGACGCGGAGTGGGAGCGTTGATAGTGAAAGTCCGGTTCTGGTTTTATTATTGTTTGCGCTAAAAGCGTTTCACTTAGATATATTTTTAAAATATTTGAATATTTTATTTTTAGGCATTTTATATAATCTATCTTTTTAATAAGCATTAATGACTATGGATTGGGGGGGGGGGGGGGGGTAAATCGCACCCTGCACTATAGTATCAATAGGACAAAAACAATTAATATAAAAACAAAGCAAACAAAAAAGGGGGTGCTAGAGGGTCCATTTAATCTTTCTTAATAATGTTGAATTCACGGCATATGTTAAGAAGTTTTATTCCAATGTTTTATGCGTTAGTGAACGCTTTTCTCCTTTGTTTTCATGAAACAAGTGTGTGTTAGCCTAGCGGAAATAACATTTTTCTCAGGCTTCTGATTGGCCAACATGGCTTTACGGTTGAGATTATATCGCCACCTGTTGGTGTGGCATGCTCTTGACAGCGCTTCAGACCGTGTTTTTGCGTTTTCATGTGGACGGAGATTTTTTTGAAACCATGCTTGTGTGGACGAGATTTTTTTTTAAAACAAAGGAGGAAAAACTCCGTTTTTAAAAATACCCGTGTACGTGTGGACTAGGCCTTAGACATGCCAATCAGCCTACAGCCTTTGGACTGAGGGAGAAAACCAGAGTACCCTGAAGAATCTATTTTTTTGTTACATTCAGCTTCTGCATTTCGGGATTCCTAGGAATTTTAGGAAAAATATTTGTGACAAAGTTGAAAATTAAATGAAATAGAAGTGAGAAAGTTGGGTATATCTGCTTGAAGAGAAATGTTCTTCATGGATAATCTTCTTCTTCTTCTTTCGGCTTTTCCCTTCAGGGGTCGCCACAGCGAATCATCTCTCTCCACCTATCCCTATCTTCTGCATCCTCAACACTTGCACCCACTAGCTTCATATCCTTATTTATTCCATCCATATACCTCCTCTTTGGCCTTCCTCTTTGCCTCCTGCCTGGCACCCTCCATGTCCAACATTCTCCTACCAATATACTCACTCTCCCTCCTCTGAACATGTCCAAACCATCTTAATCTGGCCTCCCTAACTTTGTCCCCCAAACGTCCAACATGAGCTGTCCCTCTGATGTACTCGTTCCTAATCCTGTCCAATCTTGTCACTCCCAAAGAGAACCTCAACATCTTTTCTTCATGGATAATGTATATAATATTTAGCTTATGTAGAGTAGGGATCAAAACAGTACATTTTTGTGACCATTTCATTTCAGAAAAAAAAAAGTTAAATTAAGTCACAGTTTCTTTAATTTTTGGGTGTGGCATGGTTAGCAACGTCGCATCGTTACTGAAACCAAGCAGAAACGTCGACGGAAAAATAAGAAAACGTGGAAACGGAGCCGCAGACTCCCCGCCCAGTGCGCATGCGTCACGATCCCGCGCATGCGCGGTGCACCGAGGTTCAGGGCACTTCAGTTTTATAGCAGCGACAAGCGTCGGTTCACTCAGATGGAGGTTTTGATAGAGGAAGTGCTCTTTTTCCTATCGCCTTTCCTGCCTTGTGTCGATAACAAACCTCGAATGAGTGAACTGACCAAATCGAGTGCGCGAATTTAATCCAGAACACACAAAACAAGTTTCATTTAAAGGTGAGCATTAGCTTCCTGTATTGGTTTTCTTTTTCCATTCTGTTTGTGGTTGGATTTGTGAGACAGATGTTGACATACAGATGTGTGTATGTGATTGCCAGTGATCTCTAGAGTCAATGCATGATCATTTTACCTTGCTATTAAACTCTAGGTTGATGCAGTAAATATGTTGACACGGATCAAGCATCACAGAGCAATATACATGCAAAATTCTGCATATTATATTTGCATTGTATTTGGATGCAGCTTCTGCAGCTGGGCTCAAGAAATAGTTCAGATTGTGGGAGAGAAATATTTACCAGAAAATGACTTCTTTCAGTTCATTAATAAGGGTAATAAATATACAAGTAATCACAATAAACAATTGTGAAATGATTGATATTGACACAAGGCCTCATTTTTTTCTGCTTCAGTCTGTGCTTTTTTTTCCCATAAGGAAAAATCCCTCATGTATGGACTCATTTACTCTACGTACAGGTCCTCTACGTTTTTGCTCCGAGAACTGATTTTACTGATTTAAATACCATGGTGCTGTTGAGTTCTTGATTAATTTTTGATCAGGTGTTGATTAATTTTACTATAAGAGCAACCATGTAGCTGCAAGTCCCAAATTTACATTAAATGCAGTCATTCATTACGTTGACATTTCTAGGTTTCTATGTAACAACGTACCCGGGAACTTGTGTGACGTGAACATGTAACAACTTCTGTGTGATCATTCATGTTTATTTAAAAATTTTCCTGGCTATTTTATTTGTTCTAACTTTAAAAGGGAGAGAAAAGGGAGAACTTTCATTTATAGTGGTCATATCATAAGTGATAACAGGAACTAAGATGTACTACAACGTTAAACGTGACTATTAATGAAAAAACTGTCATTAAATGAAATGGTTTTTATTTAAAAAATGTTAGCATTGGAAAATTTGTTTTGGTATAAGAAGAATAAAACACTTCAGGACATGCTGTTATTGGGGAATTCATTTCTTCATGTCAGGACGTATAGCACCACACAGGCGTTGATTATTTTCCATGTGTTAGCCGAGAGGGAGGAAAAATATGGTGTAAAATTGTCATTCATTATATTACTTTCCACATTACAACCTTAGGATCTGTTTTGTTTTTGTTTTTTAAATAGTTTGGATGCAAAAGTTTGTATCCCCGTGGCTTCTACTGTTTATCTCCCAAAAACAATAAACACCTTTTCATTGGTGTTTACTAAAGTTACACTAAGTCTGATTCACGCTAAGATCTGAAAAGTTTGTAGAGGTGAGTGGATAATAATAGATCATTTTTTGTTCATAATTCTATTCAGCTATATGTCTTGGTCATTTGCTATGGTAATTGGTCTTGCTGGAGGGTGGGGCACATGGTGGTTTAGTGGTTAACACATTTGCCTCACGCCTCTAGGCTTTGGGGTTCACTTCCCACCTGATGTAGGTGTGTGCTGAGTTTGCATGCTCTCTAGGCTTCAGGTAATAAGTTGATCGGCATACCTAAATTATCTATAGTGAGTGTGATTGTGCCCTGCGATGGGCTTGGACCCGATTGCTGCCTCTATCCTGCGAGTGCAGAGTTCACATGGTCTCCACATGCTTGGGTGGGGGTTCCTTCTAGTTTCCTTCCCCAGTTTATGTTGTGTGGCTTTCTAAAATTGTCTGTATTGTGTGTGAGCATGTTTCTGATGTGTTGTAATGTGTTGACCCCCTGGGATACACTCCAGGTGATCCGGTGTAGGATAAGCGGCACAGAAAATGTCTTGTTGGACTTGAGACAGTGTGTGAAAACCTTTTGTACTTAGCTCTAAGTCACATTAGAAGTACCCAAGTATCTGACAGTTTTAAACAATTTCATTTTTAATGCTTGTCTTTTGGAAACCAAGTTTGTTTGTCACTATGTAAAGATTTTTGTCACGACTGTGTCACTTCGGTAACAGTGATAAATTGCTGTATTTCTGTAATTATGGATATAAATATCTTACTTTTAAATATTTATCTGCCAACGGACCAGAAGGGAATCAGGACCAGAATCACAAACATAAGGCTTGAATTTCTGCACATGAACAAACTGAAATCTTCAGTCAGCACTTCTATCTATCTATCTATCTATCTATCTATCTATCTATCTATCTATCTATCTATCTATCTATCTATCTATCTATCTATCTATCTATCTCTAGTAACCTTTCAGAGGGGAAAAATTTCAGCACATGCCACCAGCGTTCTCTCAAACGACTTCCTCTATTCAACTCTAATAACCTTTTCTATCTGTCCCAGTTAATGTGATATTTTTATGCCCTGTGTTTTAAAAGCCTGACCTGAATATCCCATTATAAACCTCTTAGAGCTAAACCATGGAAATTATACAATCAGCACTAAATCTGTAATGATGATAATACCCATATAATAATAATCAAGAATATGAGTTAACCAGATAAATATCACTTTAGAGAAGTAAAAATAGCAGTGAATGGTCCTGTACATTATCTGATACTGAAATCTGTATACATCAGTAAATTGTTTAAAATATCAGTCAAATGTACTGCAATATAACTGAACAGTTAGCTAACATGAGTCACAGGAAGTTGGATCGTGTCTCAAGCAGCACAATGGTTCAAAGATCAAGGATACTTTTAACAGAAGGTGTACAAATTGTTGACTGTCAGTAATTCTGACCTGCTCACTGACGTTTAATTATTCTGAGCTTTTCTCTCGTTTATTTTCAGCGATGGCGAATTTGCTGCGCCTGCTGCTGAGCGTTGCTGAAAAAGCCGCCAACGTGGCGCGGGTGTGCAGGCAGGAGGCGCCGTTGTTCGAGTTGCTGGTGCAGGAGAAAACCGGCGTTGACAAGAACAAAAAGTTCATCCAGGACTTCAAGACGCTCGCTGACGTCGTGATACAGGAAATGATCCGACATGACGTCTGTGCACAGGTGAACGTTTAGCAAGCGTCTAATCTCCTCGTTCTCTGACACCTGGATTCTCACTGTCTAATCATTGTCTAATGAAACCTTTGTGTGACAGTTTCCAGAGTTGAATGGCTTCATTTACGGGGAGGAATCCAACAAGTTTGAGAATGGACTCGGTGAGTGATCGATTCTGTACAGCAGTGTTAAGATGAGATGTCCAGGCATATACAGTGGGGCAAAAAAGTATTTAGTCAGCCACCAATTGTGCAAGTTCTCCCACTTAAAAAGATGAGAGAGGCCTGTAATTTTCATCATAGGTACACTTCAACTATGAGAGACAGAATGAGAAAAAAAAATCCAGAAAATCACATTGTCTGATTTTTAAAGAATTTATTTGCAAATTATGGTGGAAAATAAGTATTTGGTCACCTACAAAAAAGCAAGATTTCTGGCTCTCACAGACCTGTAACTTCTTCTTTAAGAGGCTCCTCTGTCCTCCACTCGTTACCTGTATTAATGGCACCTGTTTGAACTCGTTATCAGCATAAAAGACACCTGTCCACAACCTCAAACAGTCAGACTCCAAACTCCACTATGGCCAAGACCAAAGAGCTGTCAAAGGACACCAGAAACAAAATTGTAGACCTGCACCAGGCTGGGAAGTCTGAATCTGCAATAGGTAAGCAGTTTGGTGTGAAGAAATCAACTGTGGGAGCAATTATTAGAAAATGGAAGACATACAAGACCACTGATAATCTCCCTCGATCTGGGGCTCCACGCAAGATCTCACCCCGTGGGGTCAAAATGATCACAAGAACGGTGAGCAAAAATCCCAGAACCACACGGGGGGACCTAGTGAATGACCTGCAGAGAGCTGGGACCAAAGTAACAAAGGCTACCATCAGTAACACACTACGCCGCCAGGGACTCAAATCCTGCAGTGCCAGACGTGTCCCCCTGCTTAAGCCAGTACATGTCCAAAGTTGACTAGAGAGCATTTGGATGATCCAGAAGAGGATTGGGAGAATGTCATATGGTCAGATGAAACCAAAATAGAACTTTTTGGTAAAAACTCAACTTGTCGTGTTTGGAGGAGAAAGAATGC
The DNA here is from genome assembly GCA_033459395.1 of Hemibagrus guttatus. Taxonomy (NCBI): domain Eukaryota; kingdom Metazoa; phylum Chordata; class Actinopteri; order Siluriformes; family Bagridae; genus Hemibagrus; species Hemibagrus guttatus. Next base: position 4,782,012 of record JAUCMX010000023.1, read on the forward strand.
TGAGTTGCATCCAAAAAACACCATACCTACTGTGAAGCATGGGGGTGGAAACATCATGCTTTGGGGCTGTTTTTCTGCAAAGGGACCAGGACGACTGATCCGTGTAAAGGAAAGAATGAATGGGGCCATGTATCGTGAGATTTTGAGTAAAAACCTCCTTCCATCAGCAAGGGCATTGAAGATGAAACGTGGCTGGGTCTTTCAGCATGACAATGATCCCAAACACACCGCCCAGGCAACGAAGGAGTGGCTTCGTAAGAAGCATTTCAAGGTCCTGGAGTGGCCTAGCCAGTCTCCAGATCTCTACCCCATAGAAAATCTTTGGAGGGAGTTGAAAATCCGTGTTGCCCAGTGACAGCCCCAAAACATCACTGCTCTAGAGGAGATCTGCATGGAGGAATGGGCCAAACTACCAGCAACAGTGTGTAAAAACCTTGTGGTGACTTACAGAAAACGTTTGACCTCTGTCATTGCCAACAAAGGGTATATAACAAAGTATTGAGATGAACTTTTGTTATTGACCAAATACTTATTTTCCACCATAACTTGCAAATAAATTCTTTAAAAATCAGACAATGTGATTTTCTGGATTTTTTTTTCTCATTCTGTCTCTCATAGTTGAAGTGTACCTATGATGAAAATTACAGGCCTCTCTCATCTTTTTAAGTGGGAGAACTTGCACAATTGGTGGCTGACTAAATACTTTTTTGCCCCACTGTACTAAAATTATAAAAAAGAAAGGACATGCATTCAGAGTTACGTAATCAGATTGCCAAAAGAAAGTGCAATGTGAACTAGTTTACTGACAGTCAGTCAATTAAAGAGGAAGCAGTGTTTCCAAAATTGCTTCATCTTGGATTTCCATAAAAAGGGTCCTACAAAAACTCATGAAATTAACTCTTTGTACATGAGAAAACATTGTAAAGAGCAGGAAACAGTAATAAAGTCAATATTTTGGTGTGAAAAATAAGTAAAGTTTGTGTAGTTTTGTAAGGAAATTAGCTGGATTTTTTAAATCCTGATAAAATAATGTAGATTAAATAAATAAATATAGATAGATAGATAGATGAATAAATAAATAAATAAAATTGCCTTCTTTTCAACTTTACATCTCTTAGAGCCTACAAGGAATTAAAAAGGTTAGAATTTGAGTTTTAACAGTTAAAAAAAAACCTTTATATGGTATATGATGTATACCTCTTTTTTTGTCATCCTTAAGGAGAGAGCGTGACCGTTACTGTATGCGCTAAACAAGAGGACACGACAGCTTTACTGGCCAAAGTGCTGGACGGAGACGGAACGGCCGCGGCGCTCCTGGCCGAAGCCATCCATCAGAAGCTGCAGCTACGAGACGAACTTGCCGAAAAGCTGCAGCTCCCTCTCAAACCAGAGGACTTGGCCATCTGGATCGACCCCATTGGTATGAAAAAGTCTACTGTGACCACTGAGGAAGAAATCTGGGTTAAACAAGCTTCCTTAATAGATTTTACACAATGTGCACTGCGTGTAGGTACTGTTAAACTTCTGGATTATTGTCTTAAACCTTGTGCTATTAATGGTACTTCTGTGCAGATGGAACAAGTCAGTATATTCAGGGGAAGGAGCGGGAGATAGCAGACGACGAGTTTTGCCCCTCAGGTCTTCCCTGTGCACTTGTTCTTATCGGTGTTTACTTGCGTGCAACCGGAGGACCTGTGATGGGGGTCATCAATCAGCCATTTGCACGCAAAGACTCAACCGGCAAAAGGCAAGTATCTCACACTACCACTGACTGTGTTATGACTGATACGGCAAATAGTATGATCAGTTTTGCCACGATCTCATGCTCCAAATCGTCCAATATTTACACCATTGTGTTATGTTAATGCGTTTATTCTAATATGTTACTGTTTCTGTAGTAACAGCTAATTCTTAAAGACTTGCAAGGTGAATGTTAAATACACTGATCAGCCATAACACACCGAGCAGTGACAGGTGAAGTGAATAACGCTGATGATCTCCTCATCATGGCACCTGTTAGTGGGTGGGATATATTAGACAGCAAGTGAACATTTTGTCCTCAAAGTTGATGTGTTAGAAACAGGAAAAATGGGCAAAAATGGGTAAAAGAGTAAGGATTTGAGCGAGTTTGACAAGGGCCAAATTGTGATGGATAGACCACTGGATCAGAACATCTCCAAAACTGCAGCTCTTGTGGGGTGTTCCCGGTCTGCAGTGGTCAGTATCTATCAAAAGTGGTCCAAGGAAGGAACAGTGGTGAACCGGTGACAGGGTCATGGGCAGCCAAGGCTCATTGATGCACGTGGGGAGCGAAGGCTGACCCGTGTGGTCCGAACCAACAGACGAGCTACTGATGCTCAAATTGCTGAAGAAGTTAATGCTGGTTCTGATAAAAGGGTGTCAGAATACACAGTGCATGACGGGTCAGGGCTGTTTTAAGAAAGTGGGGGGGCATGAAGCCTTTATTATCGCCACACATACATTACAGCATAGTGGAATTCTTTTCTTCGCATATCCCAGCTGAGGAAGTTGGGGTCAGAGCGCAGGGGCAGCTATGATACAGCGCCCCTGGAGCAGAGAGGGTTAAGGGCCTTGCTCAATTGCCCAACAGTGGAGCCTGGTGGTGCTGGGGCTTGAACCCCCAATCCTCCAATCAACGACCCAGAGCCTTAACCACTTGAGCCACCACTGCCCCAGCAGCAAAAGAGGGACCAACACAATACTACGCAGGTGGTCATAATGTTATGCCTGATAACAGGAAATGTAATGTATGAATGCATATGTTATGATAGTACAAGGGAAAAAAAAACCTTATTAACTTCCTCAGTAGGTACTTGTGCTAAGACCACACACAGATGATTCTGATTACATAGTAACTCTCTATGTTTTTTTCATGTGCAGTAGTAAAAGTCCTCGGTGTGATTATCAACTCCAGTCTTTCATTTGAAGCTCATGCAGAGAATATTACTCGGATAGCCATCTTCCATCTAAGATGTATTGCTTCATCATTCAAACGTGTCAGAAAAACTCGTTTCTGCTTTTGTGTCATGCTCTAGGTTGGATTATTGTAATGCCTTACTGTCTAGATAGATAAATAAGATAGGGTTAGGATATAGTCTTACATTGAAAATAATCAACTACGGTGTACATAGTGACGTCACATCATCCTGTTACTGATTACTTTTCTAAAAACAGCTCACTGTGACAGCTCAACTAAAAAAATGGACAAAAACTATGAGGATAGGATAGCTTCTGTAATGAGCATAACAAACATACAAGCACTACAAGCTACAAAAGTATAAAATATGCGTCAAAATTGACGTATAATCTGGAAGATATGGTAGATATTTACATTATTAGCTTTGACACATCAGGCAAATCATCAAAACATTTTAAATGAAGTCAGATGAGGACCGATTTCCTAAAATCACGGTCCATACTGGAAGTGACAGAGCGTTCAGTGTGATTCATCTCTAAAGCATGTAATGACGTTCATGAATAACTGTTTTTCTTTTATTCTTCATGTAGAAACATCCTAATTTACTGCTATTGTGATTTGATTCGCTAAAAGTTTGGGGATGTCCCCTTCCTGTTCCAACATGATTGCGCACCAGTGCACAAAGCAAGGTTCATAAAGACATGGATGAGCGAGTTTGGTGTGGAGGAACTTGACTGGCCTGCACAACTTGACTGGCCTGAGTCCTGACCTCAACCTGATAGAACACCTGCGAGATGAATTAGAGCGGAGACTGCGAGCCAGGCCAAAACTGGGACATCTGTCTTTACATGCACATGAATGTAATGTGGAGTTGTCCCACCCTTTGCAGCTATAACAGCTTCAACTCTTCTGGGAAGTCTTTCCACAAGGTTTAGGAGTGTGTTTATGGGAATTTTTGGCCATTCCTCTAGAAGCGCATTTGTGAGGTCAGGCACCGATGTTGGACGAGAAGGCCTGGCTCGCAGTCTCTGCTCTAATTCATCCCAAAGGTGTTCTAAGGGGTTGAGGTCAGGACTCTGCGCAGGCCAGTCAAGTTCCTCCACACCAAACTCGCTCATCCATGTCTTTATGGACCTTGCTTTGTGCACTGGTGTGCAGTCATGTTGGAACAGGAAGGGGTCATCCCCAAACTGTTCCCACAAAGTTGGGAGCATGAAATTGTCCAAAATGTCTTGGTATGCTGAAGCATTAAGAGTTCCTTTCACTGGAACTAACGGGCCGAGCCCAACCCCTGAAAAACAACACCTGAATTGAATGATTTGGAGGGCTGCCCCAAAACTTTTGGCAATATAGTGTATGAAGTTAAAGGTGAAATCTCTTAGCATTAAAGGTATTTTACTTATCAAGTGCAGGGCATTAAATTGGTAGATAATATTGCTTTTCCTGATAAAGTGAACTAACTTTAGTGAGAAGTGAGTCACAATGCAGTTCAGTTCACCTCTCACTTCCCTTACATCGCTGCTTTCCGTTTCTTTCAGATGGCAGGGTCGGTACTTCTGGGGCGTTTCTTATGAAGAGATCAACGTATGCTCCTTCACACCATGTCAGCGGCCCGTGGGGAAAAACCCCGACTCTCTCTCGGTGGTCCTGAGCTCCAGTGAGAAGCAGGAAGTGAAAGATGCTTTATCGCCGCTCTGCGACGGCCAGCTGACCTACGCCTCAGGGGCAGGGTATAAAATCCTGTGTGTCATTCAGGGCTTGGTGGATATGTACGTGCTCTCAGAGGGCAGCACCTATAAGTGGGACTCATGCGCCCCTCATGCTATACTGCGTGCCTTCGGAGGGGGGATCTGTGACCTCAGCCAGTGCCTTTATGCTGTCAGGAACGGCAAAAAGGACTTCAGGGCGGAACTGACCTACAATAACCCCTGCGCTGGGTGTCAGGGGGTTGAGCAGTGGGCAAACCAGGGGGGTTTAGTGGCATATTTGGACTCTGCAGTTCTGGCCAGAGTGGTTGAGGCACTTGCTGACAAAATATAATTTTTTTGGTGGTGGTGTTTTGTTAGGATGTTTATTTTAGGGGTGAACTGGTTTTATATCCTTTACATTTTGGTGCAATTTGTTGACATATTTATGCCATTATAGATTTTTTTTTATAGATTGTTAGACATGTGGTGATAATCAGTTACATTGTTGAAAAAATTCTGGATTAGATTGACTATGTAGGCAAACGTTTCAGGTTGCATTAGCTATAAGAGCTGAGTCTCTTGTCTAAAAGCTTGCACCTAAGCTTGCAAGCAAAATCTCACGTGCATGGTGTGCTAAAACTTGACATTAGCTAAAGATGAACTGCGAATGCAATGTCATGACATTATAAGCTGAAATAAGTGTAAGGAAATATTGCGATGTCACACGAC
>JAUCMX010000023.1:4789866-4953563 GCA_033459395.1 Hemibagrus guttatus
ACCCCAATCAAACCAGAACTATATTTATAATTTGAATCCAATCCAACTAATAACTTAAAAAAAGTCTACATGCACACCTTCTGCTTGACACTGATGATGCTGATGTGAAGTGATGCCCAACTATGTACTGTTTTAAGCTCTGCACTTTTGCATGGTTTTATAGTTCCGTATTGTCCATGACCACATTAGCAAGTCTGTATGTGATCGCATCTTGACAATACATCTTTGAACTATTTGTTTATGCAAAAGTGTGGTGATGCAGCATGGGAATACTAGCAGCACAGCAATTTCTTAATTTAACTTTTTTTTGGCTAAACAGACTTCCTTTGAGTGGAAGGTAAAAATTTGGGCACTTCATAAAAGGCATTTTATAAAATTGACTGCTGTCTAAGTTCACACTCGCATGAGGTGTGTTTCTGAGGTCACCAGCAGGTACAGATATGCCTCAATAAAATATTTTGATAGGATGTCAAGACTACCGATTAACATGAATGAATCATTATTATGTTGTCAGGCTATGAAAAAAATTTATATTTTTTCATGTTTAAATTTATGCAATACACAATGCCAATAAATAACTTGGCACTAGACATTCGTTTACTACAGAAGAACTGGATTGTCAGTTGATCTAAATCTGTTCGTCTCCAGTTTTTATGTAATCAGGATTGCAGCAATCTTTAATTTTAATAACAGCATTCTTCTTTAATTGATTTTAAGCATGCTTTTACAAGTTTGGTCTTCTGAATGCTTGTGTTCTTTGAGCACTGATTTCAGTTATTACATATAATTAACTGCCATATTAACAGTGACATTTCTCTTTTTCTGACTAATATCAGGATCAACAGCTGCTTATGTCCGTAATATTTTTAAGCAAAAACCCTGAGGATATATTATGCTCGGTTGTGGGATTATTGTGTGTAAATGTAAATCCTCTATAATCTCTGCTTGTTTCTTGTTTTGTCTTGTTCTTTGCTTATGTCTTTATTACAAATTGACAGTGATGGTTGTTTTTTGTGTCCTGTTTAAGTTTCGCTTCATTGTGAAACTCCTTGTAAGTTTGGAACAGTTGAGATGACTGAATCATTACAAACACACAACCTATATTTGAACCTTACGTATCTTGTCATGCTAGTAAAATAATCTTACACAGTCCAATTCATTTTGTGCAGGGCAATTGTTTGTTTTTGTTTTTGTTTTGTTTTTTATATTTTTAATTTATTTCATTAAAAAGAACTAACATCCAGACTGAAAATTACTAGTTTTTTTTCCTTACATGGTTTTGCTGAATGTGCATATTTCACTAAAATAATTTCCTGTAAATAAATTGATACTAATAACTGTTACAGTTATTATTAACCAGATACACCGATCAGGCATAACATTATAGCAGTGAGAGGTGAAGTTAATAACACTGATGATCTCCTCATCATGGCACCTGTTAGTGGGTGGGATATATTAAGCAGCAAGTGAACATTTTGTCCTCAAAGTTGATGTGTTAGAAAAAGGAAAAATGGGCAAGCGTAAGGATTTGAGTAAAGTTTGATGAAGGGCCAAATTGTGATGGCTAGACCACTGGATCAAAAGCATCTCCAAAACTGCAGCTCTTGTGGGGTGTTCCCGGTCTGCAGTGGTCAGTATCTATCAAAAGTGGTCCAAGGAAGGAACAGTGGTGAACCGGCGACAGGGTCATGGGCGGCCAAGGCTCGTTGATTCACGTGGGGAGTGAAGGCGGGCCCCTGTGTGATCTGACCATCAGGATACACAGTGCATGAGGGGTCAGGGCTGTTTTGGCAGCAAAAAGCACACAATATCAGGCAGGTGGTCATAATGATATGCCTGATCAGTGTAATTACATGTATTCTCAAAATGATTCCAATAAACAGCATTATACTCTTCTATAAAAGAATATGTAATGTTTTTTTTTTCTTTTTTTAAACAAATAGGTTACATTTCCATAAGTACACTTATGGAAATAAAGTTACTAGGTTTATGTACACTTTGGTACTGTTCTTGCATTTAAAATGAGGGTTAAAGCTTTTGCATGCCTTTAGTGTGTATCTTAGACTTTTTAAAGAATCAGACTTTAAGGATCAGTGATGCACCACCTTTATAACTAATCTGAAAACTAACTTCTCATGCATTAACACTTCAAAATATGTAACTTAATGGCACCACAACAATGAGGAGGAAAAACACATTTTGTACCTTTCACAGTGAAAATTGTCATTTTATGTTAATTAGCTCTTTAAGTCTAGGATGGATTTAAGGCTTCTATTTATTTATTCATTCAATTCATTCATTCATTTGCATGGCCGACTCTGGAGAGAAACGGAGCAATCTGGCAACACCACTTGAGTGTCCGGTGCGGGAGGGGAAGGGGAAGGGGAAGGGAAGGCGGAGCGGTTCATGCGGTAGCAGGGACTCCGGTTAAAGAGCTGTAACAACATCCAGAGGCGCTGTAATATTTTGGATATAAACGCGATGACAGCACCGTGCCCGGTTTAAACGATCAGCAGCACCGTTTTGTACCAGGAGCTTCTGAATTTCGGTCACCTCCGAACACTGACACTGCGGCAAGCGTTAAAGCATCTCCCGAGTTTGAGTCGCGAGTCTTCCGCCGCATCCCGGCGCAGGGTGAGGAGTATGAGCTGACACCGAGCCGACTCGTTCGTCTGCACCGACTTAACGGAAATGTGGATTTTTATTATTGCGACAAAACAAGACTGTGTATCAGTAGCAATGCTGACATCACGTCCACTCGGTTTTTGCGCATCTGGACACTCTCATCTCGGAGCTCCGGAGTCTCAGGCTGTGCTAGCGACCTTGAATTTGGTATAGAGAGATTATTATTTTATTATTTTTTATTTTTTTTTTGGGGGTGGGGGTTCACATCACTCATGATGAACTCGCTGCTGTTCGGAGACGCGGTGTCCTTCGGGATGGCCGCGACGCTGGCCGGAAGCGGCTCGGGTGCGAGCGCGCTGCGCGACGACCTGGGCTCCAACATCCACGTGCTGAAGACGCTGAACCTGCGCTTCCGCCGCTTCCTGGCCCGGGTGCACGAGCTGGAGCGCATGAACCGGGCGCTGGAGCGCCAGCTGAAGCAGCATCAGCACCATCAGCACCATCTTCATCTTCATCATCAGAGAGCGACCTTCCGTCCGCTGTTCGCGCGCGACGTGGCCGTGCAGACCGACTCCACCGAGCCGAGGCTCCCGGGCACCATCTGGAGCTTCACGCACGTACGGCGGCGCGGGGAGCGGGTGGAGACGTTGCGCGGACCCGGCGTGTCGTGGTCGCACCCGGACGGCGTGGGCGTGCAGATAGACACGATCACACCCGAGCTCAGGGCGCTGTACAACTTTCTGGCCAAAGTCAAGCGCGAACGGGACGAGTACAAGAACAAGTGAGTTAAAAAATAAATAAACAAATAAACAAATAAATATATAAACAAACAGCAACTGTGCCACCTTTTGGAGAAGTTGTGCCGGGTGTGAGGTGTGAAGATAAGTTAGAGCATTTCATCCTGACGACATATTTTCATTAGGTATTTTATATGTGTCTACTCAACTACTTAAAATCACACCATCACATCCCATTCAAGATTTATTCCACCATTGCTGTTATAACGCGCTCCACTCTTCTGGGAAGGCTTTCGTGTTCATTCAGCTACACTGAAATCAATCAGCTATTTAATCAGACCAGACACTGATTACAGTCAAGAAGGTCAGGTACAATTCATCCCAAAAGTGTTCAGCAGGGTTGAGGTCAGAGCTCGGTGCAGTGCAGTGTCCACAGCAGTGTCTTTATGGGGCTTGCTTTGTGCACAGGGGCATTGTCATGCTGGAACAGGTTTGGGCCTCTTATTAAAAAAACTGAAGTTTTGATTCAATAATAAACTTGATGTTAGATGTTCTATAACAGCCTATTCATCATGATCCTGGATAAATAGGTGACAGAGATGCCTACAACCAATTAACACATAGCTGACTTAAAGGTGACTGAAGTAATACCACTGTGTTATGAAACTTGGGACAGAGACAGACATGCATTCATTCATTCATTCAGTAACCACTTTATCCCGGACAGAGGCATGGTGGATCTGGGCCCTATCCCTGAAGCATTTTTCCCAAGGTGTGAACACATCCTGAATGTCACGCCAGCCCATTACAGGTCATGATACACACTTTTACATACTCAAATGACACCTTGGGGCAGTTTTCACTTCAACAATCTAATCCATGTTTTTGGGAGATGAAACAAATCCAGAGACTCACACAGACATGTACAGAAACTCTGCAGAAATTATGGACATTACAAATTAGTTGAAGCATTTAAGTGAATGTCTAAAGCCACTCCATTAGTGCCCTAGTTTATTAAGTTCTAATTAATAATATGAATGTGTGAAAGCCTAGCATCGTATAAACTAGTGCACTCATGACATCCCACATTGCACCGCAGTCAGTTGGTGTCTATAAGAAGCAACTAGAGATGCAAAACATCCATAATGCACTTTACAGCTTGTAGGTAATTAATTACCTGGGTCAAAATGTCAAAATCTGTGTCAATGACCAAATATAAGAACAGCCTCTATTTGAACATGGGGCAGATTTAATTAGCCCCCTAAAAATTTTGTGGGGGTTTTTGTGATTGTTGGGCCAAAATGCTTGATTTTGCTGCAGCTTTTTTTTTTTTATTTGCAATGCAACTTGCAGAGTTTGTGCCTTTTTTTTTGGAGGAAAACTACTTAAAAGATCAAAATAGCAAGCACTAGATTCTTCTTATCAGTGAAGACAGATAGCTGTACTCATGTTCGAGTGAACTTTGTGAAAAACCCTGTGGTAATTAAAAAAAAATTGCAAGCTTATCTGAATATTCTGGCGTTTGCTTGATTTTGCGTTCATTTCTGATTGTGAAATCCTCAAGTGACCGATTGATGTTTAAAAAGTTTGATGTGCATTCATCACTTCACGTTTCAGCAGTTTTAGAGCATTGTCTAGGCTGCAAAAGTATATTAAATTTGGTTACCTGTGTGAACTCAATATTTGAGCTAAAGGTATGCGAAGTATGAGATACTTGAGATACCGTGTAGGAGCTGGCTGGCATTTTAGACCTGGGGTTAGTTTTACTGGATAATTATAGTATAACACATGTAGAGGTTTTTAGTTCAGGTCTAACGTATTTCCCGTTTGTAATGTCTCTGTGTGAGACCTGTCAAGTAGCAGGTGTTGTGTAATAATCCTTATTGCAAGGATGATTTTACAGAGAAAGACGAGTATGAGGCAGACAAACAAGTTGTAAAAAAAAAATTCTTATGGTTTACAATGAATCAACTAACTGAACCTTGTAAAGCTTTAAAAGACATTTGGAGTACCTAACACCTAACACTTTCTGATTTTTTACAAATAATTCCAGGCCATGTTGAATTTTCATGCTGAAAAATTAGATGAAGTCCAGCATCTTTTCAAACTGTTGCTCAAAGCAGCATGACATTCAGTGCTATTTACCTTCTTCCACATACCTCAGCTCACAAACACTCATGATTGGCCAGTTTTGCTTTAATTGACAGGGGAGGACGAGTGGTATGTGGAAGCTCACTGGTCAAGGTGTTGGACTATTGATTGGAAGGTTGTGAGTTCAAATTCCAGCTCCACCAAGCTAACACTGTTGGGCCCCTGTGCAAGGCCCTTAACCTCTCAATTGCTCAGTTGTATAAAATGAGATCAATTGTAAGTCGCTCTGGATAAGTGCGTCTGCCAAATGCCAGAAATGTAAATGCAAACCATCTCTCCCAAGTCTAGTTTTGAGAGTTTCTCTTAGCTCTCTCGGCCATCATGGATGGCTGTAGTATCATTAGGAATGAAACTCATGATTTCTTGACAATAGATGGAAAATATCCGATGGCTGATAGCTCGTCCGAGTCTTATTCCGCTGCCTGGACCTACAAAGCAAACAAAGCTAACAAGCAATAGAAGTCTTTGACCATCAATTAACAGTACACAAGCTACATCCCAAAATAATCCTGAATGTTTCTCAGATAAGATCTTAATAATGTAATAATCCTGAATTACATGACTCCAGATTAAAATTTTTTGTTGAAAATTTTTTTCCATTGATCAGTTCTCGTAGACATCATTGTCAGTTTGAAATTTTGGAAAATTTTTTCATGCGCTTGTGTGACGATAATCCGTGCTCATCATCTTTTACTGATCTCTTATTTTTCAGTCCATCTTTTTAAATTGCAGACAGTCCTACAGACTTATTGACGTTCCTGTGCAGCGTTTCTAAAAGCTGTACATGCTTTATTGTTAACAAGCTGTTGTCTTAGAGTGGATCTCAGACCTTCACTGTGTTTGTTCTGACTCATCCATCACTCATCTGCTACGATAATGTGACTTCATGACGTTAATATGACTGTTAAACTAGAAGTCCGGGGGCGTAGAAATGGGAAACTGACCTAAAGCTTTGTGCTGCAGACTGATGCCTCTGTTCTACATTTTTGAGGTCAGTGATTCATTACAGTGGAATATCTTGGCAGCAGGACAGCACGCATGAAACGAAATCTGGAAAGAAACTTTTTTGTGTTTTAAGGATCTATTTGGCTGCATTAATACGATATAGAAGACTCATTGATACATGTATTGTTAATTTGTTAATATAAAGTGTGTATAATTTGTTAATAGGCTACTCTGTTATCATATGGTGCAAAGTTCTTGTTTTTTTTTTTGTTTGTTTTTTTGTTGGCATGTTTTAAATCTGTTTCAAAGTCTAAGCTATAAAAGTCTTTTTCTGTTTCATGGTTTTCTGAGATGTTTTTGCCTTCTCCGGTTTGTAATTGTGTTCTCAATCATGGTTGAGTGCATTTCTCAAGAATCACAAAATGCAGATTTGGGCAAAGGCCCAACCCAGAGGGAGCTTTGTGTTTAGTTAGGGTTTATTTACGGCCATTTATTGAATGGCTGCCTCTCTTTTTGGAGTTTCTATCCAGCTGTCTGGAGATCCTTTCATTCGAACTTGTGTTCGAAAGGTTTGCTTGTGATGTTATTTGCTTGCTAGGCACACAAGTCTCGTCTTGATTTTGTCAACAACCGAACACACGTAAAAAAAATGTAACAATTCATTTGCTGCATGTTCATTGTAGTAATCCAAAATGTACTGCCAAATACAGCTGATACGTAAAGTACATATAGCCAAAAGTAAGTGAACAGCTGACATCGTCGTCACACCCATATTTGGCTCTTTCCCAAAAGTTGGAAGCGCACAATTGTTTTTGCTTGCTGTAGCAATGAGATTTCTCTGAAACTTTCACTAGCACTAAAGGGCCCAGACCCGAGCGCATGGCTCGCCACGGTTGGCATGAAAAAACTTCAGTGCCCTTAGCTCTGACCTCAGAATAACACAAGACAACTTTGTGATAAACTGCAACAGACCTTCTGTGTTCTCTCTCAGTGCCCGACCTCACTAAACCTCGTGGCTGAATGAGCAAAAAATCCCAACAACCTAATAGAAAGTTTTCCCAGGAGGCTTTTGCAACAGCAAACAAATCTGGGTTAATGCCCATGTTTGTTTTTTGTTTTTTTTTTCTTTGTAATATGAGCACATATTGTTCAGATGTCCAAATACTTTTGGCTAAATGTACATCACCGAGATGTTAACAGATTTATTGTGATTCAGTTTACTTATTCAGCTCATTTAGAGGAATGAACTGTGGGAATGAATTATGTCCCATGAATCTGGCGCGTGGCAGTATTTCACTTATATTTGAAGCCTTAATTCTGCAGCTCTGTCAGTGGTTGTGGATGCAAGTGGAGACAGTTTGTGGGGTTTTTAATTGATATGGGGAACGTCAAGACGGCGGAGTTTATTTAAACTGTTGTTTAAGGAACAACGGTTTATATCAAACTCGAGTGTTTTATGAAAAGTTTAATACAGTGTGTCTTTCTTTGCTTGAAATGAGTTCAGATATTTTTTAGCTAGAAACGAAAGGATGTGCAGGATTTTTTATTGTTAATTTTGTGTTTTAATTTTGTTGGGTATAAATTTAAAATATGAAAGTACGGAGGGTTTTTTTTACATAATGGATAAAGTATCACTTAATATTATTTTTAAAAATAGCTCTTATCATCTGCTGTCTGCTGTCTTCCCACATTTCTTTACCATTTTAAGAAAACAGAAAAATCTCAGTTACTGACTACAGCATCGTCGTGTGTTTATAAGCGCTCACGTCTTAGTTACAAGCGATCTGACTGGACTTTAAGGCAGCATTAGCCTGTGAGATATATCTATTGTAAGAACAACTTCTTCACTTATGAAGCATGAATTGTTTATAATGTCTAATCTCAGTAGACAGTGGTAGTATGAGGGTAATGCAGACGTGAATAAAACATCTCCTCACTAGCTGACTGTCTTTAGACTGATGAGTATTTTGAGTAGAACCTGTTTGAGGCACTCTTCTGGACCGTGTGAGAATGTACCCATGCTGGCCTGAGCGCAGCTGCAAAGCTTTACGACATGTCTGTGTGTTGCCATTAATCTGTGGCTGTCCTGAGGTGGCCTTAAATGGAGCTGTTATGAATGAGATTTCATCTTAATTTTGGGGGAAGATTAAATAATGCATGCCTGAATGATGCACGCAGAGTTCAGAGAGGACGTAAGAGGGTGTTTGTGTGTGTGTGTGTGTGTGTGTGTGAGAGAGTGTGTGTGTGTCAGGGACTGCTGCCACCTTTTTATTCAGGCATGTGCTGACTCACTGCAGCTTCACTACTGAAAAATACCCAAAAATCTGTAAGGGACTGAAGGAGAATCGAAAGAAAACCGAGTGGGTGCTGTTTTCTTTTCACTTTATATAAATGTGTGTGAGTCCGTGTCATGTCCCAATAAGCGGCTGCTTCCTGAATAATTAGATTGTCCATACAGACACTCTTGGCTGCGTTGCCGAGCTGCTGACTGGAGCGTGTGCCAACATCTGCTGTTCTTCATGGTCTAATTAAAGTGAAACGTTAGAGAGTTATTTATTTAAAAGCTGGAGTTCTTTATTTGGTTGTTTTGCTCCATGTAGCATCTCAACGATGGATACTGGATATTTATAATGATTGTGATTACATTTCTCATGGATGTCATTGAAGTTGGGCTCAGAAATGGCTAAAATGGCTCAAAAACATTGATTATTAGAATCATTTGAAGAAAAATCAATTTACACTATTGTTTTTCTTGATTTACTTGGAAATCAAATGATCTACAAGGCTAATGTAGCTAAGAGTATGACAGCCAATCACCATCAAGCAGACTGGCAAAATGCTCACAAAATAAATAACATTTAGCAAAAGCTTTTTATTTTGATTAAATAGATAATTAAAATGTCAGTTTGCAACGAGTTATTCTTCCAAACTCTTATTTTTAAAATTAACTGCAAAAGTACTTCAAGGAAAAATACTATTATTTTGTCTTATTGAGTCACATGACCAGTGCGAGTCATGGTTATGATTTAATATGATTTAAATAATGAAATCATATTGTATCAATAGACATGAGTCACTGAAAGGATCGACACTGTTTCATAGCTTTATTTATGACTTAATTTATGATAGCTTTATTTAAGGCAATATTTAATTACATCATCGCATGAGTTATTCCACAGCACTGTCAAATTCTTGATTCTGATTGGTCTAATTGTTGATATGGTGATGTTTTCTGTAAGGATGTTTGTTTAGTTATGGATGAAGACTCAATGCTTTATAACTGTCAGAATTGAACCATGGGAAAGTGTTCAGGACAGATACTTTGCAACATGGCGAGAGAGAGAGAGAGAGAGAGAGAGAGAGAGAGAGAGAGAGAGAGAGAGAGATATCAGAGAATATCAGACAGAGAAATATTGGATTTATAGTTGCTATAACAGAAGTGATAACAGGAACTAACTTTTACTAAATCAAATGTAACTATAAATGGATAAAAATTGTAATGTGCTGTTACTTTAAAAATATTGGCAAGGTTTTTTTCATTTTTGGCAAAATTTCTTTAATATAAGAAGAATGTTTTTAATTGGCAATTTACACTTGACTGCGCAGGTGAGATCTACCTGATGCTTTGGAAGTCTGGCAGTTTCATGTCGGTTCAACAAGTCTCATTCTGCATTCTTTCTAAAATGAGACAGAAAATCAGAAATCAGTCTCAATAAAAGCACTGTAACAGAATAGAAGAGAGTTTTGTGTAATTTAGCACGCTCCACAAAGCGAAGACGAGTTTACCGTCTGTGGAAAATAATTTCTTATTTAGGATATATTCAGTGTTTATAAAAGAAATATGTTAAAACTCAATGCGTTGTTTAATACAGAACTCATACTGCTGTACAGAGTACAGATTCCAGAAATACCATTTAATTACATCACATTGGCTCTTGTGTATTCCGTTCATTACTTTGCTCTTTGCTCAGTGGATCATTTTTATCTTTTATTAAACTAATCTGCTGTATGATTAAAGTAACTTTCTGAAATATCTGTAAATGGAAATATATTTCCACCTTCACAGGCATTGGCAATGTCACCAGTCTGTAATTTCTAACTCTTTATTTGTGCGTGAAAATAAATTGAGCTTCTTCCAGCAAGACATCTTGATGGTTATTTTTGGGTGTTTATACAGTTCAGCCTGTCACCTAGTGTCTACATGGATTTCCTGTAAAATAGTATTATTAGCATTGAGAATCTGGTTTGTGTAATATCTGTGTTATTATTAAATGTACCGGGGTCTGTATTGTCAGTAATAAATACCTTAAGGTCATAATTTTCTTTCTTTTTCTTTTTTTAGCTGAGTGTATATCAGTTATGCTAATTATCTTACTAGCTATCCGGCTGCTTAATATGCAAAAATCAGCTTCTGAATTTTTGTTAAACAGTATTTATCCACATTTTCTCAAATAGGTTGCATTCTCTGTATTTACAAGAGGATTTGATGTAGTATTCATGACTACAGAAGTAAAAACTTTCTGAGATATCACAATTCATGAGTTAACATTCCAAATTAGGATGTAAATTTGTTTAGTGGTCAATACTGTGTGTGTAATTTTAGTCATACAGAGACATTTCTGTGTAAAATATCCAACACGTCTGAGGTAAAATGTTGCTATTTTTAGTGTTTGCTAGCTAACTAAATCACCACAAACTTTAACTAGCATAAATATACTTAGCACTGATTTCTCTGTTACGAGGAGTCTCACAACTTTAACATATCATGTGCCAAATGGATTTTAGCTTCTTAGCTGTGGTAACTTGTTAGAACAAATGCTCATAATAACACCCACAATTTTATTATACATGAAATCTTTGTGAATTGGATGGAGCTAATTCAAATCTTCAGTTATTCTTCTTTTCTGCATTTCTTATTATCTTTTTTTAACACACAGTAGTTTAGCTCTCCCTGGTTGCCAGTCAGATGTTTGATTGTGATGGGAAAGTGGCTAGCAGCATCGCAGTCCATTGACTGATTGCATTCTCACAAGTGCACGTGTACAGAAGTAGAGTGATTGCTTCCAGTAATATTTTTAAAGCTTGTGTAATGCCGGTATTTGATTATGGCCGAACACATGTGGAAATCTGTTCCTGGCATGCAGAGTGGATTTATTTACAAATCCCAGTGGGAAAAAGTCAGAATACGAAGTTGTGATATAGAATGAATAAGGGTAAAGTTTAGCAACTTCTTTAACATTTTCTGGCATCAATCCAATATTTTACAAAAACACATCAGGATTTTCCCAAAATGGGACGAAATTTCGGACAAAGATTCTTTACATTTTGAATGTTATGCAATACCAGACACATCATTTAATTTAATATTTGTGTTTTAGTTATCTTGATGCTTTTTTAAATGAAACCTATTTAATATCCACTTACATTCAAACTATACTGTATGACATGCCTTGTATTATTGAACACGTTTTTATGAGATTATTACATTTTATATAGATAAAAAAAACAATGTATTTTAAAATGTTACATTTTCAAACGTTAAATAAAACATAACATTTTATTAAAACGTATTTTTAAAGTGTTTTGTGAGCCATTTAACTAAGCAAACAGGGAGAAACTCCTGGTTGCTTAGTGCCTTGCTCAGTTTTACGGCATTTTTGTGAAGTCATGTGGTTCTGTTCAAAATTCAACAGCATTTGTGGCATTTGGCAGATGTCCTTATCCAGAGTGGCTTACATTTTATCTCATTTTATACAACTGAGGGTTAAGGGCCTTGCTCCAGGGCTCAGCAGTGGCAGCTTGGTGGACCTAGGATTGAAACATACAACCTTCTGACCAGCAGTCCAACATGTTATCCACTAAGCTAGCACATCCCTCCCTATGCTTGTATTCTGTATATGGCTATATACATGCTTGGAGGAGAGCACTAACCCTCTTCAGTGTACTTCATTGAACAGACAACAGTGATTTGGTGGGTGTTACATCACCAAGATTCAACAGTTGCACCAATCAGGACCTCAGTTTAGCTTTATGTAACTCAATCAATGTACTTTTAAAAAAAATATTTTGTCATGATAACCAGGTTCTTCCCCAGCAAGGTTCTTCACGTCCATTCCACTCCTTACATTGTTAGTGTTGAGAAATAGCTTCAGACTCTTATTAAATATACATAGACTGTTTTTCGCTTATCGCGTGCATGTCTTGAAAAACCCAAAGCCGTTCCAGACACAGAATAATAAAAGTATTGTAAGTGGCTTGTGGTTAAGCTGCATAACCCGTAACCAAGCTCTTCAGAGCCACAAACTTAATGGCAGTCTGGAGAAAGGGGCGAGGGTGAATAGATTACTCCTTTCACATCTTTTTCTCTCTAACAGCTTTTTTTTTAGGGTTAAATGGTCATAGCAGTGAATTTATGGTCACTTTTCTTCTATCCTTAAAAGCTAATAATAAAATCACCTGAAAAACATCTGGTCTTTCATGTAATAGAATATGCCAGAAGAGAACCATATGCACCATCTGTATCACTGACATGCTGCATGTGCAATAGGAACAATGTTTGCTAATCCTATTTAATACTTTCATTTCAAAACATACCCCGCTTTCAACACTTTCATATGTGTGTAATGTGTTTTCTTTCGCTCAGACACTAAGTACTAGTACTAAGGCATCCTGAGCCATCTTGGTGGGTGTTTAGTAGACATGTTTTATATCGGTTTAGGCATGTTACAGTATGATCTATTAATCTGTGATTTGTTTGCAGAAATGTCTTGGATTTCAAAATGGACCAAACAATACAATGTACTTACAAGAGCGAGGAATGGATGTCTAGGCCTGGATGATGGCTCCAAGGAGTTTGAAGGTTATAGGGAATGTTAATAATAGGATATCATTTGATTTGCTATCACAGTAGAATACACAGCCACACACATGACTTCTACATCTTCCATGCCCACACATGCAAACATTGGAAATTTGTTGATCCAATACATATATACACTCACCACTTGTGTGTTTTTGGTGAGTCTGTGCTCTCTACAGCCTCAGATTTCTGTTTTGTCTGAGAGGAGTGGTCTCCTGCTGCTCTAGCTGATCCTCCTCAAGGGCGTGCATCCACTGGGATGCTTTTCTGCTTACTGTAGGCGTCCTATCAACTTAAATCAGTACGATTCCCTACTCTCCTCCACCCTCACTCATTAACAAAGCATTTCCAGATGCAGAACTGGTGTTTACTATATGTTAATGAAAATCTTGTGACTCAAAAAAGAAAACCCACATTGCTTGAACCAGTTAGCTAGTTATCCACCATACAGTGGAACCTTCGTTCTGGAGGCGAGCTCTTTAGGTGAAAATTTGTATTGCGAAATGAGTTTTCTCATAAGAAATAACATAAATGCAAATAATCTGTTCCAGCCATGCAAAAATATTACCAATATGACCAATATGAAGCATATCTAAACTTTATGGCTACTTACAAAGAACTGACCCAAGCCAAGGGTCCTCACAGGAAGTCATGCCACAAAACTTGGGCTAAATATAGAACAGACCACCCACGCCACCAATCTGTCAACAAAAAAAACGCACAAAATAATGTAGCTTTTGAATGCATGCTGAAGGCAACGTTGTTATCGTGGGTTGGACTCTTTCCAAACAGCTTTTGCTGACTGAAAAGTTTGTAAAATTCGTAAATTCGCTTTGGTTGGTTTCGCTTGGCTTTCCACTGATGCAAACAAGTTTTGAATGGCTCCCAGACGTACACACAACTTAGCCGGCGTTCTGTTCGGTTCATTCATAGGCCGAAATTCTTATATTCTTAAGGTGAAAATTCATAAGGGAGGGCATTCGTATGCCGAAGTTCCACTGTACTCACATGTTATGGCATTTATACAACATAGTAGTTTAAGAACAGTCAGCGCAATTCAGTATTTTTATTTTATTGTTTAAGCAGAGGACAACATCCGCTCTCAGGCATACCAAGGAATGTATACCAAAAGTCCATGGGGTGGAGCTGGATCTCATCAGACTCCTCCCCCTAATATGTGTAATATTATACCTAACTCTGAACCGTAAAGAACAGCACACTTAATAAACTAATCCAGCCGGAAACACAATGAGTTGTCTCTGATCCCTTGGGGTTTGCTTTGACTCCACCCAGTTTTATCTCAATGAGGTCCAACTCCAGCCTATGGATGGATTCTTTAGTCCTGCATCGAGGGGTACTTTGTAACAGAAAGGTAAAAGATATTGCCCTCAGGCACATGTATCTATTAAACACATGTCAGTGGGCCTAATTAAGCAGTGATAAAGCATCATGTCCGAGTCCAGGCAACACTTTGTCTCAGCCGGAGGAAAGGTTATTGATTTCACAGTCCTTGTGCTTTTTTACTACCGTAAAAACCAACCAAAATGTTTATAGTCGCTGTAACTGCAAAGAGATGAGCTTGCTTTGACATGCAGTGATATGAATCAGTGTGCAGTTTACTGTTTGAGGCATTCTTCAGTCCAGTGCTGCAGTCAGCAGGGTCTAGAAGATTGATGCGATGTAGAGCCATTGCCCACTCAGCACTGTGTGTGTATGTGTGTGTGAGGTTGGACAGAAAGCCAGAAAGAAAGCAGTGCAAAACTGCAGTCAAGCCAGGGCATGTGTAATGGTGTGCACACAAAGGGTTTTTCAGTGAACACTATATAATGTTTATTAAGTTTACACGTTTACTCAGTGAATACATAAATAACAATCTGAGCAATCTGACATAATGAACTCTATGGTTCTAACTGAACATATTGAGGCTGTGGTGCTAACTGTAAAGAGTGAGCTAAAAGAGAAATTAATGCTGATGTAAATGAGGTGAAAGTTATTGTTTATCACGTGTGCCTTACATCTCTGAGGTTGGGGGCTTGATTCCTGTCTCCTGCCTGTGTGTGTGGAGTTTGCATCTTCTTCCTGTGCTCCAGGAGTTTCCTCCAGGTTCTCCAACAGTCCAAAGACATGTGCTGTAGGCTGATTGAGATCTCTAAATTGGCCATAGTGTGTGAATAATTGTATGTGTGTGAGCCTGTGATAGCCTTTAGGTTCTCTGTGACCCTGTGTAGGATACACAGTAGAGAGGATGAGTGGATGAATCTTTCTGCCTCTATTGTTTATTTCTTAAATAAACAGAAATAAAGAAAAAAACCTAACATGTCAGAATAATTCTTATAATGGAACGCAGGAGAAATTCACATGTAGATAAGTGACTTGAATGCAGGAAAGTCTGGTGTCAGGAGCGTCAGTCCTGTTATTCATCACCACTAAGCCAGTACCACCCTGGGCTTGTGCACATTGAACAAGGCCTGGCACGTGCCAGCTAATCTCCTGCTCTTCAAATAACCCGGGCACAGCTCAAAAAAAAAATGCCTGTCCTCCCTGCACTAAGATCAGCAACTCCCTCAAACACTTTCCCTTTCATGAATAATTGAAGCACAGCAGAATTTAGCTCATTGCTTCAGATCAATAGAAGTAAGAGCAACTTTTTGGAGATTTCCTTTGCAGTCAGTTTTATAGATGAAAGGCACGGTTAGCATGCCAAGGCTAGCTGGATCCCTTGAGAAACATTAAGCATGGATAACATAGTGCAAAAACTTTTTTTCCTAGCCATGTACATAAATTTTCCACCTTGGGAACCATAACCAGATGTAGACAAAGTGGTTCATGCGGTAACTACTGATCAAGCTGCTCCACAGCAGTCTGCTAAAAATATGTACTGTATATGATTAAGAAATCTTAATATTAACGTAACAGTATTAATAATTAATAATTAAAATAATAAATAATGTCATAGCTTTGCAGAATCACTTTTACCTGAGGTATAACATTATATTCTGTGCACAACCACTCTACATGCTGAATGAGTTTTAGACTTAGATTAGTTAAGAAATTGAGATCCTTAACTCTGAGATGTTGAATTCCTCAATCTGTTTGGTGAGATTGTGTTAATTAACCTAAAACGTTGCACTTTCTGGTTTCTGGGTAACATCGATTTGATGAGGGAGCAACTCTTTACAGCCGCTGTAACTTAAGTGATGCACTATACTGCCAAAAGTTTTGGGACACCTGCCTTTACATGCACATGAATATCTTCTTCTTCTTCTTCTTCTTTCGGCTTTTCCCTTCAGGGGTCGCCACAGCGAATCATCTCTCTCCACCTATCCCTATCTTCTGCATCCTCAACACTTGCACCCACTAGCTTCATATCCTCATTTATTACATCCATATACCTCCTCTTTGGCCTTCCTCTTTGCCTCCTGCCTGGCAGCTCCATGTCCAACATTCTCCTACCAATATACTCACTCTCCCTCCTCTGAACATGTCCAAACCATCTTAATCTGGCCTCCCTAACTCTGTCCCCCAAACGTCCAACATGAGCTGTCCCTCTGATGTACTCATTCCTAATCCTGTCCAATCTTGTCACTCCCAAAGAGAACCTCAACATCTTCAACTCTGCTACCTCTAGCTCTGACTCCTGTCTCTTCCTCAGTGACACTGTCTCTAAACCATACAGCATGGCCGGTCTCACCACTGTCCTGTACACCTTCCCCTTGATTCTCGCTGATATTTTCCTATCACACAGAACTCCCGACACCTTTCTCCACCCATTCCAACCTGCCTGCACTCGCTTCTTTACCTCTTTCCCACACTCTCCATTACTCTGGACTGTTGACCCCAAGTACTTAAACTCCTGTACCTTCTTCACCTCTTCATCCTGTAACCTTACTGTTCCACTTCCCTCCCTTTCATTCACACACATGTACTCAGTCTTACTACGACTGACCTTCATTCCTCTTCTCTCCAGCGCAAACCTCCACCTCTCTAGGTTTTCCTACACCTGTTCCCTGCTCTCACTACAGATCACAATGTCATCTGCAAACATCATTGTCCAAGGAGACTCCTGTCTGACCTCCTCTGACAACTGGTCCATCACTATAGCAAACAGGAAGGGGCTCAGAGCCGATCCCTGATGCAGTCCCACCTCCACATTGAACTCCTCTGTCTGACCTACAGCACACCTCACCACTGTCCTGCTCCTCTCATACATGTCCTGCATCACTGTCCTGCTACTCCTGACTTCCTCATACAGTACCACAGCTCTTCTCTTGGCACCCTGTCATACGCTTTCTCCAAGTCTACAAACACACAGTGCAACTCCCTCTGACCATCCCTATACTTCTCCATCAAAATTCTCAGAGCAAAAATTGCATCTGTTGTGCTCTTTCTGGGCATGAAGCCATACTGCTGCTCACAAATTTCCACTACCTTCCTTAACCTAGCTTCCACTACTCTTTCCCATACCTTCATTGTATGGCTCATCAACTTTATCCCCCTATAGTTGCTGCAACTCTGCACGTCACCCTTATTCTTAAAGATCGCCACTAACACACTTCTTCTCCATTCCTCAGGCATCTTCTCACTCTCTAAAACCCTGTTGAACAAACTAGCTAAAAATTCCACTGCTGCCTCTCCTAGACACTTCCAGACCTCCACCGGGATGTCATCAGGACCAACTGCCTTCCCACTTTTCATCCTCTTCAAAGCTTTCCTGACTTCATCCTTTCTAATCTTATCTACTTTCTGTTCCACAGAGTTCACCCCTTCTACTCTTTTTTCCCTCTCATTTTCCTCATTCATCAGCTCCTCAAAGTATTCCTTCCATCTCCTCTGTACGCTCTCCTCACTTGTGAGCACCCTTCCATCTCTATCCTTAATAACTCTAACTTGTTGCACATCCTTCCCATCTCGATCTCTCTGCCTAGCTAACCTGTACAAGTCCTTCTCTCCTTCTCTAGTGTCTAACCTAGTGTACAACTCGTCATATGCCTTCTGCTTGGCCTTAGACACCTCCCTCTTCACTCTGCGCTGTAACTCCTTGTATTCCTGTCTATTCTCTTCAGTCCTGTCCATGTCCCACTTCTTATTGGCTAACCTCTTCCTCTGGATACTATCCTGAACTTTCTCATTCCACCACCAAGTCTCCTTATCTTCTTTCCTCCTTCCAGATGACACACCCAGCACCTTTCTCCCTGTCTCCCTGATCACTTCTGCTGTAGTTTCCCAGTCATCTGGCAGCACTACCTGACCACCCAGAGCCTGCCTCAACTTCTCTCTAAATTCCTCACAACATTCCTCCTTTTTCAGCTTCCACCACTTGGTTTTCTTCTCCATCTCTATCTTTGACCTCTTTGTCTTACAGACCATCAAAGTCATCCTACACACCACCATCCTATGCTGTCTGGCTACACTCTCTCCCACTACCACTTTACAGTCACTAATCTCTTTCAGATTGCCTCTTCTACATAGGATGTAGTCTACCTGTGTTCTCCTACCTCCACTCTTGTAAGTCACTCTATGCTCCTCCCTCTTCTGAAAATAAGTGTTAACCACACCCATGTCCATCCTCTTAGCAAAGTCCACTACCATCTGTCCTTCTAGGTTCCTTTCCTTAACTCCAAACTTGCCCATCACCTCCTCATCACCTGTGTTTCCCTCACCAACATGTCCATTAAAATCCGCTCCTATCACCACTCTCTCACCCGTGGGAATACTCTCCATCACCTCATCTAATTCACTCCAGAATCTCTCTTTCTCCTCTAACTCACAACCTACCTGTGGGGCATAACCACTAACAACATTCAACATCACCCCTTCAATCTCTAACTTCAGACTCATCACCCTGTCTGACACTCTCTTCACCTCCATGACATTCCTCACAAACTCCTCCTTCAGGACCACACCTACCCCATTTCTCTTGCTATCCACACCATAGTAAAACAGCTTGAATCCTGCTCCTATACTACGAGCCTTGCTACCCTTCCACCTGGTCTCCTGTACACACAGTATATCCACCTTCCTTCTCTCCATCATATCAGCCAGCTCTCTACCTTTCCCTGTCATAGTACCAACATTCAGAGTTCCTATTCTCAGTCCTACACTCTTACCTTTCCTCTTCTCTCTCTGTCTGCGCACTCTCCTCCCTCCTCTACTTCTTCGACCAACAGTAGCCCAATTTCCACCGGCGCCCTGTAGGTCAACGGCGCCGATGGCGGTCGTTGTTAACCCGGGCCTCGACCGATCCGGTATGAAATTCGTACTGACGATTCGCATGGTTAAATTTGGCAATGTTTTACGCCGGATGCCCTTCCTGACGCAACCCTCTCTATTTATCCGGGCTTGGGACCGGCACAGAAGTCACTGGACTGTGACCCCCATGGCTAGATTATGCACATGAATATAATATAGAGTAATATAGCCCTTTGCAGCTATAACAGTTTCAACTCTTCTGGGAAAGTTTTCCACAAGGTTTAGGCGTGTGTTTATGGGAATTTTTGACCGTTCCTCTAGAAGTGCATTTGTGAGGCACTGATGTTGGACGAGAAGGCCTGGCTCTCAGTCTCCACTCTAATTCATCCCAGAGGTGTTCTATCAGGTTGAGGTCAGGACTCTGTGCAGGCCAGTCAAGTTCCTCCACACCAATGGATCTTGCTTTGTGCACTGATGTGCAGTCATGTTGGAACAGGAAGGAGCCATCCCCAAACTGTTCCCACAAAGTTGGGAGCATGAAATTCTCCAAAATGTCTTGGTATGCTGAAGCATTAAGAGTTCCTTTCACTGGAACTAAGGGGCTGAGACCAAACCCTGAAAAACAACACCTGAATTCAATGATTTGGAGGGGTGACCCAAAACTTTTGGCAATATAGTGTCAAACCACAACAATAAATGTAGCTATAAACGGATAATAACGACATGTTTAATGAATTAAAATGTGCAGTATTTGCCAAGTTGTTGGCAAGAAACTAAGCATTTGTGGGCGTTAAAGAAAAATATTCAACCTTTGGGTTAATAACAGTAATTCATTTTGGATCACCTTGCATTATTTCACGCCAATGCTGATTATTTTTCTATAATAGCACTTATAGTTAATTTTTTTGAATTGTAAACTTGGACAGTGCTTGATTTTGTTTTAGATTCAGAAATAGAAGATTTGCTTTCTGGTGTATGTTGATGCTAAACAACGAAGATAAAAAAAATCCTACTGGTCAAGGTAAAATATGGTATAATGTTTCCAGATGCACACACACACTGTAAAAACTACTGACATGACTGATTCTGATTAAAATCCCAGAGATACTTCCATAATAATTACTTTGCCCCACTTCGCCGTATATAAAACTAATTAAATCCGAATAGTGCTTAAGATGGGATATAATAATTAAAAAGTTTAGTGGTCTGTAATTTGTGTCCATATTGTGCTGCGTTTTTTTTTTTTTGTAGTTCTTAAAACAAGTGAAACTTGGACAGGTGGCTTGGTTTTGATTTGGTTTTAGTGATCAAAGATTTGCTTATAATCTTTTCGGATGCATGCACACACACTCACTCTGTATAAAATACTGACATGACTGATGACTGAAATGTTAGATACTTCTATAATAATTACTTTGTGCCACTTTGCCATGTAAAACTAAATCTGAATACTGCTTTAGATGATAAAAAATCTAAAAATGAAGAACCTTTCTGATATAAATGAGTGTCTCTGCAAATACTGTCCATATTGTGAGGTTTTTTGTAATTCTTATCAGTTACCAGGGAAAAAAGTAAAACTTAGAGAGTTTTTTTTTTTGTTTCAGCAATTGAGAATTTGCATCCTGGGGTTTGTTTATGTATCTCTAAATACTATGTTTTTTAAAAAAAATTTTTATTTTGATTTATTATTTGATTTATCTTTATCAGATTCCATGGAAAGTCTAAAGAATCCAAACAGGATAAAACTTGCACGCAATTAATGCTGTTTGCCGAAGCCAACAGATACAAAATTTGCCAAAACAGTTCAACGGACATTTAAAGGTTATAAATGTACATATACTTCCCATATGAAATCCAAAAAAAACATTCTCCCTGTTTTTTAATTTGGATAAATGTTGCGTGACATGGAGTCTGTCACATCACAACCTTCCCCAATTATACAGGCTTAGGCTTGACTTGGGTTGGGTTTGAGGTGTGGCACCAAATTAGCGAAAGTAAGTTCAAGTCTGTACTGCACCCTGTACTGGTATGAAATGGACAGTTATATGCCTTACACACACACACACACACACACACACACACACACACACACACACACACACTCATAAAATAATTAATACTTATTCACTCTAATAATTATAGAGTCACTTTTTCTTTCAGACTAGAACCCATTTTCCAGCATGGAGGCAATAAGTTCAGAAAGCTATGAGCAACGAGGCAAGTCTCAGCTGAGACACGGCAGCTGTCGTCATAGTGTTACCAAACAAAATGCCAGGCTGGACATCAGCCAGCCAGGCAGTGAGCCGAGTCAATAAATCAAAGGGACCCAACAAAGACCAGACGTCATTCCTCTCTCTTTCTCCTTCTCTCACCATCTGTTTCTCCCAACCTCTCATTCATCCTCATCTCCAGAAACAGTTGCGTCTTAATGAACTGCAACTGTTCGAAACGCTGTCTGAGAAACATTAATGATATCTCTTAAATGGCCCGACGTTTCATTTACGGCCTTTAAGGAAATAGTGTCAACTCAAGTGGATAGCTATTAAAAGGCTTTCGAACATGTGAGAAGGCTGAAACACCAAACCCCCCTGTGTGTCGTATAGCAGGCGCTTCATACGAAGGACATCCGGTGACCTTAATGCTGAAAGAGCTTGAAATGTGATACTCGCATGTCTGAGGACTTTCTGTGGCAAGACTTTTGTCTGCTGGCTAAATGGGCTGGAAACCACAATAAAGCTACACGATTAACCAGATTCGAATTGGGATTAACATATTTTGTTGGATGTTGTTCATTCTAAGTCCAGTGTATTAAAAAAAGTAACCCATTCATTAACGTTTTAAATAGTCTGACCAAGCAGAGCGTGCTTTTTTTTTTATCTACAGAGACAAAACTAAAGACATTAGACAACATGCACACTACACACATGCACACTGAGGCTTGCACAATGGTTCACTCACAGTACAGAGATCTTCTGCCTGAACTCTCTGTCCACAAGGTGCTCACTGAATGGTTTGATGAGGATGAAAATGATTAAGATGATGTAAATTAAATACTATGGGCTTTACAGTCATCTGTGGATGTTAAAGAGCATATGCCTCCATCACTATCATCTATCCATCATCATAACAAATATTGATCCAGATGCTTGTAGAATACATGGAAAGGCATGATGAAAAAAGGACATATGTGGTTAGTCAGATTCAAGAAATATTTTAAATATTACAAGAAATAAAGAAAACGAAAAAAATTAAGAAAAAATATAGCCTATTGTTTACAATCAAATATTTGATGATTTCATTGCTGATACTAAACTTAATTTAAACTAATTTCTAATTACTAGATCGAATTATTCATGTAGATTGAGCATGATCATTTCAGTATTAACATAAACTAATTACATAGTGAAATCTCATAAGGATGCTGTCAGTGATGAACACTATAACTAAATTTAGCCGATTAAAACATGTATGGTAGAATTTGAGCAGCTGTGATATGTGTGTTGGAAAACCTCAGTGTTGTGGGTTTGATTCTCAGCTCAGGTGTGAGCCTGGGGTTTGATTTTTATTCAGGGTTTTAAAAATATGTGATCAAATCATGCTGGATGAACGAGAACTCGGTGTTAATGTTATTCAATTTAATCACATGGAACCAACATACACATTTGAATGAAATCAATTCAACAAGATCTTGTTAGTGTGCTTTGGCAACTCATAGGGGGGCAGCACTTTACTAAAACACTTTTTCATTTAACCTTGCTGTCTGGATTTTCACTGTTCTAGTACCAGCATGTTCTATTGCATTGTATCTATAGTATAGAAATACAAGGACTTGTTCCATTTTGAAGTGACCAATAGAGACCGACTGTTAAATAAACATGCACTGGCATTAACACACATGAAAGAAACTGGGGTATTGAAGACCCTAGTGAAAGATCAACATCCTGCCTCATTGTCATTAAGCCTTTCTTTTAACATGTGAATGACCGAAAGACTTATTTTATCTTTGCAAACAGTTCTTAGAATGAGTTAGTACTTGGACTGAAATGGTTTTACTGTTAAACACTGACGGTCAAACACCGTCCTTTGTTGATGATTCAGAAGCATAAACAACCGATCGAGGCATGTAGAGGGGTGTAGAAAAACAGCAGGCATCTGTTGGCAATCCTTTCAGTGAAATCATCTTTGCTTGTCCTTGTTTCATTCCTGTCTGTGCAGGAGTTCCAACAAACCTTCTGGTCCACCCAGATTTAGTGATTAATGCAATTACCTATTCAAGGACGTTAAATCATTATCACTACTCTTTTATTTTGTACATGTTGCTCCAAGCAGAACCATTAATCATTCTCACACAGATGTATATGTCAGGGTTTGGCAGTTTTCTAGCCACAGTTACAGGCAGTAATCTGTTTTCGCCAGAAATGGCATTTGATCAGAGAGCTGTCAAAACAAGGCTTCGTGACCACACCTTGTCCCACCTGTTTGGAAAGGTATATCTCAGAGCCAGGAACATATTCGTTCAGGGTGTGACTCTCAAAAAACGGCTGTGTCTGACAGCGAATAGCTCGAGGGGCGATGAGATGGTTTGGTACAGTATACCACAACGTTTAGTGCTGAGATAATGAGTTTGTATTGAGGAAATAAGGTGTGGACTGGGTGTTGTAGTCATGGAAGTGTATGTGGATTAATGAATGGCCTGGGATTATGGACTCATCTTTCTCATTTTCTTTCAAATTAATCAAATTAAATCATTTCAAAACAATTAACTAACCTTAAAACAATTAAAAGAATACTATTGCACAATTGTAAGTTAAGCAGCCAAAATCCATATCCTAACTCCAACAACTATTAGATAAATTATGATTATACAGTACACTAGAGTTATATCTAGTGTACTGATAGTGTACTGGGGATGGTAAAGTGTTGGACTACTGATAGTAAGGTTGTGAGTTTTGTAAGCTGATACTGCGGGACAAGTATTAAGGACATTAATACTCAATTACTTAATAAAATAAAAATAGATGAACTTTAAGTAACTTTAAGTATATATATACACAAAACATGTTCTTAATATATATATATATATATATATATATATATATATATATATATATATATATATATATATATATATATATATAAATATATAGGTCAAGAGCTTCAGTTAATGTTCACAGTAAGCATCAGAAGGGGGAGAAGTGGGATGTGGTAGATTAGATGTTAAGGTGTTGGACTACTTATCAGAAGGTTGGCTTGAGTATTTCAGAGATGGCTTATATGTTGAGATTTTCACACACAACAGTCTCTAAAGTTTACACAGAAAGGAACAAAAAAACTCCAGTGTGGACAGTTCTGCAGGACTGAATGACTTGTTGAGGAAAGAGGTCAGAGGAGAACAACCAGACTGGATTGACTTGACAGGAAGGAGCTCACATAACCACCCTTTCCAACCGTGGTAAGCAGAAAAGCATGTCAGAACCATGAGGCCAATGGGCTAAGACAGCAAAAGACCTCATCGAGTCCTGGTATCCAAAAACAGGAATCAGAGGCTACAGTGCACACAGGCTTGCTGAAACTTGACCGATTCAAAAAACATCGTATTTGGATAATTACATGACTGTGCAGGAGGTAAAACTCCAATATATTGCCAGTATGTCTTAAGCTAAGTTCAAAAATATTTTTAAAGTAGTCACGCTGAACCACAGTCTGAGTGACTGTCAATAAGAGAACAAATCTGATAGTGACAAAAAATTATTGATTCTTTTTACTAAAAATCTGTCACTTTTATCATAAGTCTCTGTTCAAACAATCTTAACAACTTCTCTGTAGAAAAGAAATTACATTATTTTTTATTTTTGAAAAGCTCGTTTTAGTCCTGTTCCACCTCCACACACATTCCTTGCCGCTCTTGATTCTCAATCTCGTAATGTTGGCACCAGTTTGATTTAAGATTCTTTGGAGCTCCACACCTTTTACAGAAGCCTGGCGCTGCCCAAGTAAAAGGGAATTCCTCTCATTTCATTTCCCCTGGATCTGTATAATGGGTCTCCTGCTTGTATGCTTTGTTTGTTTTCCGCTATGCTCCATGTTCACAGGAATCTGTTTGTATCCTGTTGCGAAGGTGTGTCCAGACTTGAATGGTCTTGCTTTTAAACCTTGGTTCGCGGGCACATGAAAGAGAAAGGCTCTAGGCAAGGAATAAAAGCATCATGTCTGTGTTATGCATGTTATTATATTTTTCATGTCCAGAAAGGATTTGTTTTCTTAGAAACATTGCTGCAATGTTGAAATGATCTAATCCAGTCAAGTCCAGACCGATATAGATCATTGCCTAGTGAATAGTGACTCGATTCAATTCAGGACTTAAGGATTTGTATACTATACTTAGGTTATATAAACCACAGCTGTGTCTCTAATACTATAATTATCCATGAATATTAGTTCGAGCTAGGAGTTATTAAAGCCTGGATTAATAATGAGGTTTCTTACTACTACCGATAAAGAAACAATATCGGTCCTTTTGTTTGCTGCCTGGAGACTTTCTCTTTCATGTGGCCATAAAAAGTATGATGGCCTCAAGGCCCTCTAACAGTATTAAGAGCTTGTAATAACATTGATAGCTTTAAACTCTCCAGCTACTTATTTAGAAATGTCTCAATCTCATTAAACAAAAATCAGCCAAATAAATAAATTCACGGAATAAAACACTTAGGGTTGTTCTGTTATAGAAAAATAATCAACAATGGGGTTGTGTGATGTGACCACATGTTAAGCAGAGTTACTATGACCACGTGAATGTGGATTATTTTGCGACACCATGTGTTTTATTAATTAAGGAATTACACACCATACTTTGTAACTGCTTATAGGTGTTTTTTGGGGGGAATAGCAGCAAAACAGTTCCTGTTATCGCTTACGTTAGAGCAGCTGTTTTTCTTACAAGCTACTCATTTCTTTCTCCTAAAGATAATAAGACCAAAAAAATATAGTAGAGTTTGACTTTACAGAGATTATGGTTTCCTGAAGACTTTGTCGGGGTGGAAATCTTAAAGCGCTAACGCTGGAGATGCCTTGAATATATGTCACTTGACAGAAAACTTCACCTTGACAACAACGATCTGATTTACTCTATATTAATCACATTCGATTATGCAGAGCATGAACTACTGTCAGAGGTGCTGTTATTGAAAATTAATCAACATGTTCTGACCAATCAGATATGAGTACACAGAGCTGTACTGTAAATATTAATAATATTTGCATACTAGATGTCCAACATGTCAAATTTTCCAACCAACATCATCTTTTATGATCTTGGTTATGATTATCAAAAAAAAATTGGATTTTTAGTAGTGTTTACGTTTAATATAGGAGATAAGAACCTACACTGTACCTAAAAAGTATCATCAATCTGGTACAACGATCACAGAGCTATGAATGTTGTATATCATGTGGAATGAAAACATGTTCTTTAAGAGCTAATAATAAGCTAGTGAGAGTGCTGGACAACATTCCCACAGCATATGTTTCACTGAAAGCCGATAAGTCCATGCCACTTATGGCACACATTCCTTTAAACAGATTTCCTTTCAATGAAACCATACAGTCGAAAAACAGGTTAAAACTCTTTCTATGGAATATATGAGCTCTGTATGACAAAGTTTTTTTAGTTTGTTATTATCCTGTGAGTCGTGTGAATCGTGCGAGTATAAGGAAATACTTCTGCTTCCTACACCTAGTCTCTCTTAGTTCCTCTACATACTTGCACCTAAAGCTCATCAGCTGTCCTCGCAGTACTTAGTGTTATTGATACATTTGGAGATTTGAGGTGGAGGCTATTTTCTCCTGCTCTATTTAAAGCGCTCTAATTCTGACTTGTGGAAAGAGAATCTTGCCTCAACAAAAATTAACCATAGTCATTTGATTTAAAAACAGATCATTTAAAAATGCCATTGTTTGCAATAGTATGTTTTGTAGGTCTGTGGCATTAATACCATTGGAATACAGAACCATAGGGATTAATATTTGAAACATATAGTTAGGGGGGGGGCACGGTGGCTTAGTGGTTAGCACGTTTGCCTCACACCTCCAGGGTTGGGGGTTCAATTTCCGCCTCCGCCGTGTGTGTGGAGTTTGCATGTTCTCCCCGTGCCTCGGGGGTTTCCTCTGGATACTCCAGTTTCCTCCCCCCGTCCAAAGACATGCATTGTAGGTTGATTGGCATTGCTAAATTGTCTGTAGTGTGTGATTGTGTGAGTGAATGAGAGAGTGTGTGTACCCTGCGATGGGTTGGCACTCCATCCAGGGTGTATCCTGCTTTGCTGCCCAATGACGCCTGAGATAGGCACAGGCTCCCCCTGACCCGAGTATAGATCGGATAGGCGGTAGACATATAGTTATAGCACTATAATATACCATAGCAAAAGTACCCACAGTAGAGCCACAGAGCATTATAACAAAACTATAGGGGTACTACAGAATAACTATATGATACCGCCATAGGATACCACACATAGTAGATAGGGAAAACTATAAGGTAACAGCAGAACATCAAAATAGAACCATTTCATACTGCAGTAGAAATAAATGTCATCATAGTAGAAACAAGCTATTCACCGATCAGGGATAACATTATGACCACCTGTCTAATATTGTGTTGGTCCCCCTTTTGCTGCCAAAACAGCCCTGACCCATCATGCACTGTGTATTCTGACACCTTTCTATCAGAACCAGCATTAACTTCTTCAGCAATTTGAGCAACAGTAGTTCGTCTGTTCGATTGGCTCACACGGGTCAGCCTTCGCTCCCCACGTGCATCAATGAGCCTTGGTCGCCCATGACCCTGTCGCCGGTTCACCACTGTTCCTTCCTTGGACCACTTTTGACAGATACTGGCCACTGCAGACTGGAAACACCCCACAAGAGCTGCATCCCACCCACTAACAGGTGCCATGATGAAGAGATAATCAGTTTTATTCACTTCACCTTTTAGTACTCATGATGTTATGCCTGATCGGTGTAAATACTAAACTATTGTAAAATATTCAAGGTGGGATTTGGCTGAATCATTGCTGCAGAGTAGAATGTGCAATAGGTTCAAGCAGGAAACAAGTCATCATTAACACATCATTAACACTATGTATACAGAATAGGGAACTCATAACAAGGGGGAAAAAGCTATTCAAATTTAATTACAAAAGCAGAAGACTTTTCAAACCGCAAAGGATATGCAGAAAGTTTAAAACTCAAACCAATCAAGTAAAAACAATGCACACAGAGCAGTAATGAGAAGGAAACAGAAACCATAACAAAAGCTCATGGCACACTCACAACACATTCATCACCATGGAAATCATCACACTTTCGAGGACGAGGTAACCATGACTGTTGATGTTCTTATTACAACGTAATTATTTTCATAT
This sequence comes from Hemibagrus guttatus, assembly GCA_033459395.1. NCBI lineage: Eukaryota > Metazoa > Chordata > Actinopteri > Siluriformes > Bagridae > Hemibagrus > Hemibagrus guttatus. The sequence continues at coordinate 4,818,792 of JAUCMX010000023.1, forward strand.
AAAAATAGACAGAGCCTTCTCAACATGAAGAATGTGTGTCAGGTTAGAACGAGGTTAATAGAAAAAGACAAGAATACAGGAAGAGGTTATACGAGTAGGATATATAGAAGCAAAAAAAGAATCTAGATCAATTTAGTAAGCCCTCGTTGTGATGTGTCGGGGCATAGAGGTTTAGTTCCATCTGCACTTTCCCCAGACTGAACATTCATTAACACTCGGCATGTGTCGCAGCCTCTGTGGACAGAACAGATTCCTTCAGGCTGTCTGCATTACACCTAATCAATAATGAACAAAGCCCGCATGGTCTGTGTGTGTGTGTGCATGAGTGTGTCTGTGTCTGTCTGTGTGTGTGTGTGTGTGTGTGTGTGTGTGTGTGTGTGTGTGTCTATAATAAATGGATATGGGGTTTCACAAATTCAGTATGGAGAGAGCTGGTGGAAGTGAAGCAGTATGGAAGCCCGATTCGGTTCTCCAGAAACTAGATCCATGTATCATGACCCAAATTGCATAGGGATTATATATTTCATGTATTCACATGGCAGTCATTACAGATGGAGTGCAGTGGGATCTGGTAGTACTGGAATTTGAACTCACAACAATTCAGTCATTACAGTAGCACAATGCCCTGCCTCCAATATTTCCATTAAGAAAAAAGTACCAACTCCATTATATTTTTTTATTTTAAAATAAATAAATAAGCAGATAAGTAGGGTATTTAACGAAGTAAACATTGCTTGATTAATAAAAAAAATATATATATATATATATATATATATATATATATATATATATATATATATATATATATTTTTTTTTTTTTTTTTTTTTTTTTTTTTTTTTTAAATTAAATTTCTCTAAAGAATATAGAAACATTGAGAGATGGCAGAGGATGTCAGGAACCCCTTCGTTTCTTTGCCTTTCTTTGCTTTTCTTTTTTGGTTTGTAAATGCTAATAACAATATAAAAAGCCTCTCTGAAACATCCTTAGCGCATTAGCATATTCAAGCGAGTAGTATTTACATACCAAAATCTGGCCTACTTTTCAAAAGTTTTGTTTTATTGTGCTAGAAAGTCTTTACTCTTGTGTGGTGAGAGACATACAGTTTTTTATATAATGAAATAAAGTTACTACAAACATACTGTAGCTCATTAGCTGACTGTCTAGCAGGCTAGCTTATGGCTAGCTACATTTCACTGTAAACCTATGAAATTTACTTTTATTTCTTTTTTTTATTTTCAAAGAGGAGTAAAGAGAAAACTTCAGTCAAACATTAGCATGTGGCATGTGAAAATCCCTCAGTATACATACATATTAGCTAACATAAAAACATATTAGTCATGCTTTGTTCGTTATTTTCTTCTGTTACCTCACTCAGTTAAGCTCACTTCCTCAGCATGCAATCTTTCCTAACTACTCAGATGACTTTGGAATTTTTGGTCATCCTCTGAGGCTGTTTCGAGTCCTTGTAAGGTGACTCTGTCTATGTACAACTCAGACAAAAAGGACAGACAGTCCAATGCTCCTTATAAGCAGTGTGAGGGCTAAGAATTGAATGATTTCGCCATGTGCTTCTGTTTCAGGGTTGGTTGTCATTCCAGACGCTTCCCAGACTAGTATGCTTTGCAGAGCCTCTCTATCTTGGAAATATTGAGACACTAGTGACCTTCAGGTGACAGGGAATTGATTCTTCAGTTGATCAGTGGCACTCCTCAGTGGTAGTGGTTAAGCCTCTGGGATGTTCATTGGAAGCTCAGGGTTCAAGCCCCAGCAATGCCAAGGTGCCATATTGGACCCCCTGAGCAAGGTTCTTAAACCCTCTCCCTGCTTCGGGGGTGTTCTATCATCTCTGACCCCAACCTCCAAAGTTGGGATATGGAAAGAAAAAATTTTACTTTCATACCGCTTTTAAATCTGATCTAAACTTTCCTAAGGCTAGTTCAAATCCAGACGCCATCAACATATGAGTTAAAAATAACATAAAATGTGATTTACACTTGTGGGGCATATTAAAGTGTTTTTTATTGCTGAAAAGAAAAAGAGAAGAGAAAGCTTTTATATATAATATGTGGCCAAAAGTATGTGGACACTTGATCATCACACCTTTTTAAGCTGCCATTTCATGGGCAAGTTAAATTCGTGAAATTTCTCCGACAGAGCCATGTTTACCATCCCTGAGCTCTGAAACCCATTCTACTGCCAATGTTTGTCTATGGATTGACAAACTAGATTGCATGGGTATGTGCATGAGCTTATGTACCTGATTTCCATGGGTGTGGCTAAAATACCTGCGTATAAATCAGTAATTAGGAAGGGGTCCACATACCTTTGGCCATGTAATATATACGTATAAGCTTGTATATGTGTGTACATATTTATTAGAAAGGCTGAAAAATGCTTGTCATTTTGTCTTACTATCTCATATTTTTAAGATGTATGTTAATAGCTTATTACTTTGACTTAATAACTCTGTTTTAACATATTTCAAGGTGTGATTTTACCACATCTTATTTTTTAAAGATATAAACTTATTGAATATTTTCATATTTTTTTACTTAATATCTCACTATCTACTGCAGTATTCTGTTGTTATTTTATCTTGTTATTTCAAGACATTGTGTTATTAAATTAAATAAAATTTATTTAACATAATTTTCTATGATGTGTGTCATTATTTCGAATTATCTTGTTATTTCAACATATTGTTATGTCGACTTTATAATCAAGCAAAATCTATCGATAAGACTAATTTCCTGAATATTTTAATATTTCTCCGTAGTGGCAATATCTTCACTACTCTAAAAATGTATAAAATAGTACACCTTTCACTGCGACTGTAATATTTATCCCTGACAATTTCGCTCACACTACGCCCTGCTGCTCATATTACACTCAGTCACAAAAGAAATTGTGCTAAGCTGCTGTGTGTGTCATGACGTAATTGACTGGATGTGATGTAACTGTGAACCTCAGTGACCTTTACAGCTTGGCACACCATAGCAGTGTGTGATTTAAAACACAGCTGAAGCAGCTGAGACAGCAATCTGGACACAAGGCTCCGATTATGGCGGCACCCTTAGGCCATAATAAAGGGACTAGGGCCAAATCAATCTGTTTGTTAGACAATACTATTGGCTGATCATAAGGATCTGTGGAGTTATTGGAATTGGTGCGGATAAGACTGATGTGAGACTCATGTCTTTGGAAAGGTTATGTTGGGAAATCACATTCTGGGTTGTTAACCATGTCATATTTAGCAGGATTAAAAGAACAAGATCAAAACAAAAACTATTTTTCATTTATGTTTTTTACTTATGATTTAATTACATACAACATACAACATTTATTTCCTTCCTATTGTAGATAAATTGTAAAATAGAGGTACTTTTTAAAATTTCACTCATAATCTGAGAATCAGATTCAGTAAAGAGCTTCATTTTACTAAAATGTTCAGTACCCACTTATTTTCTGGACTTATAACTTACACTATATTGCCAAAAGTTTTGGGACGTCTGCCTTTACATGCACATGAACTTTAATGGCGTCCATAGACGTCTTAATCCATAGGGATTAATATGGAGTTGGCCCACTCTTTGCATTGCACTTGGTGATGTAAGGCTTGGATGCAGCTGCTCGGCCATGAGGACCCATTCCATGAAACTTTCTACGCACTGTTCGTGAGTTCATCTGAATTCCACACAAAGTTTGGAGGTCTGTAGCGTTGAATCTGCAGAAAGTTGGTGACTTCTGCGGCTCAGCATGGGCTGATCCCGCTCTGTGATTTCACGTGGCCTACTACTTCATGGCTGGGTTGCTGTTCTTCCCAGTTGCTTCCACTTTGTTATAATACCACTAACAGTTAACCGTGGAATATTTAGTAGTGAGGAAATTTCACGAATGGACTTATTGCACAGGTGGCAACCAATCACGGTACCATGCTTGAATTCACTGAGCTCCTGAGAGCTACCCATTCTTTCACAAATGTTTGTAGAAGCAGTCTGCATGCCTAGGTGCTTGATTTTATACACTTGTGGCCAAGGAAGTGATTGGAACACCTGAATTCAATGATTTGTTGTTGTAATGTAATGTCTTGTTTTTAAATCTTAGATGGATCATGTAAGTACTATTCCGAGCATTTATAGAGCATGTACATATGTTAAGAGACAAAAGTATTCACAACTATGGAGCTTTTACGTTTATTTTTCACTTTTCTGTGGTTTTACATGTGACCGGTCCTCTTTTAGATAAGATCCGAAAGGCAGAACCGATAGCACAGGCTTCTGTTTCAATCCCGTGGAACTCTTGTGGTTAGAGGTTCGTGTGTGTGTTGTGGTCCAGTAACTTGGTTCAGTCCTCACTGTAAACACAGTAGTATGGCTTATTAGTATGCCGACACTGCAGACGCTATGCTGTGTTATTTGGGACGGTGTTTACCGTTTGCTGTTTGTGTCCCATGGAAACAGGCAGTTCTCTTTAAAGATGCAGCTCTGATATATCACTCACCGAAAGACGAGTGTGTGACGGGGAGCCTGATGAGCTATTTCGGTGTCACTCATGAGCGTTGCCATAGCAACCTGGACTCATTCTTTTAAAATGATCTGATTCTCTAAGAGAGCTCTGCTGCTTAGGAGGTCAGGAGACGCTTCTATCTGCAAAGCTTGATTAGTTGCATCTTTACTGCCAATATTTTGAGGCAAATGATCTTTTTGAGGCAAATGATCTTACAAGTTGTTTGTTCACTGCAGGTGCTGGTTTCTTGCTCTGCAGAGTACATTGCAAATATAAATTACTTTCAAAACATCAGCTTTACTTGGGAAGCTGGAGTCAGTACTTCCTTTAGAGTTGTTGCTTGGTGATTTTTATTTCCATTTGAAACTGAACGGCTTGAAAAGAAGCTTTGTTATTTGATAATATCCTATCAGAGTTTTTCATCTGGCTGGGTCAAGCTGGAATTTGCAATCAGTTCTCACACAGTATTTGGATTTCCTAGTATGAATTTTATGTAAAAAAAAAAATTAAAAAAAAGCTGTAAATTGCAAATCAAAATAGAGGTTTCAGAGCTTTTTGTGCCCGTCCTTTGGTGTTATTGACACCAATATTACATTAAAAATAGGTTTTAGGTCGTTTTGGAGACATTGAGAATTTAATATGATAGATTGTTGCTTCGGTGAAGACTGTTCTGTTTGACCTGTACTTGCCCAGTCAAATTCTCTATGAATATGTCCTGCCCCCAGTGTGGGGCTTACTCTCCAGCAACAGCTCAGAGGGTTTTTGGAGTTCCCTTTCATTCATTTCTTGCTGGGGAATAAATGATTGGAAAATAGAGTATTTGTTTAGAAGAAGGTTGAAATTTGTGGAAGTTGCTGGTTATCTGACAGGTACTTTTCAGAAGAATATTTCACCAAAACACACTTTGATGTTAAATGTTGCACCGTCTCCATCAGTGAAGAGAAAGTAATATCATTTTATCAAGTAACTTAATATTTAAAATTCATTATAATGCCTCCACTCAGATTTCAGCTGTCTAAACCTTGCGTTAAACATATACAAAAACACGGCATTGTCTAAGATAATCCTCGTTAATGTAGACAGGCGTGGGTGAAAGAGAGAATGTGAGAAATCCTCCGCAGTCGAAACTCTCTTAAGCTTGTCTTTGTTCTCCATCTTTGCTAATTTCCGTCCTTACTGTCTAGTTGGTTTAGATTCGGTGGAAGTGTGGCGTATTTTCAATTCGATTGACTGTGCTGTCAATCTGTCGTCCTGTCTCAAAGGGAAATTTCTCAACATGCAGAATTAAGCCATTTCATTAAGTGCTTTCTGAACTGGGATTTCCATAACAGAAGCTAAAATCCCTTATTTATCCATTGAATGTTAATTCAAGAGTGAAGGTCCAACATTAGACTGATCATTAAAGTTTCCATACAATTCCTGTGAATTTCTGATTCAGAGACTATTTTGAGATTTGAGATTTTCTGAATGACTGGATTCTGGTCTAGTCAGTGCACCAGTTTTTTTAATATAAATGCAGAATCTGTCACGTAGCTCAGTCTTTGGATGAACCCTCTGCCCTCAGGCTGCTGAGTCCTGGTCTGTTCTGCTGCATCGAGATTAAATTACACAGTGGCCTGATAAACAGACTACAGACGCCTGGGCTTCACCGGCTGAGCAATTTATACCTGCTGGGTTTTAAGTTGATGTTTAACCCTCATGTGCTATCCAGTGCATAGCAATAGATATCCTGATGTCTGAGGCACTTGTCTCATATTTTCATCTCATTTATAATCAGTAAAAACCCGTATTTATGGAACAAGCTTTTCCTGTGGTCAGGGAACCTCCTCATGGCAATGTAAATAACTCATTGATGGGAAAGGACACATTGCACATTTTCTGATATTTCTTAATATAAGATTATAAAGAAATAAAAAACTTACTTTCTAGCTCAATATATCAAGCTTGAAATGATCTTATTCTTTAATTTCAGGCATTTATTTCTAGAAAGGTGCTCCTACAATAAGGATATTTCAAGCTTGAAATTATTAAGTATGTTTAGAAATGGTGACAATAATCACATAATAAAAAACAGTTAGCCTTAATATTATATTTAATATAATATTTTCCTATATTCAAGATTATTGAGGTGATATGATCTCTAAAATGAATATGGTTTATGATTTTTAAAGTTTATTAGAGAAACTAAAAGCAGAATTTTAATGGAAAAGTTCTGTGTGTTTGCGGTTGTGTAAAATAATTAGTTTTGTAATATTTCTTATGCTCAAAGAAATGGCAAAAATTGGTGAAGAACATCTGTTAGATTTCTATTCTTATACTGTCACGGATGCACCGACCACAGCCACTCAACCACGCCCCCAATCACCGGAGTTCTAGCACTGTCACCTGCACCAAATTACCAGCGCACCAGTTAGCTCCCTCACTCCACGCAGTCGTTGGCTAGTATTATGGTTACTTCCTCAGAGACGGTGCTTCCTGACTGTGCTCTGTGGATCTATGGTCTGTGGATCTATGGTCTGTGGATCTATGGTCTGTGGATCTATGGTCTGTGGATCTATGGTCTGTGCTTCTGCCGTGCTTTTTCACCTTGGGACTTTGTTAGGGTTCTAACTACAGTGTTTCAGTTTAGCTTGTTTTTTCAGTGTCTTTTATTTGTGTGTCGTTTCAGTTTCCTTGTTTTCACCAGTGTGTTTTGTAATTAAAGTCCACTCTGCACTTACCTGCTTCCTCTTGGTCCTCCTCCTTGGTAAAGTGTGACAAATACAATTGCCAGGATGCATGAATATACATGAATATGCAAATTAGACACACCCACAAATCACCTACTATTACAGACTTAGCTATGGCTACCTGAATGAGACTGATTTGAGTCTCAATTTGCATCATGATGTTCTCAACTATTACATTAAGACTAACCAAATCTGTCAGAATGTCGAAAACATAAAAACTGTCTTGTTTGTCAGCTAACTAGTAGGTTAAATTGAGTTTGGCAGTCAAATGTCATTTGATCTCAACCATGTTTGGTTCAAAAATGTGGAAATTATTTATTGGTAAAACAAATGTAATGTTCCAGGTTTGTTTATTTTATAGTAAGTCAAATAGTAACATTTTTGAGTTGAGGTTATTATTTTTCTCACTCACAGTCAAATGCACATCTGTTTTCCATACAGCGGTCATGCTCCCATTTCAGGTGTGTGTTGTGTGTTGCAGGTGGCAGGAAGAGCTGTCTAGACGAGAGCAGCTGGAAACAATGCTGGAGTCACTGCAAGCGGTGAGCTCACCTTCTCACACACACACACACACACACACACACACACACACACACACACACACACACACACACACACACACACACATACACTCTATCAAGACTGTATTAAATGAGTATCCTTAACACAGATGTTTCATTACCATTAATAAGAACAAACAGGCTTAAACAGGCCTTTTAAAGCTGTTTCATAACCTATAATGAGAAAGTACATTAAACGAACCATCACATGAAACATTACATGATTAGAAGGTGACATAAGCTGATTTTATTTAGCAGGAGCTTTTGGGTTCTTTCCTTTTAAATATACTTTTAAATATTTTGTATTAGTTATACAGTGTCAGAAACCTCAAATCTGAGATTTTTTGTTAGCTACCTGGCCGTGTAGCTCCAATGTGAAATAAAAGAAGCAAACTTCAAATACTAAATATGTCTTTGCTGACTAAATTTTGGAAAAAAAGAAAGAAAGCAGTCTTTCAGAAAAAAATAGGATGCAGTCAGTAAAACTATATTTTATATACACTGACCAGGCATAACATTATGACCACCTGCTGAATATTGTGTTGGTCTCCCTTTTGCTGCCAGTCTGGATCGGACCACACAGGGGCCCGCCTTCGCTCCCCACGTGCATCAGTGTGCCTTGGCCATCCATGACCCTGTCACTGGTTCACCACTGTTCCTTCCTTGGACCACTTTTGATAGATACTGACCACAGCACACCGGGAACACCCCACAAGAGCTGCAGTTTTGGAGATGCTCTGATCCAGTGGTCTAGCCATCGCAATCATCAAACTCGCTCAAATCCTTATTTTTCCTACTTCTAACACATCAACTTTGAGAACAAAATGTTCACTTGCTGCCTAATATATCCCACCCACTAACAGGTGCCATGATCAGTGTTATTCACTTCACCTGTTAGTGTGCATAATGTTATGCTTGATTGGTGTATTTAACTGTATTAAAAACAAACATATCATAAGACTAATTGCTCAAATCGAATGTGAATATTCACAAATCAGCCAACACCCAAACCGTACCGGATTGTTCTCTCGATTTCAAAGTCACAGTGATGCGCAGTAGCCAGTTGACAAAATGGCATTACTTAAAGGCCATAGGTAAGACATCCAACACCTTAAAGAAATCCTGCACACATTAAAAACCAATCTCTGCATCTTTCACCCGACTGGAAATCGATAGACAACTGCGTATCTGTTTGTACAAGAGCGTGGCTCGGGTCAGCAAAAAAGCATGAAGAGACGATTCCCACAAGAGCCACACGTTCCATATAACCTTTAACATTTTGTTCTGAGTCACATGGGCTCACACATTAACCTTCATCTTTTCCTTTGGGCCTGTTACATAATACATTCTATGTGTTTATGCAGAGGTTCAGGGCAGATGTGTGGGAGAGAATGACATTTAAAAGCATTCGACACTTGAAAATTACTTGAGCGGGATGAAAAGTATATAATCCAGCTAACCTTTTGTGAAAAATATGAATATTCTTCTCATTATTATTATCTTTTATTTATTATTATATTCATCTTTTTTTCTTTTAATATTAATAATCGTTAGGCATTTTCTCAAAACGGTTATCTTTAAATATTAGCCTGGAACCTGAACGTAGAAACTTTTAATACTAACATGAAAATATTAAACAACATTTTCAGTCATTTTGTGAACAAGCCATAAAAGAGCCACACGTTCCATATAGGGGTCAGGTGCATCACATCCCCAGGGGACGCAGTTTGATCCTGAGCTCCGATAACAGTCTGAATTCCCACCAGGAAAAAAATGGAATAGCATGGATAATGAAAAGTGTATATCTTTTTTTTCCCCCTTTTTTTTGTTAATTTGCTCTTGAAACCTGTCAGGCACCTGTATCATATAACTGTGTGTGTGTGTGTGTGTGTGTGTGTGTGTTGTGTGTTCACAGAGTGCTCAGGAGTCAGAGGCCATTCAGGAAGAGCTGAGGAATAAAGTGGAGAGGTTAAAGGCTGAACTGGTGGTCTTCAAAAGCCTCATGAGTGATGTAAGTGAGCTATCATAGACCTCTGTATACTTTTATTAGTGCCTGTGCTCTAGGCATTGTGGCAAGGCTTGGTCAGTTAACCATAAGCCGGCATTATGTGCACCGTTTCCAGGGTTAATTGAGTCGTAGACTATGTAAGTGATGTATTTGGTTCCATTACTTACCCAGTTCCCATATTCGTCAAGCTGGACTATGTTGATGGAGCTTAAAATAGAGCAGAACCCCTAACTGGTCAAATGGAGTAATTACATAACGGTTCTGATAAGGTTTCTGGCTGGAACCAGAACTGTATAGCGATCTTCATTAGTAATGCCATGATTGTTTTACAAGTTAAGTTTCCTTTCTTTTTTTTAATTACTTTTTTTTAAATTATTATTATTTATTTATTTCAATTTATTTTTATTAATCTTTTTTTTTTCATTACTTTTCATTAAGATTTATTTTCATTTACACACAAAAATGTTTTTCTTTTCATTTTAGCTTGATTACATTTCTTAGCGTTTTCAGACCATGCCAAGTTCCAAATGACTTCCTTTGACTATGAAATGCCTATTTGCTCATCAAATCAGACATAGCATCATGCAGTTGAACTACTTCCTAAATTCACAATAGATTAACATTATCTAGACTACACAGACTTTAACATCCATGGCTTTGTTTTTTCTCAAACATTCCTAAACATTTAGTCATCTTATACTGCAGCAAGACAATTAAAATGTGCATTCATGTCACATCATATCAGCCATCTGTAGTCATAATACAGTATGATCCTGTCTTGTGATAGGAATGATGCAGACTCGACCTAATTTGTACTTTTTCCTCCGGCTACGTGAGAACACAGCTAACAAAATGCACCAGCAGTGGCTTGGTTAGGTCTGATCAGCTCTGCTTCACATCGCAGAGACATGATCTCAAACCTTATAAACTGCAAGTGTGCTGTAATGCATCATCACTGACCTGATTTGGGAGGAACGAGTAAACAGTTTACTGAGGTGTCGTCTGGATTTGCCTCGTGTTATTTATTTTAGTCAAACTGACTCATCATGTCAGCTAAGAAAATTAGCAAGGGGCTTTAACATATTTATAGTAAAACAGCTTCAGTTATCCCTTATGACAATTTGTAATATTTATAAAAAGGTTTTCCTCACAACGTCACATCTTTGTGCTTTGTGACAGTGTCAATTGTGCTATACAAATAAAATTGGATTGAATAGTACCTTGTAGACATACAAGCATACAGGGCTTATACACAGTAGCTTATACACATGCATAGAGGTTTATGCAAATTTACAGTGTATTATACTCAAATAGAGTGGAGTTTACACATGTATAGTATCTTATTCAAATTCAGTGGCTTATAGACATACATAGTGGCTTATAGACATACATAGTGGCTTATGGACATACATAGTGGTTTATGGACATACATAGTGGCTTATGGACATAAACAGTGGCTTATAAACATACCTAGTAGCTTATACACATACAGTAGCTTAATCATACATAATGGCTTATAAACATACATAGTGAGTTATACATATGCAGTGGCTTATAAACATACATAGTGGCTTATACACATACAGTGGCTTATAAACATACATAGTAGCTTATAAACATACACAGTGGCTTATGACATATAGTAGCTTATAAACATACACAGTGGCTTTTACACATACAGTGGCTTATACACATACAGTGTCTTATGAACATACACAGTGGTTTATAAACATACACAGTGGCTTATGAGCATACATAGTGGCTTTTACACATACAGTGGTTTATGAACATACATAGTGGCTTTTACACATACAGTGGCTTATAGACATACATAGTGGCTTATGGACATACACAGTGGTTTATGGACATACATAGTGGCTTATGGACATAAACAGTGGCTTATAAACATACCTAGTAGCTTATACACATACAGTAGCTTAATCATACATAATGGCTTATAAACATACATAGTGAGTTATACATATGCAGTGGCTTATAAACATACATAGTGGCTTACACACATACAGTGGCTTATAAACATACATAGTAGCTTATAAACATACACAGTGGCTTATGACATATAGTAGCTTATAAACATACACAGTGGCTTTTACACATACAGTGGCTTATACACATACAGTGTCTTATGAACATACATAGTGGTTTATAAACATATACAGTGGCTTATGAACATACATAGTGGCTTTTACACATACAGTGGTTTATGAACATACATAGTGGCTTTTACACATACAGTGGCTTATACACATACACAGTGGCTTATACACATACAGTGTCTTATGAACATACACAGTGGCTTATAAACATACACAGTGGCTTATGAACATACAGTGTCTTATGAACATACACAGTGGCTTATAAACATACACAGTGGCTTATGAACATACATAGTGGCTTTTACACATACAGTGGCTTATACACATACACAGTGGCTTTTACACATACAGTGGCTTATACACATGCACAGTGGCTTATACACATACAGTGTCTTATGAACATACATAGTGGCTTTTACACATACAGTGGCTTATACACATACAGTGTCTTATGAACATACACAGTGGTTTATAAACATACACAGTGGCTTATGAACATACATAGTGGCTTTTACACATACAGTGGCTTATACACATACACAGTGGCTTATACACATACAGTGTCTTATGAACATACACAGTGGCTTATAAACATACATAGTGACTTATACAAATACAGTGGCTTATAAACATACATAGTGGCTTATACACATACATAGAGGCTTACAAACATACATAGTGGCTTATACACATACACAGTGGCTTATAAACATACATAGTGGTTTATACAAAGACATATACATATATACATGCATGCATACATATACAGTAGTGGCTTATATTTAGATACAGTGGAATACACATACATATACATAGTATTTTTTACACATACATGGTGGATTACCCACATACATTGTTTTATATGCACTGATACCGACTTATATATATATATATATAGTATTTAGGATTATACACATACACTGTGGCTTATACAAATATAAAGTGTATTATAGCCATATCTTATGCATGTACATACATACAGACTTATGTATGTACATAGTGGATTATATAAATTCGTCCTGACTTAACTACATATCTACATGTATATAGTGTCTTATACATATAAATAGTGTACACATTCTAATTGGTTTATGCAGGTAAATGATCGCTTAAACAAGTATATAGAGCCTTATACATGTGCATCATGGCTCATGCAAGCATATATGTGCTCTATAAACCAACATGTGCATATACATACATTTTGCTCAATAATGGGAAAATAATTTCAGGATTGTCAAGGATTTTCTAATAAGTTATCATTGACCTTCACTGTAAAGGGTCGCCGGCATCCTGCTTCTCATTCTAGAGCTGCAGAAAACAGGAGAAGTTTCCCTGATCTGAAAGTAAGGAAGAATTTAACATGCAGTGTGTGTTCTACAAGACTAACTCGCCTGGTGTGGCAGTCATTACAACTGATCCATGTTGAGGATTTGACAAGGAGAAAGCAAACCAGAAAATGCTCGATGTTATTCTGGCTTGGTGCTGTCATGTAGCATGGGCTAAAATGCTTAATAAAGAGCTAGAAATGTAACATCAACTTGTAAATAAAATTAACTTGCTTTGTTTGAGCTTTAACCATGCCGGTTTCTGTCAGTATACATGCTTCTTTAATTTTGTACAAGTGCTAATGCTGCTAATATGTAAAGTATCATTCATAATGAAAAGTGCAAAGTAAGACCATTGGTACATAAAATTTATTATTTATCATTATAGCAAGGTAAGTAAGTAAGGAGTAAAACACTTAGGGATGTGCTGTTATAGGAAAAAAATTAATGAACTTAGCAATAGATAACCATGTGTTGCTGATAAATTATATTTGTTTGTAGGTTTGTATTCTTATAAGGAACATTGTGTACATTTTTATTATTTTGCTTAACTCTTCCTTTTAACAAATGGATTCTAACATGAAGTGAAGTGTTTAACTTGACCCATTCCTCATCTGCAAGCCGTGTACAATATTATGTAAAATATTTACTGTACAAGACGCCAGCTGTAAGGAATTTGTTATAGTTACATCATGTCATGTGACACTGCATCTTTCCTCTGTTTATCCGACACAGTATGCTCAAATCGTTGACAATAAGCCGTACTAATAACATTTAGATGGAAAGTTTTAATAGGTGATATGCCATATGAATAACCAGACTATTTATTTGTAGCAAATGTCTGAGCTGGACACTAAAATCCAGGAGAAAGCCATGAAAGTGGACATGGACATCTGCAGGAGAATCGACATCACGGCGAAGCTCTGTGATGTAGCACAACAGAGAAACTCTGAAGACATCCTTTTCAATGTCAGTCCATCCAGGACTCCAGCGGTGCGTCTCACTCATGCGCACACACACACAGACACACACACACACACACATTATTGTTATTTCTCTCTCTCTCTCTCTCTCTCTCTCTCTCTCTCTCTCTCTCTCTCTCACGCACACACACACCCACAGTGTTGTTATTTCTCTTTTAGACATTCTCTCTCTCTCTCTCTCTCTCTCTCTCTCTCTCTCTCTCTCTCATGTACACACACACCCACAGTGTTGTTATTTCTCTTTTAGACATTCTCTCTCTCTCTCTCTCTCTCTCTCTCTCTCTCTCTCTCTCTCTCTCTCTCTCTATCTCTATCTCTCTCTCTCTCTACACACACACACACACCCACAGTGTTATTTCTCTGTTAGACATTCTCTCTCTCTCACACACACACACACACACACAGAACACAAAGTCTATGTTTGACATTAAAGCATATCGACACCAAAGTGACCAAACCACACATGCACAAACACACACACAGACCACACACAGGGATGAAGCCCAGACCAGCAAATCTGCTGATGCAGGATCTTTGCACATCAGGGTGTCATATTCCAGATACTGAGCTGACCGAAGCCTAACACTGTATCTGAGCAGAGCTTACAGACATGGTTGAGATTTAGTCAGATTTATATATCTCTTGAACGAAAATTTACATTCAGAACCTTTATAGATTGCTGTGTGTCATTGTGTCAGTGCATTAGTATAGTACAAGAGCTGGAAACCTGACCTTGTGTTTATGTGTCTATTTCCAGCGGTCAGTGTGAGGGGGGATGTGTGTGACACTGTTGTGTTGTAAATCTGCGAGCAACCTTCTCCATCTCTGCTGGGTTTATGTCATTATGCTCAGGAAGTATTTTATTGATAACCTTCAAACCACAGCATTAAAATAAATAGTAGTGAAAGATGTCTGGTGAAAATAAATATCTTACATTTTAGTCTATAATCTCTATAGTTTACAGCAATATTCATGACTTACACGTTTTTGGGTTTTTTTTGCACACAGTTTTTAACTTGGGTTTTTGACTTAACAGAGATTGGTATTTGGGTCAGAAATCTGGTATCAAATGTACCACAGAGCAGCATTACTAAAAAAAAAAGCTACCGAAATCGCATGCTAATTGAACAAGCCTCCAAACATAGCTAATGCTAGTGATTAATAAATCTGTGGTTGTTATATTCATGCTTACTTTGAATACTTATATTTGAATATGAATATTTTGAGAAAATGAAGATGAAAATCAAGGCTTAGATAATAAAATCCTGCTCATTTTGACCCTAGCTTGACTAGCGTACTTAGCTAATGTGGTTAGCTAACTGTTTAAGGTGGATAGCATTTCCAAATTTAATTTTTAATTTTATTTTTATTTTATTAAACGGCTTAGGGTTTTTGTTTTTGGGCAAACACAATAAAATAGTGTTTTTTTTCCCTCACAAATCCTATCTGTATTCATACATAAAGTGGAGGTTAATGAAATCATTGCAAAGAGGAAGCTACAGAAATTGCATGCTAATTGAACTAGCTTCCAAACATAGCTAATGCTATTGATTAACAAATCTGTGGTGGTCATATTTATACTTATCTTACTTTAAATACTTATATTTAAATATCAATATTTTGAGAAAACGAGGATGAAAATCAAGACTTGGATAGTAAAATCCTACTCATATTGACCCTAGCTTGACTAGCATCCTTAGCTAATGTGGTTAGCTAACTGTTTGAGGTGGCAGGAGGACATGAACATCAAATAAATGGTGTTTTATTTTTTTCTCATAAATCCTATCTGTAGTCATTCATAAAGTGAAGGTTAATGAAATCGGTGCAAAGTTTTGTGTTGCAAAGTGTGCATGCAAGCATGTTTTTATGACTGAAATGGTCTTTTCTGCATGTATGGTCTCAGGGGCCTGTAGCCTGCAGGAAAAAAGAGAAGAAAACTTTGTCAGATGAGGAAAACTCAGAGATGGATGCAGATCCAAGCACGTCAGAAGAGGAAGCAGCCGGACCACTCAACATTACGGACGAGATGAAGCGTGTGCTCAACCAGATGTGAGTTGCAGTCCAGAATCAAACCAGTACAAGTTGTTGGTTGTAAACACAGCTTATGGCTTTTTGTTAGAAAATCCTATGTCGCCATCAAGTGGTGAAATAAAAAACTGCAACTTAAAATAAATCAAATCCTGTCTGATTTGTCTAGATTCTACTCTCTTTCCTAAATAATTTCACGTCTTTCTCTGCTATATCAGCTATCCTTTCTTTATTCTCTTCTCTTATTTCCTTCCTTTCCTTTTCCCCATTTCTTCCTCCTGCTGCAGAAATTGCTCAGATAATTCATTTGTTGCCAGGCGAGACAATTTTGACATCGACGACGATTGTGACAGTTTGACGTGGGAAGAAAACGAGGACACGCTGTTGCTGTGGGATGACTTAACCAACTACAATGTGCCCTTCATCAGCACCCCAAACAACGGTGCAGACTGTGGAGGAGGCAGCCAGGAAGCCGTGAGTTTGGGTTTAGCTTTCAGATGCCTGGCCGAGCAGCATTTTCAACATATCTGTTACACTTTATAATAAATAATGTCAAAATTATTTGCCTTGCACTGAAAAAAGAATGGAAAAGATGTTTCCTTCAGACTCACTTACAATGAAAGTCTAAAGCGAGGCTTAGACATTTAAATGTACCCTGTATTTTTGTAAGGCACTTCATTTTTCCAGTTAAATGCATACACACCTGCAAAAGTGTAAAATAATATTCAATTAATGATGGCAAGAAAGAGTACTTAAATTAACTTTAGTTGCTTGGATGCATTCTTTTTGTCAGTGAAATTAACTAATACATTCTAAAATAAATCGACTTTCAGGACTAGTAATAGTTACAGCTTCCCTCATTGTGTGTCCCATCTTTGGCAGGATTGCAGTCTAGGAAGTCTCATTGACGAGACCGAAATGCTCTTCAAGACCAGGGAAGAGGAGTACCAGGCAACAATCGGCCAGATTGAGGTTAATGTTGTCTATTTTTCTAATCGTCATGCTTTTATTTGTAGTTTCCATTAAGATTTGTTTCCATGGGTGTTAAAAAAAAAAATTTTTGCCAGTGTAATTTACCATAGCATCATCTGCCAGATATTGAAGAAAGGCCTCCTAGAGGCCTGAATAAGACTAAGGTGCTTCTGCTGTCACACTATGATTTACGAGTTTCAAGAATGTTTCCAGCCAACTGGCTCCTTGTGCTCTTTTATTTACTTTCTAACACTTTTTACTCCCTACCTTTTTCAGATGGAGTTGGCTACAGCTAAGAGTGACATGAATCGCCACCTTCATGAGTATATGGAAATGTGCAGTATGAAAAGAGGGCTGGACGTACAGATGGAGACGTGTAGGAGAATGATCAAGGGGGGGAGGTAACGGCTAATGACTTTTATTCTATACCTTCATGCTCCTGGTCATATAGTGCTCATTCATCCATTGTCTACCGCTTATCCGATCTATTCTCGGGTCACGGGGAGCCTGTGCCTATCTCAGGCGTCATTGGGCATCAAGGCAGGATACACCCTGGACGGAGTGCCAACCCATCGCAGGGCACACACACACTCTCATTCACTCACGCAATCACACACTACAGACAATTTAGATGCCAATCAACCTACAGTGCGTGTCTTTGGACCGGGGGAGGAAACTGGAGTACCCGGAGGAAACCCCCGAGGCACGGGGAGAACATGCAAACTCCACACACATATGGCGGAGGCGGGAATCGAACCCCCAACCCTGGAGATGTGAGGCAAATGTGCTAGCCACCGTGCCCCCCATATAGTGCTCAATGAATCAGTATTAATCGCTTAATTATTTAAAATTCTTGTGCTTTTTTCCAAATGAGATTACAAAAATCCCTCAGATCCACTATAAAATATAGCAGTTGATCATTTGGACTGTTCAAAGGATTGTGATGAGATTTAATGTAAGCATGAATTCTGCTAAATGCCTCTGCTACGAGGTTATGACTCGGCTATAGATAGAACTTTAAATGCAACATTTTGCAGTTTCCATGCGTGTGGATTTAACCCTTGTTAAACACAGTTTAAATTGAAGAGATACACAAACATAAAAATAAAGAAAAGTAACATATTCTGCATGAAGGAGGATCTAGGATCAATCTTACCTCACTTTTACCTTGTTAGGCTCATTCTTATTCTCTCCCGGGGGAACTTACTCCTTTTGCATGTCCACTTTTGCTCATTTTCATGAAGCGTGCCAATATTATTGAAGCTGCCAATTGAATTCTGCTGCATTTAAACATGAAGGGACTTCTGTCAGTCTCTGAGCACAGATAAAGCTTCAGCAAAGGCAGCGTGGCAGATATGAGTCCTAAACTTGAGTTGAAGTAACATTTCTGATTTTTTTATAACTTTGATGGAGCTTTTATGGATTATGAGATTCATGAAACCTTTAAAAAGGCACTGGAGATAACATTTTTTTAATGCTAAACATAAAAGCCACCCTCTAGCCCTTTAGCCGATATTATTGACTCTGATACGTTTCATCAATAAACGTGTCCTTCACACAGAGAGCCAATTTTCCCATGAGCAAACAGACATGGTTATCTTATTTACTCACCTGTGATTGCTTCAAATAAAACTTTAATAACGTTTAAAGATGGTGTTTTGCTTTTAAAAACCACTTTGCAGCTTTCAAGGTTTTGAAGTTTGCAGCCAGAAAAGAGTATAAAAGATATAAGACGCTGATCTATTACCAATTACCAGCATTTAAACAAAAACAAAAATGGCCAACTTATTGTTATTAATGGAATTAATTAACTCTATAATCCTCCTTCTTTACAGCTTAACTATGTCATTTGTAAGTTGCATATCCTTCATGAAACATTTCCTCATATTATACCATATAAAGAAGCACAGCATCACCTGACTTTATTTATTACCATTAATTTTATTTCTCATATGTGTACCACAGAAACTCTCCATCCATCAGCTCAGTGGCGAGCAGTGACTCAGGGAACACCGACGAGATCCAGGATGAGTCAGACAAGGATGGAGACACAGAAGGGGCAATCAGCTGATATTTACCCGACAGGGTCGCACCCTCCCCTCACCGAGCTCCTATCAGCTACGAGGCCACTCAGCATTCGGCCAATGGTATCGGGCAGGATCAGTCCAAAGGAATTCTGATGGACCGGTCCCTTTTTCCTGTAGGTGCTTTAACGTCTCCTTTCTAGTGGGGAAGGGGGAGAGGGACATTCCCTTGCCTCTTGAGTATTGTGCCTCTGCACTGATGTCCTAGGGTATTCTGTCAGTCAAATCAGTCTGACCAATCACAAGCTTCATTTACAATCATTTTGCAGAGTAGGCAAGCTGTACCGTTTAAACCACAATCCAGTATCAAGACCTGACAGAAATTCGCAAACAAAGAGCCATTTCGCATGTGTGGACCTTTTCAAGTGGTTGGATATCCATTAGGATGCCAGAATGATTCTATTTTCTGTCTTTTCTACAGTGCTGTATTATTCAGAAGGCAGAACAGTAGCTTTGGCGTCCATTTTGCTGCCTCTTAACACTAATTAACAAAAACCCATTAGTGTGTGTGGACGGAATTGCAGCACAGCTCAAGCTATCTCTAAGGTCTATGCAAATGGTTAGCCTTATTTCGTATTTTCATGTTATATGATGTTATATGTAATCCTGATTGCCATCTCCGCTGAGAAGACAGTTATCGCCATTGCACCGAGTGCTTCTAGAGGAAATCGTGAAGCCTGTAATGTTTACAAGCTCAACGGAGGGAGCTGTTGTGTGGTATAGGTGCCTACTCGAGAGCACTCTACTTAAAAAACATCATTCTGGATCAAAAAGAGCTATGTGCCTGATCTTAAGACTGGACTTTTTGATTTTGATGGCCTTAATGTATTCACTTGCCTTTTTTTTTTTTTTTTGCAGCCTAAATATTGCAGACTCCGATAGACATCTTGTTTTATACATCATAAGGTTTTTTGCTGTATTTTCCAAAGACAAAGCTGCTTTATTTTGTTAAGCGGCTTTAATGATTTTAAGAGATTTCAGGTAGCAATTCTGTATGTAAAATGGATATTTTTGTTGAGTGCTGGTTACTGTCACTACTACTAATATATTAATTTAGTGACGATGACCAACCAGATATGCCAGCATAGTTTCAACCATAATATATAAACGTCTCACATTTGGCCAGCGGAGACAAATGAAGTCCATTCATTTTGTCTCTGTAACTGGGATCAACAATGTTATTGGTATTTCCTTACTAAGAAATATTTTTTATTTATTTTTTTTTCTTTGCTTTTTTTGTTCATGTATGTTCTTTTGGCATTTATGTTGTATACACGATTTATCAAATATGTTTTTTCATATTCATTTAAATGTCATTTATCTAGGATTTCTCTAGGATTTCTTTTTTTTTTTTTGTTCATATTTAAACTGTATTTGTGTAAAAATGGAGATCCTAACCTTAATAACAAGTGATTTGTTGAAAAGGTAAAATGATTTGATACAAAACCTTGAACATCGCACAAAACAGGAAAAAATACTATTGCAATCATTAGATTGAGCCTCCATAATACACAAATATTAATCCACAATATTCAGCTTTTTTATTATACTGGGTTATATTATAATCATGTTATGGAATTTCATATGAAGAACCTGTTCAAGGGTTTTGTACGAATTTCCTTTTATTTTATTTTTTTAAAAACAATATTCAGGGTCATTTGGATGCTTTCTCTGGTAAATAAGTTATGCACTAATCAAATTTTTTGCCTTTTAGCCTCAAATAATGCTTCTTTTTATATTCTTTAAAACAATAACAGGAAGCTCATACTACATTTCTTTGTACCAGGCCCAACAACAGAAATCTCAGTAGTGACTTCCTTTTAGTGATTTTTTTTCATGAATATCATGAATATTTAAAAATGATGGGTTTACATGAATGTAAAAGGGGTATGTTTGGTTTAAAGGTGCAGTTTGTAAAATTCTAGACTATAAAAATTAGACAATTTCAACCAACCTGACTGACATTTGCCATACGGACATGCAACAGATCTTGCTAGTTTCTTCATTTAATTCTCCTGTTGAATTTCTTCCAGCCCTGAAATATTAAATGCTGCTGCTCAGTTATGTCCATTTTCCTTAAGAAGGCAACTCGCATGGATGCATGGCATCAAAAGGGGATTTGTTGTGGTTGAGGGGAAGTTTTTACCCAAGTTCCATTTCGCCTATTGCACCAGAAGGTGCACTGAATTACAAACTGCTCCTTTAAGTGCATGTTACAGCAGAAACTGAGTGTTTTTGTGCTTGTGACCAGAAGGCTGTGAGTTCTTGAGCAAGACCGTTAACAACCTTGCAGTTTTATCTTGTAAGTCGCTTGGAAGGTCCATATGAATGTGCCGAAATTCTGTCATGTAGACGCTGGAGCTTTACTGAAAGTAAGAGGAAACATGTGGCCTGAAGCACCTTGGTTTTTTTTTCTAAGAAACATCTTTGCATCATCTTTGTGTGCCACATTCACTCACACTCGCTAAATCCTGATACCTCAATCACTGAATATCCATTATGTCCATGTAGACAAATTACATGTAAAGAACTTCCATGTACAATATCATGCATTCCAATACTGTTTTTAACACACCCTCATTGACTTCCCCTAACCACTTGTTTATTCAGCAAAAGTTGGCTATAAAGAATCTATATAGAATCTAGTTATCTAGTTAAATATGATAAACCAGGAGGATAAGTTGCATGAACTGTTTGAGCAGTTTCTGACTTGCAGGTGAGCCAGAAAAGTACTTGAGCTCCGCTAAGAGCAATAAAAGATAGACGCAATAATTTGTAAGAGCTATCCCCAGGTACAGCAGTTTCTCTGTTCACTGACAACAAATTAAAGCTGCACACAATTTGAGTCTTTATAAGCTCTTAACAGAATTAAAATTTTGTATCTTGCTTTTTTTTGGAATTGATCTTTTAAAGCTATGTAATCTGTTTATGGCAGAATGTCAATATGTTACTGCAAGAAAAAAAATGCACAACTGAGCAACGAGATATTGGTAAAGACCGCCGTGTAGAAAAGTGCTGTATACATATAGCAATCATATTACCTTAAATATAACTTAGATAAACTGACAACAACAGACCTGACATTTTTCTGGCCCTGAAATCTGAAATGGCAACTCAGGGGTTATGCACTCACATTTAGCATCAGACAATTTCCTGATTGGTTTCATTATAATTAGCTGGGAATTAGGTGCGATCAGCAATTTTAGCGAATGTTATTGTACATATGTTTCATAAGTCAAAATCACTGAATGTTCGTGTAAGAAAGGAAAATTTTGCAACATGTAAAGATGCCTACATATATTAATTATCCTGTTTTCAGAGCTTCTGAGCACCACATAGACCACGGATGTCTAATCTTATCCACAAAGGGATTTCAATCAAGCAGAAGCTACACCTGATTCTACCTGTTTAATCAACCGATCTTGGATTTCAGTAGACTCACTAGAGGTGTGGTTTCTGCTCGGTTGGAATGAAAACCTGCATCCACACCAGCCCTTTGTGGATAAGATTGGACACCTCTGACATAGACCGAACCATCTCAGAGAAGATATTAAGAATTGTGGGAAAAGAAGCTTAATATTTCCAAATCTTCTTTAATCTAAATCACTGACCGGACCTTTAAATTGTGATTTGGTGATAAAAAACCGCACAATCTGAAATGAGAGCATTATTATGAAATGCCATGGATAAGCATAAGACTTGTGGCCAAAACACAAGAGTTAACAACTCTATCTCTGGTATATTTTCATCTCCTTGTGCTGCAAGTGGCCACTCATGTAGCCTGAATGGGAAGTCAATAAGCGTGCATTAAAAGGAAAGTCTTCCAGTTTTAATTTAACTTTTTAAGAAAAGAAAAAATCTGTTTCTTTTAGTATTGTTTTACTGAACACCAGGCAATTCATGTACTAATGAGTGATGCAGTGTGTCATTGTTTCCATCGTAAGGCTTCATGATATGAACTAAATTCTGTATTGCCTCAACGACATGGAATAAAACAGCGGTGGACTGTTCAGTCACTCATCACAGTGAAAATGCAAATATGTTTTCCATCCTTACCTCACTGCATTGCATAACATGCCTTTGGGTCTGTATAATCTCTCTCTTATCAAAGAGAGACAAATATTAAGTAAGATGTCAACATTAACATTCTGAATACAGTCCTGTTTGAGCCTAATTTGGAAAACTGCTTTCATTTGTTATTTAAAAAATAGAAAACACTTTTGAACGATTATCCGTATTACGCACATTTCCAATGTCTCACAGCCACAATTTTCGTCAGTAGTACGTCTTCCAGTGTGCCTAAATGTCCACACACACACATTTCCTTTTCAGCATCTTTCTTGTAACGTCCAAAATTATACACACACACACACACAAAATATATATATATATATAATATATATCTGAAAATGAGCTTTTGTTATTTGTTAATGTTTTAAATAAGTAAGCCTTTGCAATCTGGTGTGAGGGATGTAAAGATGTTCCAAATGATAACTGTGGTTGGTGCTGGGGTTTTAAACCAAAAAAAATTATATATATATATATATATATTGGAAATATATATATATATATATATATATATATATATATATATATATATATATATATATATATAAATAAATAAAAGATTTATTTCTGACTTGTGTTGCTGGCTTTTTTGAAGGTCATTTGTTAATACTCTGGAGTGAACCACGAGGTCACGTACTGCTTAAAGAAATTCTGCAACTCTAAAACACTTCACCTTTAAAAATCTATATTATAAATATAATTCTGTAACTATGTATAATTCAACAGATATATGACAAACTAACTTTGCTAAAGAAGTGACCAAAACCGGTCGAAAGCTGTGTTTTATAAATAGAAGGGTCCTGTCCGATAGAAACTGCTGCCACCTGATTGGCTAAGAAAAGAGGTCTGAAAGGTAAGTGGCTGGTTAGAGACTCGCCCTCTGGCGCGTTCCATTTAGCATACGCAGGGGGAGAAAAAATTATATATTGTTATATTTAAAGCCTAAGGATTTCAAGATTAAGTTGAATAAATATTTAACATGTTTAAAAATAAACATATACGTTATGTATTCGTTGAAAAATATATATCTTCAAATAATAAAGAACATATCTCCTTATTCTTTAGGCGTCCCCACCTTAAACAATAATAGTACGCTACTATTTGATGAATGCCGCTAGTCTTGGCTTAGCAGTCAGGCTATCGTGTAACTTGTATGCCATAAGTTATTTATTGAAATTGTTGAGTGATTTTTTTTTTTGTTGGTCATTTAGGCGTGTATTTAGGTTTCTCCTCTTTTTAAGGTTCCTTTCTGAGTTGGTTCTTCGTCTCTGTTTCCTTTTGAGACATGCTGCGTGTAAGGTCGGTGCTCTGTCATTCCTGGAGAGGGTACGTATGTCATTTCACAAGGTTAGCTTTCACTCCTTATAACCAACAGCTGTAAATAGTCCAAATATTAAAATGCTAATCGAAAGCATTACACGTTTCCTTTATTATCTCTAGCAGAATTTTGCAAAACGGTTCTTGAGCGTCTGTGAGCGCGGTGTTTGATCTGCCATATTGCAAATGATCATAAATGTAAATATTTCCTGTTTTTGCAACAGAAAATACCAACTTTTGTTGTATCGAACATTTATATGACTGTAGACTATAGAGTTCATAGTCCTGCACCGCTACAGAAGATCAGTGGGGTCGAGGAACAAAGTTCAGTCAAAATAGCACATGCATAAGACGAGGAATTAAACAGGAAGTGCTTTCAAACCCAAACTAGGATAGTGCATGTGGAAATTGCATCCCCAGAGACTTTATATTCTTTGTTGTGTATGTTTTTCATTTTGCTTAATTTACTTAACGCAACAACATGTACATTGGCTTAGTGTGGTTATCCGGGGGGTTTGGCCACATCTGGACTGTCTCAGTAACAGGCCTCATGTCGTAATGTGAGTGACATCCAGCTGTGGGTGTATGATGCCTTTTCTGTACAGACAATCTGGTGATTAGACAAATTACATATCTTTCTAAAATGCATGTTGTGGTTGATGTTAATTATCTGGCTAGCTAACTTGTAGTGAGTGAACAAGTTGGAAGTAAGCCAAGTATGTAGTACTTTTCTTCTTGAAATTGTTTCTTCACTTCAGTTTGGCAGATGATGAACTGAAGAAGGTAGTGGTTTTGTGCAAGTAATTAGACCAGAAATATTTATCCCAGGATTGTCTCTCCACCACTATGCAGGCCTTAAGCTTTTAAGACTTGACGTCTTAGATTATGTGCTTTAATTAACAGAACTTTAATTGTTTTGTGCCTTAAACAACTGGCCAGTGATTAAAATGGAAATGGCAACTCAGAAAGGTAACAGTAAGCTCTTAGGTTATATTGGAAAAATGTAATGAAAAGAAAACTGTTTTTTGTAGTTGATTAAAGATCGTTAGGATAAGCATGATTTGTCAATTCTCGAGCGTTAGCTAGCTCTTCCCTTCAAGCAACAGTTACCATTTAGGGAGGGTAAAAGCTAGCATGTGCTTCCTTTGTAATATCTAAAGACAGCCATGAAGTCTGCTTGGACTGCTGCTCATGCTATATCACAGGCACCGTCACACTCCCAGAAGAAAACGATAACTGCCCTCTTCTTTATACATAAGCTCACAGAAGTGTCCCTTTGATTGACCCTCCCATCCAGAGAGTTGTTCAGTTTCGCTTTTTAGACTTGTCATCTTCTGACATTTCTTTTGTGCCAGTTTTAAGCCATTGTTTCTCTTCTCTAACAGAAAATCTTGCTGTGTTTTTAAAAAGAAGTCTTGGAACATGACTTAATAACAGCAATATTCCCTGCAGATTCAAGACCTTCCCTTGTGCTGCTGTGGAGGTTAAGAATGAACCGATCTTGGCGTTCAAAGAGGGAAGCAAAGAAAGAGCAGAGCTAGAGAAGGTGAATATTGCACACACAAGCCCTAATTCATGTGCAAAATCTAGGTGCATTCATGGATTTTAAAGAAAAAACACTATTTTGAAAGGCACTTAAAGACCTAAAAGGAAAGACAGAGGAGATTCCGTGTGTGATCGGAGATGAACAGATATGGACCAAAGATATCAGATACCAACTATCTGTGAGTACATACGAGTTTAAATAGAACACAATACAACAATTTCTCCTCAGACCTCAGATTAATGCATACACTGTTCAGTAAGGTAGAGTTAGACGCAAGGTCATTTAATATCAGGCATTTTGCTGTGTGTAATTAAGCTATAACAGGAGTAATATCACAGTACTGATAATACATCATTATATCTCTCTTATTTACAGCCATTTAATCATGCGCACAAAGTGGCCAAGTTCTGTTATGCTGATAAGGTAAGGAAACAAATTAACACCCCAGCACCTGGACTGAATGGATGTTCTATAAGTCACTCAAAATATATGAAGTGCTGCAATTTGAGAATCCACAAATATAATGTTTTCCTCTAATTAAATTTTTACTGACAGTTGCTGGGCAGTGTGTCCATATATAGAAAAAAATGGATGGATGAATGGATGGATGTTTACCTGATGGGTTGGGTATATTTAAAAGAAATAAAAGACTAGATTTAAAGAAGATGCATTTTGATGGGTGGACGAACTGATTTAAATGGTGAAATATAGATATCCATTTATACATCTGTCCATCTAAATACATATCTACCTATCTATTCATCTAAATGAATATCCATCAGTGTATCTATCTAAATTAATATCTGGTCATCTAATCTAATTTTATGGACAGAAGGGTTGATTCTGCTGTTTGACACCAGCAATTAAGGCTAATAAAAATAATTGTGTTAATAAATTTGCAATCATGAGCAGTTGCATGCAATTGTGCCATGTACATTTTCAGCCTATGTACTATTTACTCCACTTTTCACCACAGGAGCTCTTGAACAACGCCATCCTGGCCTCTGTGGCAGCGAGGAGAGAATGGGACCTCAAGCCAGTAGCAGACAGAGCCCAAATCTTCTTCAAGGCTGCTGATGTAATCAGTGGACCGAAGAGAGCAGAGGTTCTGGCCAAGACAATGATTGGCCAGGTAGAGTGAATGAGCAGAATCATGTCACCCACACTGGCACTTTTAAAGCCTGACTTCCATTGTAGAAATGTGATGTTATCGTCTGCTGTTTTAGGGTAAGACCGTGGTGCAAGCTGAGATCGATGCTGCAGCTGAGCTCATTGACTTCTTCCGGTTCAACGCCAAGCACGCAGTAGAGCTGGAGCAGCAGCAGCCTCTGAACAGTGATGGCAGCACCAACACCATGCTGTTTCGCGGGCTTGAGGTGGGCTTCTCTTTCACAAGCACCGCAAGTGATATTCCATTTGTACACAGACAAAATAGTACAGTATGCACAAGCATCTTAAAATGCCATGTTTGCTGGCAATTGTTGCTGTTTTTACATGATATTGGTATTTACATTGGTATTTACCAATTATAGAAAATATAAGATGCAATAAATAGGACTATGAAGATGCTCTCCATTCACGTTTCGATTCAGTTCACGATGCTGGCTTCACGATTCGATTCGATTTAATTTGATGCTCTGAATATTTTGAAGTTTTTATGGAAAAAAAATATTCCTGAAAAGACTATTATTTCTGAATCATAAACCAGCATGATCTCTATGGATTTTGAACTAATGGCTTGTGCAAATTGTGTAGTTTTATGTACATATTATAGTTGAATACATCTGCAATAGGTTCAGAGGTTCAAAAACCCAGCATTATAGCCCTTTAAAAATTGATTTGCAGAGGCAATATTTACACAGTAGTGTCTGTTTGATCTTATTTGTTTTCTAGGGTTTTGTAGCTGCTGTGTCTCCTTTCAATTTCACTGCCATTGGTGGAAACTTGGCTGGCACGCCAGCTATAATGGTGAGCTCAATGCATTTAAAGATTAATCCTCTAGTTAAATCTTAAACTCATGAGTCAAAGCTCAGTTTTACTGTTTATTTAATTGTTGCTTAAGTAATTGGAAGTCGATGTGTGTTTGGTCAGGGTAACGTGGTGCTGTGGAAACCCAGTGACACAGCTATGTCTGCCAGCTATGCAGTCTATAAGATTCTGCGCGAGTCCGGCTTGCCACCCAACATCATCCAGTTCGTTCCAGCCGATGGCCCAGTTTTCGGCGACACCGTCACTTCTTCTAAGCATTTGGCTGGAATCAACTTCACCGGCAGTGTCCCGTATGACCCTCATTTATTCCTCCCTTCACATAGTGGTTTAGCTAACCACTCAGCATTCACCAGCAGTTAACTTCCATATAAAGACATGGATGGAGCTGAGATATTTTTAAGTTGGTAAAGATGGTGTGATGGGTTGGAGTAAGATTTTATGTTTAAAGTAATGAACTTAAAAAATGGAACCTGGAAAATGTCTTACAGAAATATAGTAAGTTTAACATCCTCTGGCTTTGTGTTTTTCTTTTCTCCAGAACATTTAAGCATTTGTGGAAACAAGTTGCACAGAATCTGGACATCTACAGAAACTTCCCTCGTGTTGCTGGAGGTCAGTGACTTTACAGTGCATTCACAAACACACTTATCCAGAACTTAGTTTCTTTTTGAATATGATTGATTTCAGATGAAACGTTTCGACTTCGTGTTATCACTTACATTATAGCAGCTAGAAACCTTCATTCACACACCATCTTTTTGATCTTTTTGTAGTTAATAAGTCTAAAACTCAGCTCCTAAAAAACTCTAATACTCTGTCGTGAAACTCTGTCCTGAACTCTTTTCCATGGAGATAGTGCTGAGACAGGAGATTCTTTTCATAAATCGTAAATAAATGACTGTATTAGAACAAGCACTCTAATATAAACCTTGATTTGACTTCATGCACTTTTGTCAGAGCAGATGTTCTGACCAACCCGTGGCAAAATAGGACCGCGAACACTGATCAGGCATAACATTATGACCAGCTGCCTAATATTGTGTTGGTCCTCCTATTGCTGCCAAAACACCACAAACTATGATGCACTGTGTATTCTGACACCTTTCTATCAGAACCAGCATTAACTTCTTCAGCAATTTGAACATCAGTAGCTCGTCTGTTGGATCGTATCACACAGGCCAGCCTTCGCTCCTCACGTGCATCAATGAGCCGTGGCCGCCCATGACCCTGTCTCCGGTTCACCACTGTTCCTTCCTTGGACCACTTTTGATAGATACTGACCACTGCAGACCGGGAACACCCCACAAGAGCTGCAGTTTTGGAGATGCTCTGATCCAGTGGTCTAGCCATCACAATTTGGCCCTTGTCAAATTCACTCAAATCCTTACGCTTGCCCATTTTTCCTTTTTCTAACACATCAACTTTGAGGACAAAATGTTCACTTGCTGCCTAATATATCCCACCCACTAACAGGTGCCATGATGAGGAGATCATCAGTGTTATTCACTTCACCTGTCATAATGTTATGGCTGATCGATGTAAATGGAAAAGAATTTGAGCTCATCCCTGTAGTGGAGTTAACACTTTCTGGAGACTCTATCTATGTGCAGTTACATTTTGTTCTAAACCTACTGTTTTTGCTTTGTTCGAACCAGAATGTGGCGGCAAGAACTTCCATTTTGTGCACAAGTCAGCAGATATCGGTAGTGTGGTCACTGGAACCATTCGCTCAGCATTCGAGTACGGAGGGCAGAAATGCTCGGCTTGTTCCAGGATGTATGTCCCAGACTCACTCTGGCCTCAGATTAAAAAAGAGCTCCTGGATGTGCACAACCAGATCAAAGTGGGAAATGTGAGTTAAATCATTTCTGTTCTCACTCATAAATAATCATCTCATATCTACAGGGTTTTTGGGCCAAAAAAAAGTTTAAAATTTAGTTTCCCGCCGTCGAATTTTTGGGAATTTTCTCAGCACTTAAAAAGATAAGAAGAGGCCTGTAATTTTATATCTCTCTGCCTACAAAATTTCCCAACCCATGAAGGGGGACAAATGGTCGAAAAAAAAAATTCGGAGGGAAAAACACGACAAAAAGGGTTTTTGAAGGAATTTTTTTGCCAAAAATGCAGGTAAAAAATAAAGGGATTTTTGATTCCCAAAAACAAAAATTCAAAAACCTCAAATACTTTGTTAAAAAGCAGATTTGGGGTTGGCAATGGGGCAGAGGGGGGCAGGACGGGTTTTCTGTTAAAGTTTACCACTGAGGTTTTTAAAAGACAGAATCTCAGTAGCATTCCTTTTAAATGCAGACCTACAACTAGGCATATGAAAAGATTTTGAGGGGGTGTTTTGCTGGGACAACAAAAGGAAAAATTTTCAAAACTCCCTTTTCCCCAAAGATTTTCTATTTTGGGGTTACATTCTGGAAACTTGTTAGGCCCAAAAACCAAAGGGCTGTTGGGAAAAAGGTTTTTTCTTTACAAACAAAACTCCTTTCGTTTTCCCTTGGGCGGGTCTGTTTGGGACCATTGTCATATTTGAAAAGACCAAACCAAAGTTTTCATTAAATGCATAATTGCTAAATAAAGGTTTTTTAACTTTTAAAAATCTCACAAACATTTTACCCCATTAGATTCTTTCCCGTTTCTTGACATCACTCATCCCTTTGTCCCCTTTGAGCAAAAACAGCCCCAAATTCATTTATGGGTTTTTCCCCCCGAATATTTTTCTTTTTTTTTAACAGTTAAAAAAGGGATAGGTGTTTCTTTTGGATTGGGCCCCAAAACCAAACCAAAATTTTTTCTCCCCCAAACAACCGGGCCCAAGTTTGAAGTTTTTATACAAAAATACTTTTTGGGGGTTTCTGTCTTTTTACCATATTTTTTCTCCAATCCTCTTCTGGTCACCAAAAAAGATTCCTTTTTAGCAGACTTCAGACGGGCCCGGACATGTACTGGCTTAAGCAGGGGGACACGTCTGGCACTGCTGGATTTGAGTCCCTGGCGGCGTAGTATGTTACTGATGGTAGCCTTTGTTACTTTGGTCCCAGCTCTCTGCAGGTCATTCACTAGGTCCCCCCGTGTGGTTCTGGGATTTTTGCTCACCGTTCTTGTGATCATTTTGACCCCACGGGATGAGATCTTGCGTGGAGCCCCAGATCGAGGGAGATTATCAGTGGTCTTGTATGTCTTCTATTTTCTAATAATTGCTCCCACAGTTGATTTCTTCACACCAAGCTGCTTACCTATTGCAGATTCAGTCTTCCCAGCCTGGTGCAGGTCTACAATTTTGTTTCTGGTGTCCTTTGACAGCTCTTTGGTCTTGGCCATAGTGGAGTTTGGAGTCTGACTGTTTGAGGTTGTGGACAGGTGTCTTTTATACTGATAACGAGTTCAAATAGGTACCATTAATACAGGTAACGAGTGGAGGACAGAGGAGCCTCTTAAAGAAGAAGTTACAGGTCTGTGAGAGCCAGAAATCTTGCTTTTTTGTAGGTGACCAAATACTTATTTTCCACCATAATTTGCAAATAAATTCTTTAAAAATCAGACAATGTGATTTTCTGGATTTTTTTTTCTCATTCTGTCTCTCATAGTTGAAGTGTACCTATGATGAAAATTACAGGCCTCTCTCATCTTTTTAAGTGGGAGAACTTGCACAATTGGTGGCTGACTAAATACTTTTTTGCCCCACTGTATATGGGATTTTGTGTCAGTTACACATAAACATAGATTACAGATTATAAATTTGATGTTTCACAGCCTGTCGAGGATTTTGGCACATTTTTCTCAGCAGTTATCGATGACAAGGTAAGAATGAACTTATTACTCGTAATGCTATTATATCTTCTCTGTTCCTACAATTTACTTTCCAATTTCTTTTTCTCTGCAAGTCCTTTGGCAGGATCAAAGGCTGGCTCGAATATGCCAAGTCATCTCCCAATCTTACCGTGATTGCTGGAGGAAAATGCGACGACAAAAAAGGATACTTTGTGGAGCCGACGATTATTGAAACCAAAGATCCGCAGGATAAAATAATGAATGAGGTATTTCTTATAGTTATTCCATTAATGCACCGAAGGAATAACCCTGACAATAACGCATCATGTTTTGTTTAGATATCTTTGTTGAAAAAGCAGAGTTTGAGAGGTTAGCAACAAGCACATGAACAGGATCAGACCGGTGTGTGCATGGACTTTGGTTTGTTTGTATAAGCCAGTCTCTCTCACTGAGCTGCATCATGTGCTTAACTTCACAGAAAATCTCAGTTCACTCTCCTTTTCAAATCTGCAGACCTACAACTAGGTCTACTATAAAGAATAGATATCATTGAGCCTCAGTTATCAAGCTGGACACAATTTTTTCAGAAATCGTTTGAATAGCATTTACAAAAGTACGAAAATCTGGTTAGTAAAAACAATTGTATCACACTGTACTTTATTTGCATAAACAAAATTTAAGCAAATTTGTAGACGCACACACGGATAATACATTACTGAATATTCGAAACATAATGTTAGGACACGTCTAACAACACAAGTTGTCTTGTAATAGAGAAATGAGTTTTAATGTTACTTTGACTAAACATTAATAGTCTTTTGTAGCTGTCTTCCCTTAAAGTATTGGTACATGTGGCTCTGTTTGGGTTACCAGGAAACTCATATTTGTATAATATATCAAACCGAACTTTGTACATGAGAAAGTGGCATAATTCAGACATAAAATAAATGGTTAAATAAAATTAAATAAGTCATAAATTAAATAAATCTCTTTACAAACTTGTTACACTCCACTTGTAGATCTACATATTCTGTACTGTAAGAACAGTCACTCATCCCTTCATCCCCATATGTGATGCACACTATTGTTATTTGCACTACTCTGCACTCTCACACTTTATTCATTGCTGAGCTGCCACGTACTCTGAATATTGTGGTCTTTATTTATTCTGTATAGCATTAAACGAATGTATAGTGTCGTTATTTATGCCTGTAGTATTGAGGGTCACCAAATGGCCAGTACCAAATTTCTTTGTCTGCGCAAACATACTCGGCCAATCTGATTCTGATTACTGTCTAATTATATACATAGACAATACTTTACTGATGCCCAAAGGGGATATTACTGTGCTTTTTGTCCATATTTGTTCTAAATAGTGCTTGAACTGTGTCACCGAGAAAAATGAATTCCTTCTTAGGAGATTTTCGGACCAGTTCTGACTGTCTATGTCTATCCTGAGAACGACTACAAGAAAGTGCTGGAGTTGATTGACGACACGTCTCCGTATGCACTAACCGGAGCTGTCTTCTCTCAAGATAAGTAAGTATCGCATCCTTTTCAGGCGTTTCTCTCAAAATAGTTTACATAAGTTTTGTCATTTTATGTCTAACACGGTGTTGCACTGGCTAATTTTCATGTTTGTGAGAAATGATAAATTTACTGCCAACATCTGGAAATACTTGTTCCAGGGCTGTTTTGGATGAGGCAGCAAGAACACTGAGAAACGCAGCAGGAAATTACTACGTTAACGACAAATCGACAGGTTCGGTTGTGGCCCAACAGCCTTTTGGAGGCTCCAGAGCGTCAGGTGAATATTTAAAGCCACATACCCAATGTATTAAGACTTGTATTAAGACTGGGTGATCAATATAGCCAACCCTTTTATATCATGGTTTTATATGAATTTGCATTTTATATGAATTTGCATGAAATTGCATATATTACACTATGCACATTTGTATTAAATTGAGAACTATTGCAAAGTCTTTTTGCTTGAAAAAATTTTTGATTTAACTTATTTTGTTATTCACTCAGGTACCAACGACAAGCCCGGCAGCCAGCACTACGTCCTCAGATGGACATCACCGCAAGTTGTAAAGGAGACCCACGTTCCACTTAAGGACTGGAAATACGCCTACATGGGCTGAGAACTTTCCCTGTTCCGTCCACAAAATCGCACTTATCTAGTGACGACTCTCCGATTGAACATTTACAATTACCAAAGTGGCCTTTTAAAGTGTCTCAGTTTCCATAACGGAGGCTTTGATAGAACAGTGTCTCCTTGTGATGATCCTCTGGGCTAAACAGGTAAAACTACTGGAACAACCCTTAAATATGTGAAAACAGTTAGGAGCACTGCATGAAAGCTGCCTCTGGTGGTTTTTCTCAACCCAAACACACACACACACACACACACACAAACACGTACGTCATTAGCCGATGCTGCAAGTTTCAATAGTGTTGATTAAAGCGAGAGGATCAGAATTGCACTGATAATTTCTGTTACTGTTATTTGATTTCATTTTTGTGTTTCGGTATGGAATCTTATGTGAAGTGTACTTTTTCCTTATCTAGCTCTTCGAAAATACTGTTAAATGGGAGTTCAACACATTTATCAATGTATACAATTGTTACAGTAGTGTAAATACAGATTTAGTTACTTTACCCTGACATTGTCTACCTTTTTGTCGGAGTTATATGATGTAATTGATTAAATTAATACAAAAAATGTAATTAAAAATAGAATAATATAATGCTACTTATTGATAACTTACTGACAGTAATGGAATCAACATCCAATGAACTTCCTGTAGTGGACATTTTGTTACTAAATCAACACAATGTCCTACCGATCATGTCTGATGCTGTTATTGAAACAAGGGAATGTGGAGCTGTGACTCAATAAAGGAATAGTTATGTGACCTCAAACTGCTTTATTACTGCTACACTTGGAGATAAGTGCTGCCATCTAGTGGACTTGGTTAGTTTTTTTTCATCATAAAAAATAGTAACCTATATTTTAGTTTTTATAGTTGTATAGTGTCACCCAAATGAGGATGTGTTCCCTTCTGAGCCTGGTTCCTCTCAAGGTTTCCTCATCATCATCATCTCAGAGAGTTTTTCCTCACCACAGTCACCTCAGGCTTGCTCACTGGGGATAAAATAGGAATAAAATAGGTACTTTAATTTAAACATTATAATTTTATTTCCTTCTCTGTTTCTATACTTCTGTAAATCTGCTTGGAGATAATGTCCACTGTTAAAAGCACTATACAAATAAATTGAATTGAATAGTTATTTCTTCTTCTTCATCACCCTAGAGTTTGCCCCACGCAATGGCAGGGTCTGCTTAATTGAATATACTTATTTTATTTATATATATATATATATATATATATATATATATATTTTTTTTTTATATTTATATATATATATATATATATTTATATTTATTTATATATTTAAATATATATATATTTAAATATATATTTATATATTATAATATATATATATATATATATATATATATATATATATATATATATATATATATATATATATATATATATATATATATATATATTCTCACACACACCGCACATACATATACAGGTGCATCTCAATAAATTAGAATGTCGTGGAAAAGTTAACTTATTTCAGTAATTCAACTCAAATTGTGAAACTCGTGAATTAAATAAATTCAATGCACACAGACTGAAGTAGTTTAAGTCTTTGGTTCTTGTAATTGTGATGATTTTGGCTCACATTTAACAAAAACCCACCAATCCACTCTCTCAACAAATTAGAATACTTCATAAGAACAATAAAAAAACATTTTTAGTGAATTGTTGGCCTTCTGGAAAGTATGTTCATTTACTGTACATGTACTCAATACTTGGTAGGGGCTCCTTTTGTTTTAATTACTGCCTCAATTGGGCGTGGCATGGAGGTGGTCAGTTTGTGGCACTGCTGAGGTGGTATGGAAGCCCACGTTTCTTTGACAGTGGCCTTCAGCTCATCTGAATTTTTTGGTCTTGTTTCTCATTTTCCTCTAGATTCTCTATGGGGTTCAGGTCTGGTGAGTTTGCTGGCCAGTCAAGCACACCAACACCATGGTCATTTAACCAACTTTTGGTGCTTTTGGCAGTGTGGGCAGTGCCAAATCCTGCTGGAAAATGAAATCAGCATCTTCAAAAAGCTGGTCAGCAGAAGGAAGCATGAAGTGCTCCACCATATTCTAATTTGTTGAGATAGTGAATTGGTGGGTTTTTTGAGCCAAAATCAACACAAGTAAAAGAACCAAAGACTTAAACTACTTCAGTCTGTGTGCACTGAATTTATTCATAGTAATTCATAATTACTATTAAGGTTACAGGGTGAAGAGGTGAAGAAGGTACAGGAGTTTAAGTACTTGGGGTCAACAGTCCAGAGTAATGGAGAGTGTGGGAAAGAGGTAAAGAAGCGAGTGCAGGCAGGTTGGAATGGGTGGAGAAAGGTGTCGGGAGTTCTGTGTGATAGGAAAATATCAGCGAGAATCAAGGGGAAGGTGTACAGGACAGTGGTGAGACCAGCCATGCTGTATGGTTTAGAGACAGTCTCACTGAGGAAGAGACAGGAGTCAGAGCTAGAGGTAGCAGAGCTGAAGATGTTGAGGTTCTCTTTGGGAGTGACAAGATTGGACAGGATTAGGAATGAGTACATCAGAGGGACAGCTCATGTTGGACGTTTGGGGGACAAAGTTAGATAGGCCAGATTAAGATGGTTTGGACATGTTCAGAGGAGGGAGAGTGAGTATATTGGTAGGAGAATGTTGGACATGAAGCTGCCAGGCAGGAGGCAAAGAGGAAGGCCAAAGAGGAGGTATATGGATGGAATTAATGAGGATATGAAGCTAGTGGGTGCAAGGGTTGAGGATGCAGAAGATATGGATAGGTGGAGAGAGATGATTCGCTGTGGCGACCCCTGAAGGGAAAGGCCGAAAGAAGAAGAAGAAGAAGAAGAAGAAGAATTCATAATTACTATTCATAATTCATTTATTACAGTTTAGGGTAGCCAATCCCTAGAGTTCTTGGTTCAGCCCTGAACCTGGGTTACTGTCTGTGTCTCTGGGGGTTTCCACCCATGATGTCCAGCTTACGTCCACCTCCAGAAATTACGTCAGTGGGTATTAAATCACTTTAATGTGTGTGTGTGTGTGTGTGTGCGTGCATGTGTGTGTAGTTGACCTGAAATCTCCTGGTGTCTCATCCATGATTTGTTCCACAGCCACCCTGCCTGGAGAAAGCAGTTCCTTTAGTTACTGAAGACTGAATGAATTCGCTAGTAATATACCACCTGTTGATCCTGTCTGTCTGCCACACTTCACAGTTTAAAGTGGAGGTAAGGTGACAGCTTCTTAGAGCTTTAAGGAGTTTATGAGCAGAAACACTTCATGTCCCTCTATTAGCCTTTATGGCTGGAAGTGATTTCCTGAAAGATAGCATAGCAGAGCATAGTATGTCCCTTCTTTTTTATCATGGGTATTGAATCCTAATCATTATGCCAATAATTCACATACATAAAAAGCAGCCTGACAATGATGGCTAATGAAACCTACAGTGATATTTACTTCTCATCGCTCTTTCCTTTTATGCTACTTAAAACAAAACAGGCAGTCATATACCAGACCCTAAATGACAGACTAGCTTCAAAGCATCCACACTGCAGGCCCATAACACACACCTCGGACACTTTACTGCAGCTCTAAGGCACACTTCTTAACACACTGTAAAACGAGGTGGCCTGGGAACGAGTGCTGGCCGAGAATCCCTCACACATACTTAAGGATTCAATGTATGTAATTAGATCAGCTGTTCAGTCAGTGGGAAAAAAAATAACAGTCTCAGTTTGGCCAAAAAAGTTAATAAAATGTGTGTGGTGTGTTTTGAGGAAAGAACTGAGACAATGCCCAGTGTCATGTTTACTTTATTAAGTTGTTTCATTCAAGATACTATAGAGTGTTCAGTGTAAGACACCGTGATGGTGCAGAAGGTAGCATTACCATTTCGTAACTTCATAGCTCCGGTGTCTCATCTTCCCTAAAACATGTGTGCAATACATGTATTGACTGGCTACACCTAATTTCCCATAGGTGTCAATAATTGTTTCAGTGTTTATGTGTATGTGTGTGTTCCGCCATCCCATTCAGTGTATTCCCATCTTTTTCAGGTGTTCCCAATATAATTTCCGGATCCACCACTATCCGAAGACGAAGTTATGAGAAATCCTACCATGCAAATATACATACACACAGATCAGGCATAACATTCTGAGCAGTGAGAGGTGAAGTGAATAACACTGATGATCTCATCATGGCACCTGTTAGTGGGTGGGATACATTAGGCAGCAAGTGAACATTTTGTCCTCAAAGTTGATGCGTTAGAAACAGGAAAAACGGGCGAGAGTAAGGATTTGAGCGAGTTTGTCAAGGGCCAAATTGTGATGGCTAGACAACTGGATCAGAGCATCTCCAAAACTGCAGCTCTTGTGAGGTGTTCCTGGTCTGCAGTGGTCAGTATATATCAAAAGTGGACCAACGAAGGAACAGTGGTGGACAAGGTCACGGGCGGCCAAGGCTCATTGATGCACCTGGGCCAACAGACGAGCTACTGTTGCTGAAGTTAATGCTGGTTCTGATAGAAAGGTGTCAGAATACACAGTGCATGACGGGTCACCAAAAGAGGGACCAACACAATATTAGGCAGGTGGTCATAATGTTATATCTGGTCAGTGTACATCAGTGGATTAGATCAGACTGGAAAATATGACAAATCTGATCATCCCTAACAGCTCGTAGAAAGATGTACATAAATCAAGACGCCAAAACGAACATTAACATCCAGGTTCATATTTTAAGGTCTTGTCGAAGATATACTTTGGCACTTCTATCAATATGATAGATCAAATACATGTAATAATAACAACAACAACAACAACAATATTAAATCAACATATCTTTACACAATAGTCACACGAATATAAACACATATCAGGAACAACAGTAGGAAGTTATGGGCTTCCAATACCAGCCAGTTTCCTGGACCATTCTTGGGCCTTGTGTCTACTCTGAGCCCTTAGACTCATCCACACCTTTCTTCTTCTTCTTCTTCTTCTTCTTCTTATTATTATTATTATTATTTTACAATCTTTAAAGAAATATCTTCTCACAGATGAAGTTATATACACTAAAACTGCTACTGTTTACATTAACACAATATACTCTATGCAATGAGAACGCCATGGACATGGCTCAATAAATGTCTTTTTTGTTGTTGTTGGGAATCACCACGGTCTCCAAACTGCTCCAGTGCATTTACGAGTAGTTATTACATTTCTTAATAAACATGATAAATTGCTGAGCAAGCACAATGCATTACTCACTCTGGGTTTCTCTGGGTTTTTCTCCTTAGTGGGTTCGTCAGCGTTGCGTGTGCTTGATTGGTTGACGCGCCAAAACCTCCCTACTTTTATACACGCTTTCATACACGCTAGTGCTGTGACGCTGTCAGGAGAGCCAATCAGAGAACGCCGTGGTGACGTCAAGCTCTTTTCTAATTGGTCGGATCCGCGGCGCAGGTGCCCTTGTTAGACGAAACGTCAAAACAGTGACGTTGTTAAGGTTACCTCAGAAAACGCGGGAAAGTCCAATTGAAATGTTTATAGCACATTAATAAAAGCACATTTATTACTTATCATGAGTAATACTATATGTGGTATTGTTATATTATTTTGTCTACAGCTTTTGTAGTGGGCATTAGTTAGTTATTTTATTATATTAATTAGGTATAGTTATTGTTGGCTAATTTTCAGGAGCAAATCTCACTTAACACTAGCAACAATCAAAATTTTGGAAAATTCCCTCTCTAATATCCTTCTAATTAGCAATAAAATGAACTTATATAATTTCATGACTCTGGGTCATCTAGAAAACAGAGATTTTTTTATTCTGGATATTGAAAAAAAAAACATTTGGGGGGGGGGGGGGCATTTTGTTTAATGTGTTCATAATAGACATAAATTGAGATATATATCAAGAAACAATCTTTCCAGGGATATGATGTAATGTGACGTGACATAAGTATCAGATAATGCAATGGTCACAAGTGGACAATTTATTTATTTTTTTTTAAAAATCTAGCTGTCTTAAATAAGTCTTAAATGAGATCCTTCTGCCTTTTAAAGAAGGACTTCTCGCTGTTACCCAGTTGCAATACATTGACCACACACTCTTAACACACTATTTATTGTGACGATATGGATATAGACAGTGTCTTTTCAAATAATATCCACATGTTCACATTCATACTCCTACTTTTTCAGTTGGCGATGTCTGCTTTAGACATATTTAGCACATAGGTTCTTTGTGGAGCTGTTGGAGTTGATTGCTGAGACACAGAAATCAATTGAAGTAGACTACTGTGGCCACATGAACCTAAGCATGGAGATCATTAATAATATTCTACCTGATTTCGATCTTGGAATGATGCACTTTATTGAAATAAACTGGGGTTTATGTATTAAGTACCTTGTCAATTAAAGTTGGGCTCAAGTTGCACAATTCCTGACTATGACTATCAATTTTAAATCTCTATTAAAAATGCAGCATATACCTATAAATCTAAACCTGTAATCCAATTTACAGTAAAATGCTCACTAACAAGAGAAAACATCATAAACATCATAAAGGGTAAAAGATGTGAGTGCAGATGTTCGAACACACATCAACTTTGTGACATAAAAGTATGTATGTTGGCTAACACTTCAATTTAGCATGTGTTTAAAAATTTATTTAGGCCTACTTATATTATTTTGTACCTTCCTGTATATGTACAATATCAGTGCATTAAACTAATGCACTAATGCACTGTATTAATAAAGTAGATATGGATTCAACCTTTAACCTAGCCTACAGCAATAACAGCTGAGTGATAAACTCTTCATCAACTAAAATGGAATGCATTTTGAAATATGACTGTGAGTATAAAGAATTATAAAAGGATTAAATTTTTATAGCTTTATTTGCATGCAGCTGAATAAAATCCATCCACATCACCCTCGTTTATTCAAATTCGTATAAATATTTCAAGGTTGTTAAGCATGACAAGTCTTATGATTACAATATGTTTCGGGACTGGAAAACGAATATAACAGGAGCACCTGCTGGAGTGCATAACTGTGTTATTGCATCACTCCATTTAACAGCACTCTTGCTTTGAATCATCTGTGAGTGTGGGTGGTGTGGGCTGTTATGGAGGGCTTAACCCCAAATCCTTTCCCACACTCACTTCCAGCTCCCGCCAAAAGTAACTTGTAAAGGCACAATACGTGTGTGCC
Source organism: Hemibagrus guttatus (assembly GCA_033459395.1). NCBI lineage: Eukaryota > Metazoa > Chordata > Actinopteri > Siluriformes > Bagridae > Hemibagrus > Hemibagrus guttatus. The sequence continues at coordinate 4,860,174 of JAUCMX010000023.1, forward strand.
CCCTTCCAAAACCAGGCTTTGACGGTGTGTCCCTTGCCTGACACACTCTCACCCCCACGCAGAGAGTGAGAGAGGCAGATGCTGAGCGTGCTCCTCAGCATGTTAGATGGGAAAGCCCTGACCTCCCCTCAGCACGGTGGAATTTCGGCCTTGATGTGAGGAAACACTCAATGGCATTCCAGTGTCACATGACCTGGCATTCAGACGAACCATGAAAAGCCACTTGGAGTGCAAAACTGTGGCATTGTCACATACCTTCTGCCCCATTAGGAAAGTGGCAGCAGTTGATGGTGTGTTTGTGGTCATTAAACAAAAAGAGAGGGAAATGGGAAACACTGTGAAAGAAAATCCTAAAAAAAAAAAAAGAAAAGAAAAGAAAACTCCCCCTGAACCTATGCTCTTCCAAAATAGCAGGTCTCATGCTCATGGACTTTTTATAGACCTAACTATTATGGCTCATGCCATGTAACGTTCAACAGGTGAATCTGAATTTTGGGTCATGAAAGAATTAAGATAAATTGGAGCCATTTGCATAGACAGGTGCATGGTATTTGGCTGTATACATTGCTTCAGGTGTGTGTCTGTGTGTGTGTATGTGTTTGTGTGCGGTTATGAGTGCCTGCACTTTGATGAGATCTGTCAACAGGAGGTCTACCTGTAGTCCTCCCTTTCTAAGGTGTGTGTGGGAGAGTGGGAGGCTTTGTGTGTGTAAGCAGAAGTCCAGATGGTCTATTGAGGCTGAGGCATAATGGAGCACACTGGATCAGTGGAGGCAGGGTGGAGCCGGTTGCTGAATGGAGCCAAAGTGTGGGAAACACACACAGGTCGAAGCTCTCACACATTCCTTGCTGGAGAGTGCTGCTTTGGCCAAACTTTAGATACTTGGGCAGCTGGGTGCACAGCCATAGAGACACTATATGCTTGGATATGTGGTGTATTATGGGGCTTTTCTTGGAAAGAAGGTCCACATTCTTTTAATGGCATCATCTGTCATTGTGAGTCATTGTTAAGAAATGTGTAGCTTGAGGGGAGAAAATGAGCCAGTAAATGAAGTGCATAGAAACTTCCCTCCAAAACCACCGCAGAGCATTTATTTGTATGGTTGTTTGAACACTAACAATGTTAAGTACCTTTTTTTACACTACTTATCCAGTTAGGATTTTCACTTTTTGGTGTCAAATAAATAAATAAAAATTAGGAAATCAAACTAATTGTGAATACCTTTTGCTTAATGTCAGATGACTTCATTAAGATTTTTATCATGATCAAAGCATTCAAGATGAAGTGTATGTCCAAATCAAAACCACTTTGAATTGGTTATAATGCAGATGTTTAAGCACATATCTATGTAGTGATAGAGCAGGGGGAAGGGAAGAGTGCGTGAATGGAGGGAGCAGGTGAAGTCTGATGAGAACATGCACGCGTCCCAAAAACCCGTGCTACCTCTGGGCTGCGCAGCAGGGGTGTGTGTGAGTGCGTGGGCGGGTGGGTGTCGGTTTCGAGGAGGGGTGCAGCTCTATTGACTGGAGGACGTGTGAGCAGGATCCTGCCTGACTTTCCCACACTGTCTGTCCATTTATTACCCAAAATTCTCGGGTGGAGGGAGGGTGCCCAGAACAAAAGAAGTGTGCCGTCTTCCAGGGCATGGGATAATTGTGCTTAATTGACATTTGCTGTGAATGCATTCCTCTTAGTGTGCTTATGTGTGGCTATGAGAAACCAGCAAAAATTTTCTACAAATGAACTTTACCTATTTCTGATACAGTACAAACATTGAGAAAAAAAAAAAGAAAAATGCTCATTAGCATTGAGGCATTTCAAATTAGCAGGTTATAATTTTTCCCCTCCCTATCTTGAATAGCTGTTCAATTTAGAAATGTGCATGAGCCAGATAAGAAGTGTAATGTTTTATCTTCATGCCAGTGGCCCTTGGGAAATTATCAGACTTTCATGACCAGTTGTAGACGGCTTATCAGTCAAAGGGAAGGTTCCCAGGTAATAAAAGTCTAACAACCTGTCTTGTGTCTGTGCTACTGATATCTAGAAGGCTGTCCCCACTGTGGGGGCCATGGGGCCGGTTAACCATGGAATAATTGATGCCTCTTCTATTGTTGAAGACGCCTCTTCCACTGGCCTCTGAGTGTGGGAAACCTAATCCTGCCGGGGACTCATGCCTTTGTAATGCTAATGCGGTCCTATAAATAGGGCAGAGAGGGATCCTCTCTCCAGACCACATTTGACTTCGCTCTCCTCAGAGAAGCACAAGCTCCCCATCTAAAACGATGGCTCCTACCTGCATGCCTTCCGCTGACTACTCAAAGCTTTCCAACAAGGAAAAACATAAGGTAAGTATCTTTACTGCTGTATATTCAACTTCTTAACTCTTTTGAAACGTCTTCCTTTTTTTTTTTTTTTACAAAATGGACAAGTTTCTAACAAAATCTTTCTTTCCTTTTTTTAGCTAAGAAAACCAGTGGTGGAAAAAATGCGCCGTGATCGCATCAACAGCTGCATCGAGCAGCTTAAGGTGATTCTGGAGAAAGAATTTCACCAGCAAGATCCCAACACCAAGCTGGAGAAAGCTGACATTCTGGAAATGACTGTCGTATTCCTGAAGCAGCAGCTGCAAAGCCAGATCTCGGCACCTCAGAAAGCTCGCTGTGACGGTTACTCTCAGTGCTGGAGGGAGACCGTGAACTTCTTGTCTGCCAACTCCAAACTTGACGTGACGCTTCAGCATCTCAACCGCTGTCAAGAAGCCCAGAGAGCACAGAAAGAGTTCCCAGCGTCTCCACGTTCCTCCCAGATCCACCAGGCTCCTGTCAAGCAGGAGATCAGCGTGAACAGACCTGTGTGGAGGCCGTGGTAGAGACACTGATCACTGAGACTCTCTCATGTTAACCAGATGGTAGTTTCACCATCTCTTATGATGTAGGAGATTTGTTTTTCCACATATTTCCAATACGGATTGTGAAACATTCTTCTCTCTGAGAAGCATTTAAAGCACAGATTCTTCATATTGAAGACTGTTGGAAACTGAACTTTATAAGTTTGCTGTGTCAAGTATTTTTTATACATAAAGTCTGTATGTCTTTACTATTTCATCTTAGTATAAGCATTTGTAATGACTTGTTGGATTATGTATTGTAATCTTTGATTTGATTTTGGCCTTTTATAAAGGCAGCTGAGAAATTGTATGTTTTCTCATCTTGGTTCTTTAATGCACCGAACTGTATAGTTGACACTGTGTGTCTGGTGTTGATTGCTTAATAAAGACATTTGATTTACAAAAATGAACTTATGATTTTTTTCTCACTTCTTTAATAATCCACACTGTTACAGCATGTACACTTCAGATCATAATTTAATGAAGATTTCAGACACTTCCAATCCCTAAAATTGAAATCTGAGCCTTTAAATAATGTGCATGCAGGTTTTGTAATAATTTGCATAAAATATATACATATTGTGTAGTAATTGGTTAAATAATCTGTTGCTGCTTATTATGTACTCATATGTTAGGTTCATAATGTACAGCTCACATCACAGATTTTGTAGTAAATTTTAATTTCTTGGGGCAAATAAACTACTGCTGCCTCTTCTGTAGACATAACTGATGGAAGTTGGGTGTTGGGTACACTTCTCAGATATGAACCTTGAGAGCACAAGAGTTACTTCTTGGTTTTTGGTGTTTTTATAAGGCATCACAAATCAGTAGACTTTAAATACAACCTACATAAAGTTAATCTTCATTCATATATTTGACTCACATGCTGTTTACATACTGCACACAATAGGTTTTCTACATATAATGGCAAAAATACTGTTTAATACATATTATTCAATAATAATAACAAATATTATTATTATTAACAAAATTCTCTTTGAGTTTTCATCTTAATTCTATTTCCTATATTCTTGCTTCCATTTCTTTGTCAGTGTGAACTCCCAAACCAAATCTGATTTGGATCAGATTCTAAAGCTTCACTTTATATATACACTATATTTTCATGTGTTGATTAACTCTTCATATCATAATGAATCTATGAAATCTAATGAATCCCATGATAACATTAATATTGGCCATAACTGATATTTGGTATGAAGGTATTCTGTTTCATAAACAGGTTCGACAATGAAGACTGATTGCACACAAAGGCGATGCTCCATTTACAATACGTTTCTCGGCGTCTAACAGCATGAGTCTGAGACACTCTGAGCTTTCCCACACTCAATCGTCCAATCAGAGGCTTGTGCGCAACACTTGATAACATCAATGGCTTAAGCCTGAGGGCAAACCTGAGCTGAAAAAGAGAAGGAGGGGGGGATGCCAGGAAGCGGAGTGTGTCTCTCAGTGGGGGTTAGGACATAGAAAAGTGTGTGTGTGTGTGTGTGTGTGTATTTTGGGAACGGGGTGTTGCTGTCTCTTAATCCAACTGACAACTTGACAGAGACCAAAGGCTTCACACAATAGTAAAGGCACATGCCATGTACTGTAGTCGCAGTTGTGTAAAACAATTTCCATGTAAAGCTGTAGAGCGAGAATTTATGAATATAATTTAAGTAATCAAATAATAGGCACACCAGGCAAATGTATAGCATCATACTGGGTTTTTTTTTTTTGAGCTATTAGAGCATTTCTTTTTTCTAATCACAGAAAAAGACCTAGCAATTATACATATGTTACAGCTTAGAATATTTGAGTATTTTGTTCTATGGTTTTAAATATATATTTAACACCTTACGACATACACTTGATTCAACTTACTTTTAAGGATTGTTATTAAGCTTCTGGGCTATCTATCTATCTATCTATCTATCTATCTATCTATCTATCTATCTATCTGTCTGTCTGTCTGTCTGTCTGTCTGTCTGTCTGTCTGTCTGTCTATTAAATATGAATCTGATTCTGTCTCAGATGCCGACACTGATTGTGATTCCTTTTCTGATTTAGCATCATGGCTATGCAATACAAAGCACATTTTTATGAGTGTATAAATAAATGATAGCTTTTCCACCATCATAATCATTATCACTATTCAATTCAATTCCATTTTATTTGAATGGGGCTTTTAACAATGGACATTGTCTCAAAACAGCTTTACAGAAAATATGCAATAGGAAATCAAGCAAAACCCAACAAAATCTTTCCTTTCCCATGAGATTAGGCTTGCTTGTCTTTTTGTGTAAAAGTTTATTCTGCATTAAAGTATTAAATCATGCATATACTGTACAGTATATATATTATACAATAAGTGTCTACATATGTGTATATACTGTATATCAAATACACATATCAAACAAAACTGTAACTGTTATTCCCATCATTTGATGTCCTGTGAGACCAAAAGCATATGTGAAATATGCAGCCAAATGTGAAATACAGATCATACACTACTCTTCGTATATATTCAATCAATGTAAAGTAATCTCTTCAACAAGTTGATTTTAACATGCCTACAGGTTTCTGCCAGGGGGTGGCTGCGCGTCAGAGATGGTGGAGGGTCAGAATTCACACTACCATGCCTAATGGATAATTTAGCACGGCACACTTCCTTTGTGTCTGCGCTGAAAGGCGAGACTGTGTCAGGAGTGTGGGAAATCCTGCGAGAAGCTGGCCCCACACATGTGCAGAGAAATTCAGCCTGTATCCATCGGGCTCACCAGCTGTCTGATGAAACCATAGCTAACGGCACACATTGACTATCAGGGCTCTAGTGTATAAACAAGGACATTAGGGCTGTCTTTCTCACAATCCTGTGAACTCATGCTTTCTGCATGCGTCTACACATGTGTACACATGCCCTAATCCTAGGTATCAACAGATGGGAACGTATTTATGAACAAGTTAGTTTAAAGTTTTTGGTTACTAGCCTGCTGCTAGCTATTCATTAATAGGCCTGGAATTGGTTCTCCAATTTCTAAGGTTAATTGAAAAGGCTTTGAGCAAATGATCTCTAAAAATGAATGAATGAATATGAATGAATATGTTCAAGTCATGATGCAGAATATTTTCACTACAGGAAGAACCAGGAGCAATTTAATACTATGTATTGGGTTTTCCAAGACTACTATGATATGCTATTCAGTACAACTGCCACTTAGATGTCAAATGCGATGTCGAAAATCTAACCAAAGAACATCTTGATCGATTAATTTCAAATCCAGTGATAATTCTCTGCAATGTGGCCTAATAACCAACCATGTGTTGGTTATTAATGATATGTAAAGCCTATTAATTGAATGATAAAACCAAGACAAGGAACACATTTACAAATTTATTCTAATCACATTTGAGTAAAAAAGACATTTTAACAAATGGTTAACAAATACAGCCAATTAGAATAATTTAATAAATAAAACTTCACTGGAGTTAAGACAAATCAGATGTATTACTCTTCAATATGAAGATAAATGACATGGGTTAATTGATACCCTTGCCCCACCCATAGGGAGGGCATACAATAAACATACACTGTTCAAAACCCAACATGAGAAAATGACCTGAAACACTGGAATGGAAAATACACTCCGACTTTGCGATGGTGAAACTACCATCTGGTTAACATGAGAGAGTCTCAGTGATCAGTGTCTCTACCACGGCCTCCACACAGGTCTGTTCACGCTGATCTCCTGCTTGACAGGAGCCTGGTGGATCTGGGAGGAACGTGGAAACGCTGGGAACTCTTTCTTTGCTCTCTGGGCTTCTTGACAGCGGTTGAGATGCTGAAGCGTCACGTCAAGTTTGGAGTTGGCAGACAGGAAGTTCACGGTCTCCCTCCAGCACTGAGAGTAACCGTCACAGCGAGCTTTCTGAGGTGCCGAGATCTGGCTTTGCAGCTGCTGCTTCAGGAATACGACAGTCATTTCCAGAATGTCAGCTTTCTCCAGCTTGGTGTTGGGGTCTTGCTGGTGAAATTCTTTCTCCAGAATCACCTTAAGCTGCTCGATGCAGCTGTTGATGCGATCACGGCGCATTTTTTCCACTACTGGTTTTCTTAGCTAAAAAAAGGAAAGAAAAATTCTGTTAGAAACTTGTCCATTTTGTAAAAAAAAAAGGAAGACGTTTCAAAAGAGTTAAGAAGTTGAATATACAGCAGTAAAGATACTTACCTTATGTTTTTCCTTGTTGGAAAGCTTTGAGTAGTCAGCGGAAGGCATGCAGGTAGGAGCCATCGTTTTAGATGGGGAGCTTGTGCTTCTCTGAGGAGAGCGAAGTCAAATGTGGTCTGGAGAGAGGATCCCTCTCTGCCCTATTTATAGGACCGCATTAGCATTACAAAGGCATGAGTCCCCGGCAGGATTAGGTTTCCCACACTCAGAGGCCAGTGGGAGAGGCGTTGGTGACAAATCAAATCAAGACAATCAGGCTTCCATTACTCAATCAATATTTAGTCAATACATATTGTCCTACATACATATTATTATGTATGGTACATATTATGATACTCACATTCTTGAAGCAATATAAACAAATGTTTTATTAGAGATTTAACAGATTTTATGCCATGTTCATGAAAACGTGTTTCATAAAATATGCTCACTAAATAAAATATATTTCTGTAGGAAATTAAGTAGAAATACTTTAGGCATATTTTGGTTATTAGAAAACACAGAACACTACAACTGTGTGTGTGTGTGTGTGTGTGTGTATGTGTGTGTGTTTAGAAAGCCTGCAGCCAAACATTTTCTCATTCGTTAGTAAGGTTAAGATTCTCTTTAGATGTAGGTATAGACATTAGTTTAATCAAATGCATCATTATTGAAGCCTGTGGTTGCTCAGGACAGTAAGACGAAGCATGTGTGTGTGTGTGTGTGTGTGTGTGTGTGTGTGTGTGTTTGTAAATGTATTGATGTATTATCTGTTGATAATATAATAAATATTATTTTTCCAGAGCAAATTCAGGGTGTGTGTGTGTGTGTGTGTGTGTGTGTTTAATGTTCAGGTGAGTAAGGAGCAATGTTAACCTGTAACACCACGAGGGGCTGATTAATCAATCAATCAATCAATTAATTAATTAATTAATTCCGTTTTAAACGTGACTGGGGGTTGCACAAAACTTTTCGATACGTGATGCAGGAAGGAATGAGAACGAGAGACACGAGTCAGGGTTCAAAGCAAAGACAAGGCCATTACACGTCGCAGGATCAAAGACGACGTGAAGTGAAGCGTGGCAAGGAGACTTTACTGCGTCGCGCCTACATGACGAATTTGTGAGCGCAACATGGCGTCTGAGCAGGTGTTACAGGCACACTTTTAACACTTTATAGCGGCCCGTGTCGGTTTCCCATCGTGGGAGAGGAAGTAGCTCCAACACAAGACAAACCGGGGCATCACTGCTGTTTTTTTGTTCTCCTTTAATTATCCGTCGGCGTGGGAAGAAGCCAAGTCTCGTGTCTGTGGGGTCGTTATTTGGGGTATAAATACAGACTCATGCATGCATTGTCAGATATTTGTCTGTTTTGTTGGCTGTGAAAGAAATGCAAAACGTGGGTCTGACACGAACGAGGACAGAAAATAAAGTAAGTAGAGCCAAAGAAGCTGCAAAAAAAGTTTTTTTTTTTTTTCTCATGTCAACATTTCATATCAGATCGAAATCAGGGGCACGTCCACGCAATTCATTTTACGCTGTAAATCTGCAAAAGACTAGTGGCATGGTGTTTTTCATTATGCTGTAAACAAAACCTTGTGTATATAATGTACAAAATGCATTAAAAAAAAAAAATCCTACTGATTTCTTTGTGGGTCTGGTTTTGGACTGTAACAATGTCGTGCAACTAATGCACCACGTTTTCATGTGCTCACAATCCTTACAAGTTAAGATGTGAATAATCACAGATATGTTATTTACATTTCTTTTATGTGTAGTGCATGTGTGTTTATGCTCACATCAAATGTGTTCATGTGCTAAAATTTAGAGAACCATAACATATTTTGCCCCCTGTGTCTATTTCTCACATAATCACATGTGGAAAAGCTTGGAATTGGATGTGAATTTTCTATTTTAAGTGCCCTAATTTTTTTCCCCTCACTTTTCCTACATAGCTTCGCAAAGTCCTGGCAGAGAAAATGCGCCGAGATCGAATCAGCACCAGCATCGAGCAGCTAAGGCTGATTTTCCATCCCATCGTGCAGATACCTGAAGAGCAAGCTCTCAAACTGGAGAAAGTTGACATTTTAGAGATGGCCGTGACGTTGCTTAGACAGAAGGCGTGTTCGCGGGCAAATTCGAGTTTTGCACGTGGCTTCTCTCAGTGTTTGCACGAAATGCTGCGCCACGTGTCCCTGCATGCTCATCTGCCACCCAAAGACAGAGAAGAAATCAAACGTTTCTATGCGCTACAGAGGACGGGCCTAAGACTGGGCTCAGTGTTTCCAAATCACAGTCATTTTGCTCACAGGTCACCGAAACGAACAGCATCCAGGAACCGAGTGGCTCTGTGGAGACCATGGAAGAAAAATTGACTCGGTGCACAGTCCAGCCTCCTATTTATCGCTTCATTTCTTATAGCAATATAGTGTTTTTGTCGTAGTTGCTTTGTAACTTTGTGCAACATTTGCATGTACTAGATCCACTTTAGTTGATTTTGTTACTTTATTTGTCTACTGTGCATGCAACAGGCTTTCATCTCTGGTCCTGATGTACCTCCTGTATATTTTAATGATCTCTCTGCTCCAAGCATACCCACTTCAACCTCATCAGCCTTTCCTGAGGTGAATCTGGTGTGTTTGAGCACTAAAATATGCAGAACATTTGGGACTCCAAGACCAGAATTAGGAACCTGTGTTGTTCAGCAAACGAAGTGTCCGTTTTTTATTTTTCGGATGTTATTATTGTCTTTTGTGAAGGCGTGTGCTATGGCTCAGACCTCAACTATTGAATTCAGCATGGATCTCTTTTATTTTGGTGTCATGTTGTAATTGAAATCACTTAATAAACATTCCCTGTATTTAAGTTTAAGTTAATTTTTGTTGTGAACTTATTTATTTATTTTTACGTAAAACAAAATAGGCCGTGTTATAGGGTTGTAAGCTACACTAAATTAAATATGGACATTCATGATACTATTTTAGGCAGTGGCTTAGTGGTTAGCACGTTCACCTCCAGCGTCCTGGGCTTGAGTCTCGCTCCCGCTGACTGTGTGTGTGGAGTTTGCATGTTCTCCCCGTGCTTGGTGGGTTTCCTCCGTGTGCTCCGGTTTCCTCCCACAGTCCAAAGACATGCTTCTAGGCTGACTGGAGTCTCTAAATTGTCCGTAGTGTGTGATTGTGTGAGTGAATTAATGGAGTGTGTGTGCCCTGTGATGGGTTGGCACTCTGTCCAGGATGTATCCTGCCTTGATGCCCGATGATGCCTGAGATAAGCACAGGCTCCCCGTGACCCAGGAATAGATCGGATAAGCGGTACAGACAATGGAATCGAATTATACTATTTTATCCAAATACTTAAGAAGAATAGAGGAATATGTATTTTTCCTTATAGTGTAGCTTTAGTGTTATTTATACTAAAGCATGTTATTGCATGTTAATTACTGAATTATTATTAGGCTATGTATGTAATTAGGACCCATCTGCAGTTCCTGTTAGCTAAACTGAGCTACCACTGGCCTGGTTGCTAAATATAGATCAATTAGTATGTTATAATAATTCTGTTATTTCCATAGGCTCATTCAAAGATCTTTACAAGTGAGTTCACGTCCAATTATTTATTCTCTTTTCACAATAACCGTCAGTACAATTAATGTACACACAAATACATTGATGCGATGCCATCTACTTCACGTGTTGTGTTCAGTTACACCGTATCATTACAAAGATACAAACCTTTATAAAAGGTTTACATTTATGTTTAGTGGACAAACAAGAACCACACTGTGGTTATCTTACAAAAGTGAAAGAAAAGAAAAACATTGAAAGAAAAAAAAAGTTTACTCATAGAATAAAAAAGTGAAATACATAAAGCACAATATGTGTACAAAGTAGCTTCCCAGGTGGGAAGGAAGATGCCATCATTTTTTAAAACAGAAATGCATATTAATATAAGGCAAGTAATCTTGCAATAAGTAGATAACCCACATTGTGGTTAGATACTAAAACACATATAGTATCTATATAAACTAGTGATTAAGATACTCATAGAGTAAATGATATCAACATATATCACATTTTTAACAGAGTCCCAGATGAATGCCATCATTTCTTAAAACAGAAATGTATATTATATACAGCAAACTATCTAAGCTTTTAAAAGGCAGTTTAAGGACTAATACATAACAGCTTTTTCTTCAAAAACTGATAAGAAAAGATTAGCCATAAAACAATAATAAACTGTTAAGCTACTGTTTAACTACACAGTTATACTCTTACTCAAAAGTTTTAAAAAAAAATAAAATAAAAAGTCCACATAGACTTGTGTTTTCTGCTTTGAGTCTTGATCTTCTCTTTACCAGGGCCTCCAGAGGGAGCTCTTAGCTGAGCTCTTCTCTTTGCTGATGATCTGCTGCTCTGTAGAGCTCAGCTGAACCAGAACACTTTCCCTCCTGTTCTCGTCTGAAGATGGCTGCAGATTCTGGAAGTGGTTCAGTAGTTTTCTCTGGCTCTGTGTCTTCACATCTTCTTTGGACAGGAAGTGGGCAATGTCATGGACACATCTGGAGAAGCCTTGATTGACAGCTGTTGAGCTGGAGGAGAATGCAGGCTGCTGGTTCTGTTGTCTCAGGAAGCTGACTGTCATCTCCAGGATATCTGCTTTCTCCAGTTTGGAGTCAGGCTGCTGGTTGAGGAACTCTGGAGCCAGGAGAGACTTCAGCTGCTCAATGCTGCTGTTAATGCGATCTCTGCGCATTTTCTCCACCATCGGCTTCCTCAGCTGCAAATAACAAAGAGAGAACATTTAGTCGTCTTGAACTATGAAGAGTTACTAAGTAGAAAGCAGGTCATTATAAACATTGAAATGAAGCAGGTTCTTAATTTACCTTGTTGTTCAGAGGTAGGCGCTCGTTTGAGATGTTCAGTGCTGAAGTGATGGTTGGTGCCATGGCTGTGTCTCTGTGCTGTAGATCTCTCTGTGTAGAGTGAGTCTGATTTGTACTGGCTGCATCTTCTCTATTTATACTCCCAAATCTCCATATGAATGTGTGGGTCTTGGGCTTGTTGGAGTTTCTCACAGTTTGGGGCCAATGGGAGAGCTTGGACACACAATGAGGAATGTAGGTCTGCCACATGCTCAGTGTTCTTCTAGCAGAGGACAATATCCATGTCTCAGGGGAGCAGGTGGAGGGGTGGGGTGATGGAGATGGACTCATAGAGAACATTGTGTGAATCTGGGAAAGTGGTGACTCTGTAAAGAGAGCAGATCTGCTGCCTGATGTTGGGATCAATGTCAATGACAGAGCACACGCTCATCAGCACTGATCACACGTGCCACCTTGTTTTATTTAATCACTTTATTTGCTATGACATTGGATGTAAATATTAAGACATTTATATATTAAGACAGCTTGTATGGTGGACATTCTACCAACCTAATAATACACACAATAAAATGGTGTTGTTATTTAAAAAACAAATATATTTATTGATATGGTGAAGCTTTTTGTAAAGAGATATTCCTTTAACTTTTATGGAAAGAGTCTCCAGTGTCAGCACTCGGTAAATGTTAGAGGTAAAACTATAACATTAATTTTCCAACATAGGCTTTATAGTAATACAGTTTCTCTTTGTTTCATTGCATAGTCTTATTGACAGAAGTGAGGAAAGTGAGGAAAAAAAGAGGCTGATGAGAGAATAATGTATAGCTGCTACAACGTAATTGACAAAATCAACCCACTTGTCATACAGATGTTCTACACTATTAACTCTAATCTGATGAAAAGTATGATATGACTCCTTAATGAATAACAATTGTGCCATTGTTGTCAAATTGCTGTGGTATAAGAGGAATTAAACACATAAGGATGTGCTGTTTGAGGAAACCACATAATCTCCAGCCCATAATTAATTATGCTCCTCTTACACCACGTTCTATCACATTTTATTCCTTATTTAATAATCTTGAATCATTCGATATATTTCAAAATCAGTTTTAAATCTACATTACATTCTTTAGCACCTATAAAGATATAAATATGCCTCTGAAATAACTTGAAAGCTTTACTATATAAACTTTCCCAGGTAAAAGACATAAGATAAATGTAGAAAAGATGCAATTTGTAGTAAAAGTGCAGTTTTCCTTCAGAAAAATATATGATAAATAATATCAAGTTGAGAGGTCTCTGTAGGTTACATATTTCACACAGTCTGGCACAGACACATGCTAACACACTTACACACACAGCTGTTCATCAGTAGTAAGCTGAGTATGCCCCAGTCACACACCCTTCTTCTGCTCCGAGCTGGTGGGAGTCGCAGAGGCGCACGGCTTCCCACACTTCAGCATTCATCACATTAAATCCCTCACACAATAGAAGTGTGTCCGCTCTCACAGAAACGATCGGCTACCAGAGTGAGGGATCGGAACCAAATGAACTGTAACTAAACTCCTTGAATATTCCTTTACATACCAATGTAGGATACAATTCTGTAAGTCAGGCTTTCTATAAATGTACACTTACGGAACATGACGGTCATAAGAAAAACTTTATCTACTGAATAGCAAATGGATGTGACATCTATTACTTTATGGCAATTGTAATTAATTCTTTTGCTGTAACTTGACATAATATTGTCACTTGATGCACTTGACAAAATATCACTTATCACAGTGTGGGAACTTGGGAAAATCTGGATGCTCATGCCCCTAGTCATTTTCCCACAGTGGAGTAAGTGTGACCCCGATGCCAGATGGCAGAGAAGAGAACGTTCCACCTGTCCACTGAAGTGTCCCACTAACCAAAGATGCATCAGCAGACTATTGTTTAATTTCTGATGCTCTCATTGGCTGAACCCAGACAAACTTCTGTATAAATGCCAGCACGAGTGGGAGATAGAAACCAGATTCCAACTGAACCTTAACAGGGCCTGTGCTCTAAGAAGAACTGGACTTGACTCTAAAGCACTGACGCCAGCATCAAACATGCCTGCCTACATGGACATCACGCCTCAGGACAACGTTCATTATGCCAGGTATTTTCAAACAGATTCTGTTTTTTTCACATTGAACATAGAGTTCTTTGTGATAAAGAATCATTTATTCAGAACAATCATAGTGTCTGCTTGAATTTCAAAGTAAACAACATCAGTGATACGTATTGAATTATTTCAGAAGCTGACTGAAAATAAATTATACATCCATGTATGCAGTTTTCTCAAAACTCACTGTTATATTTGTTCCTAAATACATAAATTTACTGTTTTTTTTATTTTATTTTATTTTATTTTTTACAAATGTAAATATAGCATATATCATACCTTATGTAGGGAATAAAGCACTTGGGGTATGCTATTGCAGGAAAGTAATCAACAATACAATAGTATTTTAAGGCCTGACCCAATGTAAAACACCATGAAGTTATTTTTTTTCTATCAGAGGATGCCTGGAAGTGTTTTATTCCTCAGCATTATATCACAGCAATTTGGCAGTGGTGAAGATTTTTAAAAAAATTAAATAAAGAAGAAACAGTAATTTTTTTAAAAAAATCAATTTCTAGTGAAATGTAATGTAGCTACACTAAATTTACTTTTAAGAAAAAAAGGTCCTTAAAATAATATAAAGTTTGTAGTGGGAAATACCACACTGTTTTAAAACTTCAGTTATAAACACAATCTGACCAATCAGAACCCAGCATTCATCAGCGATATTATATAATATGAAAATTTTTTTTTTTTTTTACATCATTTATACCAGTATGCCTCATCTTGAACAGTAAAAATATTTCATACATTATTATTACAATACACAGTCATACCAGTATGTCAGCAAACTATATTTTGCAGATTCGAAGGAGTTTGTTGATGTATACTCCATTTTCTGCAGGTGTAAACTTCACAGCTTGGAAAGGAAATGTTTCAGCAAGGTGGAGAAACTGAAGTCATCACTGGAAGAACACCTCTATAATGGCATCCCCACTTCTGATCTTCTGGAAAAGACGGTGTCGTTCTTCACCATGAAGAAAGCCTTGGTTTTCCATAACGGCTACTCCAGGTGTACTCGGGACATTCTCCGACTTTGCCCGTCCCCGACTGAAGATGTAACTCCACTGTTTTTTGAACAGTAGAGCAGTGAGGATGTCAGCACTTAAGTCTTCTTCAAAGACACTCTGAGCTACCTCGACCCTGGATGAGAAAATTGCACTTTCACTCTGGATGACCCTGAGCCTATAAGTTGAATAACATCTTGCCTGCAGAGATTATAAGCAAAAAAAATATTCCACAATTACAGTATATGAAATATTGTGGAATAAGTACAGGATGCAGTTTATGCATTCAGCTACGTTTTAAAATTATATTCATTTGCTCTCATTGAGAGATGTTACTCAGTAATATTTAGGATGAAATAATGAGCGTGTTTTCTGATGGAGGACATGGTTCACTCTAAAAAAAATGCTTAATTAATTCTGAAAGATACAGTGTATCATATAAATGACAATATTTTGTTGAATTTTTTTTAATCAGTTGATTGTTGCATATTTGTTCTTATGAAATAAATATGTTTTTACCCTTATTTCTTTTGCCTTGTGTGAATGTAATGGAGAAAATCTCATAATAACAATAATTAGTGTTAATTATGGGGACAAAAACGGCTACGCTCAAACCTTTTAACAGCTATGCTCATGCCTAGATTTATTTATCTATGCTCACTGATTTCTTTCCTAATTTATTTTATTTCTATTTATTTATAAAACAGTTTTGGGTCCTCGATCTTCTAGTAGAATTTTAACATATAAAATGTAGTTCAGAAAGGAATTTCAGAAGACAAGAGCATGCAAAATATGCATATTGAATTTTAAAGGATAATTCCAGTGCAGTAGAATAACAATAAAATTATGTTGCAGAATTAAGGGGGAAAAAATTGCAGTCCAATTGAGTCTAAAGACTCCCATATTTACTCTTTACTCATGTTGCACTGTAATAAATAATAATAATAATAATAATAATAATAATTATTATTATTATTATTATTATTATTATTATTATTATTATTATTATTATTATTATTATTATTATTATTTTTATTTATTATTATTATTATTATTATTATTATTATTATTATTATTATAGATAAATGCATAGTTTAATAATATTTATTGAAAATATGAGAATATGAGAAATTCTCAACCAGATTCTCATATTAGTAAATTCAGCAAAATATATCTGAACAACAAGTTATAAATAATGCTCTAATTTGTATAATCAATAGCTTTGCCTGGCTAAGATGAATTGTATATTAATTATTGTATAAATCTCTAGCTTTTTTGTTAACTATATTAATCCATGAACTGTGTGAACTGTATGCATGAAAGTAACATACTGAATACAACACAGCAAACCTAAATCTAAGAGTGTTTTTATATATACGTTGTTTCTGTAAATCCATGTCAGATGGGATTTTTCTGTGCTTACTCTGTGTTTAAGGAAGGTCAAGATGGTTATCTAAAAAGCTTCAGGCCTAGGGGTGTGGGGACCAGCTGTGTGTAGGGCTGATTAGCATTTAAGTAGGCACACGCCTATTGTTCGCTGGAGCCTTTTCACTGAGGAGAGTGTGGGAAAGCTCAGGAAAGCTGAGTCCCAGTTTTACTAGTCATTAACATTAATTCCAGGGGCCACCAGCATGCTGTTGTATTGATGTGAACACTGATAAATGTCCAAAATTTGTCACTTTAAAATATCAATTTCACTCAAATCTGTAATATAACTATAAAATAAGAATCACAAGAAATTTAAATATCACTTTTATATTATTTATTCTTAATTACTCGAATGCTACATTGGAAAAAGACAGGAAAAAATTAATAAATAAAAAGAGGAAAGAAAAATAATGAGTAAAGAATGTCATAGAGTTCTAACCAATAGGAATCTTTCCCCCCCAGATGGTGAGTGATGTTAAGCTTCATCTACAATACAACACAGTGTTTAGTCATCAGTACTGATCCTTTTCAGGTCTTTAAAGCTTTTGTGCTCCATTGATCTCAGCACAGAGGATTCAGTGTGAGAAAGTCAGACGAGCTCTAAACTCACACAGACCGACAAAGACATGACATGAGACACATCTGTTACACCTGGACAGGTGTTTTGTATCTCGGAAATTGCATTAAAATGAATGGGACATTCTGAATAGTTAAGTATGGACATAATAAATTATGAAATATATAAATAAATATATATATGATATTCAAATATATGATAAATATAGTACTATATATATATATATATATATATATATATATATATATATATATATATATATATATATAGTAGTGAGTATTATTTCAAATACCATAATTTAAACGTATTACTATTATTAAATTACACAATTTTAGTAATTTTTGTAATAAAATAAATACTTATCCATCTGCATTTGACTTGTAGCATATACAATTCCAAGTGTTGAAACAAACTGTTAAAATCTTTCAATATTTGCAAATAAAAGGTCAGTGATTGTGGAATCTGATGCAATATCAATCAACACGTGTGATCAGTAATGATGAGTGTGTGCTCTGCCTATCATCAGGCAGCAGATCTGCTCTCTTTACAGGGTCACCACTTTCCCAGATTCACACAGTGTTCTCTATGAGTCCATCTCCATCACCCCACCCCTCCACCTGCTCCCCTGAGACATGGATATTGTCCTCTGCTAGAAGAACACTGAGCATGTGGCAGCCCTACATTCCTCATTGTGTGTCCAAGCTCTCCCATTGGCTCCAAACTGTGAGAAACTCCAACAAGCTCAAGACCCACACATTCATATGGAGATTTGGGAGTATAAATAGAGGAGATGCAGCCAGTACAAATCAGACTCACTCTACACAGAGAGATCTACAGCACAGAGACACAGCCATGGCACCAACCATCACTTCAGCACTGAACATCTCAAACGAGCGCCTACCTCTGAACAACAAGGTAAATTAAGAACCTGCTTCATTTCAATGTTTATAATGACCTGCTTTCTACTCAATAAGTCTTCATAGTTCAAGACGACTAAATGTTCTCTCTTTGTTATTTGCAGCTGAGGAAGCCGATGGTGGAGAAGATGCGCAGAGATCGTATCAACAGCAGCATTGAGCAGCTGAAGTCTCTCCTGGCTCCAGAGTTCCTCAACCAGCAGCCTGACTCCAAACTGGAGAAAGCAGATATCCTGGAGATGACAGTCAGCTTCCTGAGACAACAGCACCAGCAGCAATCTGCATTCTCCAGCTCAACAGCTGTCAATCAAGGCTTCTCCAGATGTGCCCATGACATTGTCCACTTCCTGTCCAAAGAAGAGGTGCAGACACAGAGCCAGAGAAAACTGCTGAACCACTTCCAGAATCTGCAGCCATCTTCAGACGAGAACAGGAGGGAAAGTGTTCTGGTTCAGTTTATCTCTACAGAGCAGCAGATCATCAGCAAAGAGAAGAGTTCAGCTAAGAGCTCCCTCTGGAGGCCATGGTAAAGAGAAGATCAAGACTCAAAGTTTGAAAAACAAGTCTATGTGGACTTTATAGATTCTTTCAACTTCTGCATGAGCAGGATTATTACTGAATTGTTAAACTTAGCATCTTATTATTGTCTTACGGCAATAGACTGATACCTTTCTACTTTGAGATTCTCCATGAAGATGCTGGTAGAATCCAGTTAGGAGCCACATCAAGATCTAGAGTTGACAATGCATGTTTATCTTTAACATAAATATTATAGAAAAACTGTTTTTAGTTTTTAGGGGAAAAGAACACTGTGCGTATTGTTCTTTTAAGAACTATATTTTGTGTTATTTTTTAATTCCACGTTTTTGATTTTATTTGATCAGATTTGATCAGATTTTAGAGAATTGGTTGCCAGTTATACTGTAAAATACATGTACTATGTACATTCTTGATAAATACACACTAGATTTATATAGTGGTATAGAAAATATATAAGCATCAAATGCCTTCTGTGAAGGTGATCACATTCTGATTAATACAGAATTATTGAGCATTAAATATCCATTTATTTGAAATGGGATTTTAGTGTCAGTTCATCAGTATGATTCATGTTGATTATTCTTCACTTTTTCTCATTTCATTTGAGAAGTTTTACATGTTTGTACCTTTTGTAATAGGTTTATTTTGTACCTTTTTTGTGGTACTGTTTATTATGACATACATTTTTCCCTTGACACTATCATTTTAGACATTTTATGTTTCATTTCCATTGATTATTTCTTTTGAGAAATATTATTAAATATCAATATTAAATATTAAATTATTTGAACAGATTTTAGATGTTGGAGATGTTTTGTGTGTCTTTTGTAAAGACAAACTGTTTAAATTCTGCTCTGTTATGAGCACCATGTGTATTGAAGAATTCTTCAAGTGACTGTTGTGATATATTATCACATGCTATCTTGCTTTAACTCTAACACAAACGTGCCCCAGAAAGAAAAAAATAAAAAATATGTCTAAAGTACTTTCTTCTGTGTGATGAATTTTGTCGTGTCATATCTAATACATTACACTGAATGTTTAGATGTCTTTGAGGGTCAGAGTGCAAAACAGCTCAGGAGATCAGAATCAGACTCTGGATATGAGGGTTAACTTTACAGTATAATTAGCATAATTATGGACCTGCAACCTCAAACAGTGTTTGATATAAACAGTCAAAAAGGGAGTGTTTGATATAAACACTCACAAAGAACGGGTATTTTAGATGATATAAATGTAGTGAGGAAAACATTTCTAGGAATGTGATGATAAGAAAAATGACGATCAACAGAAAGATAGATCAGAGATGATTGCTGTAGTTGTTGCATATATTGTCCTCATATCAACAAAGATGGCACAGTGTTTAGCACGTTCGCCTCACACCTCCAGTGTCCTGGGTTCGAGTCTCGCTCCCGCTCACTGTGTGTGTGTGTAGAGTTTGCATGTTCTCCCCATGCTTGGTGGGTTTCCTCCGGGTGCTCCAGTTTCCTCCCACAGTCCAAAGACATGCTTCTAGGCTGATTGGAGTCTCTAAATTGCCCATAGTGTGTGATATGATTGTGTCTGTGTGTGTGCCCTGCGATAGGTTGGCACTCCTTCCAGGGTGTATCCTGCCTTGATGCCCCATGACGCCTGAGATAGGCACAGGCACAGGCTCCCCGCGACCCGATGATAGATCGGATAAGCGATACAAACAATGGAAAAAGAAAATCAACAAAGATGACATTAGTCTATTTTACACTGAATTTAAATTAAAAGCAAACACCGACACATATCCTGTTGTAAAAAAAACTGATGTGTAGAATGTAGGTGGCCAGAATCAGTCCTTAAAAGTTCAACTTAGAACCCTACAAAGGAGTGTTTCTCAATTATAAAGATACCAACAAGACATTTATAAGATCTTTTCCACCCTTAACTGACTGAAGAACCTGTGAGGGCTTTTTTTCCCCTTACAAGTGTGTTATTACTGTCCTTAAATAAAAAGTTAGTTTTCTTTAATCAGTTCCATTTTCTTACATGATGATCCATATAGTTAAAACAAATTCTTGCGTTTCCTGTTAAAACTAGTTGAAACTAAATAGTTATTGTTAATAATTTGTTTTGGAGAGTGATGATGGTAGCAGAGGCTTAATGCAGGATTAGTAAAAAGAACATCTACTTCTTTTCTAATTACAGTCTAATTAAAATTGAGTACTACCATAACAGAGCAGTTCATTTGCTCACTGTGTTCAGATTCATTTCTCATGAAGTGTAACATTTGGGAATATATTAGCAATTGAAATTAGATTGCGTTGCACAAACCAATTCATATGACAGTTGTTGAATCATTAAGGTTAATGCCTGCAGATATTTATTATTATTAAATTATATTGTAAACAGTGTCACAAAATATCACTCAGTTGGTGTAATGATTATAAATAAAATGTGTCACACTAGATTTATTTGGTACAAGCGACATATGAATAAATTCTAAGAGAATTTCAATTAAAATATGTAAATTAAAGTGGGATACTGAGAAAATGTATATCAAGGAAGGAAATATGAAACAAGCAAAAATGTAGCTTAAAAATAATTGTAAAAAATGTGAATATTAACAGGACATTTCAGCCAATAAAGATCTTTCCCTCCAGATGGTGAGTGACGTCAGACTCGTTGTGTTTAGTCATCAGTAATGGTTCATTCAGGACTCTGAAGCTTTTGTACTCCATTGATCTCAGCACAGAGGACTCAGTGTGGGAAACTCAGATGAGCTCTAAACTCACACTGACTGACAAAGACATGACACTAGACACATCTGTTACATCTGGAGGCTCAGTAGTGATAGAAGGAAAGACACAGAATGCATGTTTGTGCGTAAAATTTCAGATTAAATATTTAAAAAACAAATTTCATCTAATGAAATAATTTTCGGTATAAATATTAAATAATCAAACAAAATGAACTACATGCCATAGTGAAATTTATTTCATCTAATACTCTCAGTAATGGATAAAGTTCAATTATAAGAGAATTTCTTACATGATATGTTCAGCAACCATGTAGATTATCATTCATTCATTGTCTACTGCTTATCCGATCTATACTCTGGTCACGGGGAGCCAGACACAGGCGTCATTGGGCATCAAGGCATGATACACCCTGGACGGAGTGCCAACCCATCGTAGGGTACACACACACTACGGACAATTTAGAGATGCCAATCAACCTACAATGCATGTCTTTGGACTGTGGGAGGAAACTGGAGTACCCGGAGGAAACCCCCGAGGCACAGGCAGAAAATGCAAACTCTACACACACATGGCGGAGGCAGGAATCGAACCCCCAACCCTGGAAGTATGAGGCAAACATGCTAGCCACCAAGCTACCGTGCCTGTAGATTATCAATTAAACTATTTTTAATCTTCAATTTTTTCAGTATATATTATCACAAACGTTATTATTGGTGGAATTACTCATTGGAAACATTATTACTCATCTTCCAAAAAAAAAATGAAACAAATCATTTTCATTATGAAAAATGAACGACTGATTCATAAATGTGAAGATGAGGTCTGTGTCCTGATTATTTTTAGGATATAATCAAAAAAAGGTCCAGCTTTAGATGCTTCATGGTGCTTAATTCATAGAGAAATTTTTTGTTATCATTTTAGGTTATGTGTCAATTAAAGATAATTAATTAGTTTTGGAATATGAAATCTGAGATAAAGTTACAACTGAAGATTTCTAAAGCTCATGTTATTAAGACCTATTGATAAGAATGGCAGCAAAAATGTAACACCTTGTAATGAAAGTAATGTATTAAGTGTGTGCAGGAAGAAGGGTAGTGCCCTCAGGGGCAATAGAGGAGAAACTGCCCGGTCTTTTCTAAAGATTAGCCTGAAAGATACATTAGCATGTGAATAGGCACACTTCTATTGTTTCTGGCTCACTCTTTCAATAGTCAGAGTGTGGGAAAGCTCAGGAGGGAAGAGTCACAGTCTATTGTCATTAACGACCTAAACTCCACCACCCACTGGATATTTGGGTTCACACAAGGGAGTAAACACACTTATGCATATGAGGGTGAATTTACCAAAAAGTAAAATTACCATGAAGACAGTATACACATACTAAAATATGCATCAGAAAGCAATAAAAAGAGCTAAAGATAATGTTATTGTTATGAGTAACAGCACATCATTACTGTTAAAATCAAGGTTTCTCAGGAAATCTGTGGTAACTATAAACAACTAATGATCATTTCATGTTATACAGTATGATGATTTTAGAAAATGAACATCAGAATTGACATATTACACAGCACATATCCTGTAATATCGCATTAAAATGAATGACATCTCCACACGTGTGATCAGTGCTGATGAGCGTGTGCTCTGTCAGTGACATTAATCCCAACATCAGGCAGCAGATCTGCTCTCTTTACAGGGTCACCACTTTCCCAGATTCACACAGTGTTCTCTATGAGTCCATCTCCATCACCCCACCCCTCCACCTGCTACCCTGAGACATGGATATTGTCCTCTGTTAGAGGAACACTGAGCATGTGGCAGCCCTACATTCCTCATTGTGTGTCCAAGCTCTCCCATTGGCTCCAAACTGTGAGAAACTCCAACAAGCTCAAGACCCACACATTCATATGGAGATTTGGGAGTATAAATAGAGGAGATGCAGCCAGTACAAATCAGACTCACTCTATACAGAGAGATCTACAGCACAGAGACACAGACATGGCACCAACCATCACTTCAGCACTGAACATCTCAAACGAGCGCCTACCTCTGAACAACAAGGTAAATTAAGAACCTGCTTCATTTCAATGTTTATAATGACCTGCTTTCTACTCAATAACTCTTCATAGTTCAAGATGACTAAATGTTCTATCTTTGTTCTTATTATTTGCAGCTGAGGAAGCCAATGGTGGAGAAGATGCGCAGAGATCGTATCAACAGCAGCATTGAGCAGCTGAAGTCTCTCCTGGCTCCAGAGTTCCTCAACCAGCAGCCTGACTCCAAACTGGAGAAAGCAGATATCCTGGAGATGACAATCAGCTTCCTGAGACAACAGAACCAGCAGCCTGCATTCTCCTCCAGTTCAGCAGCTGTCAATCAAGGCTTCTCCAGATATGTCCATGACATTGTCCACTTCCTGTCTAAAGAAGAGGTGAAGACACAGAGCCAGAGAAAACTACTGAACCACCTCCAGAATCTGCAGCCATCTTCAGACGAGAACAGGAGGGAAAGTGTTCTGGTTCAGCTGAGCTCTACAGAGCAGCAGATCATCAGCAAAGAGAAGAGCTCAGCTAAGAGGTCCCTCTGGAGGCCATGGTAAAGAAGACAAAGACTCAAAGCTTGAAAAACAAGTCTATGTGGACTTTTTATGTTTTTATTTCAAGTTCTGTCTGAACAGGATTATATTGTTAAAACTTAACATCTTATTATTGTCTTATGGCAATAGACTTATACCTTTCTACTTCAAGAAAGATTCTTTATGAAGGTGCTGGTAGAATCCAGTTAGGCGCAATGTCAAGATCTACAGTTTTGACAATGCAATACAATAATACTGATAAAGTGTTTTCAGTTCATGAAATGTACTTTACAGTGCTTTTTCCATTTAGGAAAAAAAAACATTGTTCTATATTGAACTAACATTTATTTTATCAGTTTTATTTCCTTGTGTGGGAATATAATTGTAAAACATTAACACTTCTTTGTTGCCTTATGGCAATATTCTTATAACTTTCATTTTTGAGAAAGATTCTTAATATGTCTTCTAAATGGAGGTGCTAGAAACAACAAATTCCAGCAGTCGTGAAATTTTGTGTCTATGTTAGACCCAAACAGATTAACTGAATTTGTTTTAAATTCATGTACTTTTATTTGCTATTTCTGGTTTAGGAAAGCTTTAAGTATTACGTTGTCTTTTTCTTGGAACTGATTTCTTGGATTTACAAAGTTCTGAGCAGATTTTGATCTTGTACGATCACATCGTTGAGAATGTGTCCATTAATCTAACGGGTATCACATTTACTTTGTACATTCTGGCTGGTTACACAGTATACTGTGTAATGTAATCAGAAGGTATATGTATCTTATATGCTTTCAAAGAAAGTAATACCAGTTTGATTCATATTAACCTTTCAGTGTTTGAATGTGTTATATGGCTTGATATATGTACCTATTTTAAGGTACTGATATTTAGAAAGCATGCGTTTTGTCAATCGCAGTATCTGTTGACACGGTTTATGTTTAAGTTCTGTTTTATTTTTATATTTCTCTTGAGAAACAGTGTGTTCATACTTTGTAGATTCCACCTGTTGGAAGTTTCTTCAGTGTCTTTTGTAAAGACAGATAAACTGTTTAAACTCTACTCTATTACGAGTGCCAGGAATCTTGAAGATTGCTTCAAGTAAATGTTTGTGTATGTTATCACAAATGTTCTCACCTGTGAGAACATTATTCAAAGAAAGTGCAAAGTGCAAAGAAGAAATAAAAATGTGGAAATGACTCTTACCTCTTTTGTGAAAGTTATTAATCCATGAAACCATGGTAAAGAAACAAAAACATTGGCAAAATGTTTCCAAAACAGAATATTTAGACCATTTTAATTAATCAAGCAGAAAATTTGGACAACACAATCACAAGGAATGTATGATATTTCAATTTCAAAGTACATTATATAGTGAATTACCTGCAATTATGGAACATAAGGACAATTTTAAATATATATTCCATTCATCACATCCGCAGATGTCACAGATTTTGCAAGCATGGCCACACCGGACTTACCATCCAATAAACCGACTGTAATTCCTTGTTCCCAGTCGCCTTCCTTCTAATTGTTTTCACTTAAATTAAATTAAGTTGTCTTTATTTGTGTTTAATTAAGTAAATTTGGTTAGTAGTGTCTCTGTTTCAGGTTGTATTTTGCGGAGTAATCGTTCAGTTTCCGGTTTTAAACTTTGCATTTCTCTGCTTTTCTGGCGATGATTTTTAAAATGTATTTATTATTATTATTTTTTATTTGCCTAGCCTGTGTTTAGCCTGTCCTACCAACATGTGACTGTTCTAACAATAATTTATTTATTTATTTATTTATTTATTTATTTATTTATTTATTTATTTATTTATTTATTCATTTATTTATTTATTCATTTATTCATCTTGATGTATTTTTGGAGATTCCGCTGTAGTTGTACCTAATAATCTGACCAGAATCTGTTCTTTGTGCAACTTCTATAATTGATTAAGCACGAAACACCAATGCACTACAAATGTGAATGAATTAGTAGTATTATTCATTAATAAACAATCAAATGCACTTGTTAGTAAATTAGTATGATATAAGTTCAGTATTCGATGAGTACTAAGTTTTCCAATGTGACTTTACCACACTTCTCAAGAAGCCTGTCAGGATCTAGTTACCCACAGAGTCATTAGCATCTGAATGGACACACTTCTATTGTCCAGCACTTCATCTCAATGGGAAAAGTGTGGGAAAGCACAGGAGAGCAGAATCACACTTCTTAATGGCATCAGCATGCTAAACACCTTACATTTTTCAGATGAGACATGGAAAAAAAGGAAAATATAATACATTTTTGGTTAACATGTCATCTTATAATGTCACCTCATTGTGACTCACAAATAAAGGATAGATAAGCCAGCATTATTGATTATTTAATAAATGTGTTTTCACATTTAGATTTTATATAAAGCCATAATATAAAGGAATTATAGCTGAAAGAATTCTAGCAAAATGTTCAGACTTTTCCCTCCAGATGGTGAGTGATGTAACTTTACACTCTGCCACTCAGTGTTTAGTCATCAGTAATGGTCCATTCAGGTCACTAAAGCTTTTGTACTCCATTGATTTCAGCACAGAGGACTCAGTGTGGGAAACTCAGACGAGCTCTAAACTCACACTGACTGACAAAGACATGACACGAGACACATCTGTTACATCTGGACTGCTGAGCAACAAACAGTTAACTGTAAGGTAACTCATAAATCTAAAATATTCTCAAAAACACTTTTTATGTGCACTATACATTAAAGCTAATCAGATCTTATAGAAAACACTCGAAAAAGTCCTAAAACTCTGGGTGAAAGTGTCTATATAAAGACTATTTGATCAATATATAATTAACTACATTTGTAATAACAGGATACAGACAATATTTACTAATTCTTGGTGTTATTTGAATTATATTTCAAATTTAAGACCATTTCTGTAATTTCTCTAATGAAAGCTGATACTATAATTAGAGCGGTAATCGGTGCCCACACGTGTGAGCCCTAATGATGAGCGTGTGCTCTGTCAGTGACATTGATCCCAACATCAGACAGCCGATCTGTTCTCTTTAAAAGGGTCACCACTTTCCCAGATTCACACAGTGTTCTCTATGAGTCCATCTCCATCACCCCACCCCTCCACCTGCTCCCCTGAGACATGGATATTGTCCTCTGCTAAAAGGAACACTGAGCATGTGGCAGCCCTTACATTCCTCATTGTGTGTCCAAGCTCTCCCATTGGCTCCAAACTGTGAGAAACTCCAACAAGCCCAAGACCCACACATTCATATGGAGATTTGGGAGTATAAATAGAGGAGATGCAGCCAGTACAAATCAGACTCACTCTACACAGAGAGATCTACAGCACAGAGACACAGCCATGACACCAACCATCAAATTCAGCACTGAACATCTCAAACGAGCGCCTACCTCTGAACAATAAGGTAAATTAAGAACCTGCTTCATTTCAATGTTTATAATGACCTGCTTTCTACTTAGTAACTCTTCATAGTTCAAGACGACTAAATGTTCTCTCTTTGTTATTTGCAGCTGAGGAAGCCAATGGTGGAGAAGATGCGCAGAGAACGTATCAACAGCAGCATTGAGCAGCTGAAGTCTCTCCTGGCTCCAGAGTTCCTCAACCAGCAGCCTGACTCCAAACTGGAGAAAGCAGATATCCTGGAGATGACAGTCAGCTTCCTGAGACGACAGCAGCAGCAGCAGCAGCCTGCATTCTCCTCCAGCTCAGCAGCTGTCAATCAAGGCTTCTCCAGATGTGTCCATGAGCTTGTTCACTTCCTGTCTAAAGATGTGAAGACACAGAGCCAGAGAAAACTGCTGAACCACTTCCAGAATCTGCAGCCATCTTCAGACGAGAACAGGAGGGAAAGTGTTCTGGTTCAGCTGAGCTCTACAGAGCAGCAGATCATCAGCAAAGAGAAGAGTTCAGTTAAGAGCTCCCTCTGGAGGCCATGGTAAAGAGAAGATCAAGACTCAAAGCAGAAAACACAAGTCTATGTGGACTTTTTATGTTGTTATTTCAAGTTCTGTGTGAACAGGATTATAACTGAGTTGTGAAAACTTAACATCTTATTATTGTCTTATGGCAATAGACTGATACCTTTCTACTTCAAGAAAGATTCATGAAGATGCTGGTAGAATCCAGCTGGTAGGAGCAATGTCAAGATCTACAGTCTTGATAATGCATGTTTATGTTAAACATGAATAATTGTGATAAATTGTTTTCAATTCATGGAATGTCCTTTACAGTGCTATTTCCATTTTAGGGGAAAAAAACATTGTTCCATATTGAGCTAAAATTTATATTATCATCTTGATTGTATTTGATCAGATTTGATCATATTTTTGGAAATTGGTGTCCAATTATAGTGAAAAACATAGTACTATGTACCTTGTATGTTTATATAGTAAACAAGAAAATATTTAAGCAATAAACGCCTTCTATGAAGGTAATATTTTTCTGATTTAAACAGAATTCTAAGCTTTACATATTTGTTTTCTGTGAAATTTAATTTTAGTATCAGTTTATATTAAGATTTTTTAACCTTAATTAAGGTTTATTTTGTACCTATTGTCTGGTACTGTTATATATGAAACCTGAACAGTTTCTGTTCAGACAATATATGTCTTTATTTTTTTATTTTTGAGAAATATTATCTTTATAATTAAGAGATTTTACCTGTTGGAATTGTTTTGTGTCTTTTGTAAAGACAAGCTGTTTAAACTCTGCTCTATTATGAGTGCCATGCATCTTGAAGAAGTCTTCAAGTGAAAGTTGTGATATATTACCACCTATTTTCTTAACTATGAGAAAATCATTTGTATACCAAACTAATAAAAAAAATGAAGTCTAAATCGCTCCCCCATTTTCTCAATTGCTTCACATTTTGGAATGAAATTACTGAATGAATTTTGACAGGATATATATTTCTGTAATACACAGAAATGCTTCTAGAAATATGATCATATGAAACATGAATAACTTGCATAAGGATATTAACAGTTTATTTAGGAAATATTTCATTGCTCATTCAGTGACACTTCAGCCATCATATAGCAAATTCATAAAAGTTTACATTATTAGGATTTTTAGTACTTTAAAAGTTCAATGAAAATTCAGTCATCAATATGGAATAGTATTTGTGAAAATTTAACAGGACAATTATGCAAAAAAAAAAAAAAAAAAAACCATGCAGAAAAAACTGTTAAATAATTACAACATTCTATTGAACAAAGATCCAGCTTTTCTGCTCAATATAAAGAAAGTTCAGGAAATTTCTAAACCTAAGCTTTAGTGTTTCTCTTATGCATAATAAAGACTTTTCAGCACACTTGTGAAGAAGCCTGTTAGGATCTATTTACCCACAGGCTCATTAGCATCTGAATGGACACACTTCTATTGTCCAGTGCTTCATCTCAATAGGAAAAGTGTGGGAAAGCACAGGAGAGCTGAATCACACTGCTTAATTGCGCTACTCATTTTTGACAGTCTGTCAGTCAGCTGACATTTTATTGACATTTTATAGAAGGTTTTCTTACTGTTATTGTAAAAAAGTGGACTAAGGTTAACGTTCTTAAAAGAAAAGAAGCTTTTAAGGTATGAAAATTTACTTACGTATTGAAATCCATTTCCACTTATTTTTCACATTTTACTCACACGATCACATGCAATGTATGTGATTTTTCCAGAAGGGTTTCTAAATGAAATGTTATCAAGTTAGTATACTCTGTAAACCTGGAAAGATTTTATAGCGACATGTTCAGACTTGCCTCCAGATGGTGAGTGACGTCAGACTCGGTGTGTTTAGTCATCAGTAATGGTTCATTCGGGGCTCTAAAGCTTTTGTACTCCATTGATCTCAGCACAGAGGACTCAGTGTGGGAAACTCAGACAAGCTCTAAACTCACACTGACTGACAAAGACATGACACGAGACACATCTGTTATGTCCAAGTTGCTGGTTGAAGACCTGCTACCCTTAACTTATTAACTGTATATACGATTACATATATTTTGTTTTGAAACACAAAACAAAGGAAATTAATGTTAAACTCTTCATACTCTGGATATCTATTTTATACAAAAACCTACATTTACCTAAAGTCTAATTTTTAAATTTCACATATATGATATCCTAATTTTATCAAAGCATTTATATGAATTCTTGATTCAATACTAATTGATAATGACAAAACAATTTGAGGTGCAACATATATCTCCATTTCAACAGGGAAAGGTTTTGACATCACATTTCAGCCAATAGCAATCTTTCCCTCCGAATAATAAATGACAATGAGCTCCATTATAAACACTCAAGCAGTGTTTAAATATCATTAATGAAACATGTGTAATCTGTAATTCCAATAAGACTTTGTATACATGATCATTTCAATAGTAACAGATACTTTATTTAATCTAAGTCTTTATTTAATCTAAAATTACTGATTTAAAAATGTGTTGAAAATCCTGTAATTGTAAACATTGGGTGGTTTTCTCTAAGGATATTTCTTATGTAATGGAAGAAGTCTTTAATGTTAGCATTTCGTAACAGACAGTAAGTTTTCCACCACAGGAGAATCTTCAGGCCTGATGATTTTCAACTTTTTGGAGTATCAGTAACATGAGAAGGTGATTTTTTTCGTCTTATTAACGTCAAGGTAGAAAAAAAGAGAAAGAAGCTGGTGACAGTACAATTATTTATGGCTGTAACAAAAATGATATCAGGAACAACTCGTTTCGCAAATGTTCCGCAACATTAACTGTAACATTAACTGGATAAAAAATATATTAGAATAAGAAATCATTATTCTTCACTGTGGGTGTAACAATCACTCAACATTGACAGTAAACCGGTATGTGTTTGATTATTTGTCCTATAACAGCACACTGACAAGTGTTTTATTGCTTAGTTAAATATTTAAAGAGATTAATAAAGACGATCTCTATGTGCGTGATCGAAAAAAGTGAAGACACATTAAGACAACAGAATTTTGAATAATCTTAAAATTTCATCTTGTAGTTCAACAATTTCTGAATTTAGACTGTTAGTTCTTTTACTACAATATTTAAGTGTTTTTCACCATAGGTCAGTGTGAGTCACTCCTCTAAATGACAAACAGCCTCTGAGGATCTTTTCTACAAGTTACATTAGCATGTGAATAGGCACACTTCTATTGTTTCTGATCCTGTCTTTCAATGGTCAGACTGTGAGAAACCTTAGGAAGGAAGACTCACAGTCAATCCGAAGCTCCACCAGCCACAGGGATATTTTGGGTGCACACAGGGGAGTAGACACGCTTATGGATATGAGGGTGAACTTTAACACACACTTTTGTTGACATCATTAGCATAATTATGGTACTGTGTTCTGAATCAGCATGTCATAAAGAGTCTCACATGGGAATTGGCACACTTCTAGCTGTTTTAAATAATGCAGTCACAGAGGAAATAGTACTTAAGGAATTTTACTAAATATGATTGTTGTTTTTTTTTTTTTTTACTCAGAAATCTTCCAAAGATGATGTGTCAGGGAGTAGAGAAGAAAATCATTGTGTGATCATTAATGCTAAGTTTGTGCTTATGTATAGGGAGTGGGAAGATCTTCATGAACTGGTAGTAGAGATGTTACATGTAATTATGGTGAATTATATATACCTTAAAGCTAAGAGCCCTCTCTTGAAGAATTTATTTTAATTATAGTTTTTTTTTCTAAATATTCTAAAAAATGTATTTTTTTAAGATAGACTTCACTTGTGTATCATCTACTTGATCGGTGGAGGGAACATTCAATCAACTTGCAGCTCAGTGTACTACAAAAAACGCTAACTTAAGTAACAACCTATATGAGAGGGGAATGTCTGCTGCAGAATTGGCTCTAAGGATGGGCATTGGTAATGAAAACTAATGAGGTCTCAGACACAAACACAAAAAACACAATTTGTTACATGCTCTCTGCCAAAAGTGATATGAGGTTTTATTCAAAATCAAAAGTAAAGCTCGATTTCATTAATTGAAATCTTTACATATTAAACAGAAGAAGAATCATTTCCATAGCAATAAGATAACAAGTGAAACAATCAGAAAAATCATACTGAGTATGCAGTGTGATATGCAAAAACATCTAAAATGCTCTAATCTATTCTTTTCTCAGAATGTTCCTTAAAAAATCATTTAACAATCATAAAATGTGCATCTGCACCAAGCTCTTTCTGTAGATCATTTACAGACTTTTTGCTGATTCCTTCACAATTATTTTTGCATCAGTGTAACTGAGCCCTTTGTAGGTTCCACTGGTTTTAAACTCCAGCACGCTGTCATTGTAGCAGGTAATCTGGACTGTGCCAGTGTAGGGGAGATCAACCGTAGCTCGGCCGATTGTAATGTCTACATCATTGGTTTTCCCTGGAGGGACTTTGACAGGAAAAGAAAACAGCTCAGTTTTCTCCTCAGTGTTCTCCAAACCATATGAGCTCTCGGTTCCAACTGTGAGACTGAATCCAGCTGTTACTTCCACAACCTCTGGAACTCCTGCCTTCACTTCCATTTTAAATGAGGCTTCCAGCTTGTTGGTAACAGACCAGGATGACTTTTTGGTGATTTTTTTTGAGGTTTCTAATTTATATTCTTGAGTTTCAGTAGTATTATTATGGTAAGTCATGGATTTGATTTCCTCAACAGCCACATTAGGGATCACACTATGAAGTGTGGGATACTGAACATTTGTTAGCTTAGTAGACTTGACGGTGTTGATGATTATGAAGCCTAAGGAATCAATATCAGAACCGGCACGGCCTCCAATTCCCATGCAGATCCCAGATCCCACATCAATTGGATATTCTGTTTTCAGCCCCCAGTCTGTCATGTGTGCAAAGAACTCACGGGAGCGATTTGTCTTGAATTTGATGGCACCCAGACGTGTTCCAGCTCCATTTCCCCAAAGTGAAAGGGAAGTGAAATGCTCTTCATCTTCAAATTCAAATTCTGAATACTTCCCATCAGAGTTACCAAATTGTTTGGACTGACCATCAGTTAGCCAAACCTTGATGGCTTTTATCTGCCAGCCTCCGGCCCAAACCCAGATCTTTCTCAGTGTGGCTCCATTTCCAATACCATTAAAATCAAATCCACTTCCTCCTTGCCCTCCAATTATAAGGACTGGTGCCAAGTATGACATGATTTTGCACTCAGTGTGTACCTTAAAAATACAAACACATATTAGGTTTAATATGTTAAAATAAGCATTATAAAACATTATCAAGAAATTCCAGTGTCAGTACATACACATAGCATACACTATTACTACAGCCAGTCTATCTAATACTAATTGATGATTAGTGACCAGTGTTTATAACATCAGTGAGTAAAATGAAGCCCATAATGAACAATTGTTGAATACGGAACAGAGGTTAAAGCAAGACCCAGTATTTAGACCTTAGACCAGTTAATATTTTTATTAATTTGGAAAAATGTTAAATTAAGTAAAGCCAAAGCAGGTGCACTTTATTAAAATCTAACAACCTCACACTGCCCCCTCAAACAAAAACCAACAAACAAAACTACAAATCATAACTAATGAGGTAAATAAGGTTATTTAATGGAACCATAATGCAATCCATTAATTCATATAATAACATCTGTAATCTCTATCCATGCTATATGTATTGGAAACATAATAAGTCCAACATAAAGCATAAATTCAATAAAATATGATCAAGAATAGCAGCTACACTTACAAAGAAGTTGTCAGGTGAAAGCAAGTGAAAGAAATGCCTTCCTTTGAAGAGTTTTGAAAAGAATGCAAGTGTGATGGATGTAACAAAGGGTGCATAATGCCTTATTTATTCTAGATAAAGAGGGTGGGGTTGAATTTCACACTTTGAAAGTTTGTTCATTGGAACATGTCAAACATTTACTTAAATAAATTATTAACAGCTCACATTGGTGTTGGTGCCTATAATGTAAATGACACAACAATAGAAATCTGCTTCAACTTTTAGTTGCTTTAACCACTAGGAGAAGAAAAGAATAATTATGAGACTGAGAAATATAAAAATACTACTTCTTAGTGTCCAGCACTTTATCTCAATAGGAAACATTAAAAAAAAAATCATTAATGATCTCAGAATGATTCAGTTTAATGAAACAGAACATATTTTTGTTTGACATGTTGGACAGTGACACACAAAACATCCATGTATTTTGACTGGTTATTGTTTATATCAAAGCATGCACTAATCCATAAAACAGGACTATTCAATAAGAGTGGTTTTCTTTCCTTCATAAAAAAAAAAAAAATAACATAACTCAGCACATATTATTATGAGTATGTGATTCTCACCTGTTAGAGATAGTATAATATACTATAATGACACAGATAATTCTAGCAACATGTTCAGACTTTTCCCTCCAGATGGTGAGTGATGTCACTTTTCAATCCGCCACTCAGTGTTTTTCGTCATCAGTTAAGGTCCAGTCAGGTCTCTAAAGCTTTTGTACTCCACTGATCTCAGCACAGAGGACTCCGTGTGGGAGAAGCTCTAAACTCACACTGACTGACAAAGACATGACACGAGACACATCTGTTACATCTGGACTGTTTGTTTACAAACTGCTAACTTTAAGGCACTTCATATAACTCAAATATATACTTCTTAGCTGTATTATATATTACAGTACATCAATTCATGTCAATAATATTGGTAAAACCCCTAAAAGTAATCAAAAATCCCACTATAATAAACTGTGGTGATACTTGACTTGAACTGTAGTTCAACTTCATATTAGACATATTTGTGTAATGTGACCAAATGATCCACTGTAGCAACCCTGAACAAGGAGCAGCAGAAAGAACAACATTAACCTTATATTTGTATAAGATAATTTCTATATTCCAGGCTAAATGGATCTCTAATTGAAGCTGACAAGAAGATCATTTGAGTTGCGACTCCACACGTGTGATCAGTGCTGATGAGCGTTTGCTCTGTCAGTAACATTGATCCCAACATCAGGCAGCAGATCTGCTCTCTTTACAGGGTCACCACTTTCCCAGATTCACACAGTGTTCTCTATGAGTCCATCTCCATCACCCCACCCTTCCACCTGCTCCCCTGAGACATGGATATTGTCCTCTGCTAGAAGAACACTGAGCATGTGGCAGCCCTACATTCCTCATTGTGTGTCCAAGCTCTCCCATTGGCTCCAAACTGTGAGAAACTCCAACAAGCCCAAGACCCACATATTCATATGGAGATTTGGGAGTATAAATAGAGGAGATGCAGCCAGTACAAATCAGACTCACTCTACACAGAGAGATCTACAGCACAGAGACACAGCCATGGCACCAACCATCACTTCAGCACTGAACATCTCAAACGAGCGCCTACCTCTGAACAACAAGGTAAATTAAGAACCTTCTTCATTTCAATGTTTATAATGACCTGCTTTCTACTCAATAACTCTTCATAGTTCAAGACAACTAAATGATCTCTCTGTTAGTTGCAGCTGAGGAGGCTGATGGTGGAGAAGATGCGCAGAGATCGTATCAACAGCAGCATTGAGCCTTGAGCTTGTTTCATGAGCTTGTTCACTTCCTGTCTAAAGAAGATGTGAAGACACCGAGCCAGAGAAAACTACTGAACCACTTCCAGAATCTGCAGCCATCTTCAGACGAGAACAGGAGGGAAAGTGTTCTGGTTCAGCTGAGCTCTACAGAGCAGCAGATCATCAGCAAAGAGAAGAGTTCAGTTAAGAGCTCCCTCTGGAGGCCATGGTAAAGAGAAGAAGTCTATTTGGACTTTTTCTATGTTTTTAGTTCTGTGTGAACAGGATTATATTGTTAAAACTTAACACCTTATTATTGTCTTATGGCAATAGACTTATACTTTTCTACTTCAAGAAAGATTCTCCATGAAGATGCTGGTAGAATCCAGTAAGGAGCAACATCAAGATCTATAGTCTTGACAATGCATGTTTATGTTTAACATAAATAATATAGAAAAACTGTTTTCAGTTTTTAGGGGGAAAAACACTGAGTGTATTGTTCTTTATAAGAACTATAATTTTTTATGATTTTTTTTTATTTTTCTATTATATTTGATCATATATTTTGATTTTATTTGATCAGATTTGATCAGATTTTAGAGAATTGGTTGCCAGTTATACTGTAAAATACATGTACTATGTACATTCTTGATAAATACACACTAGATTTATATAGTGGTCTAGAAAATATATAAGCATCAAATGCCTTCTGTGAAGGTGATCACATTCTGATTAATACAGAATTATTGAGCATTAAATGTCCATTTATTTGAAATGGGATTTTAGTGTCAGTTTATCAGTATGATTCATGTTGATTATTCATCACGTTTTCTCATTTCATTTGAGAAGTTTTACATGTTTGTACCTTTGAAAAAGGTTTATTTTGTACTTTTTGTGTGGTACTGTTTATTATGACATACATTTTTCCCTTGACACTATCATTTTAGACATTTTATGTTTAATTTCCATTGATTATTTCTTTTGAGAAATATTATTTAAATTATTTGAACAGATTTTAGATGTTGGAGATGTTTTGTGTGTCTTTTGTAAAGACAAACTGTTTAAATTCTGCTCTGTTATGAGCACCATGTGTATTGAAGAATTCTTCAAGTGACTGTTGTGATATATTATCACATTATCTTGCTTTAACTCTAACACAAATGTGCCCCAGAAAGAAAAAAATAAAAAAATATGTCTAAAGTACTTTCTTCTGTGTGATGAATTTTGTTGTGTCACATCTAATACATTACACTGAATGTTTAGATGTCTTTGAGGGTCAGAGTGCAAAACAGCTCAGGAGATCAGAATCAGACTCTGTGATCATTAATGTCCTGAACTCCACTGGCTGTTGAGGATTTTGTTGCACACAGGGAAAGCAGAGACACTGGATATGAGGGTTAACTTTACAGTATAATTAGCATAATCATGGACCTGCAAACTCAAACATGTTTGATATAAACACTCACATAAAGAACAGGTATTTTAGATACAGATACAGATAGAGATAGAGAAGAGGAAAACAGTTACAAGAATGCTATTGATGATTATGATAAGAATAATGAAGGTCAACACAAAGATAGAGCAGAGATGACTGCTATAGTTGTTGCATATATTGACATCATATATATACGGCGGTGTGAAAAAGTGTTCCTGATTTCTTATTTTTTTGCATGTTTGTCAGACTTTAATGTTTCAGATAATCAAACACATTTAGATATTAATCTAGCCATGGGGGTCACAGTCCAGTGACTTCTGTACCGGTCCCAAGCCTGGATAAATAGAGAGGGTTGCATCAGGAAGGGCATCCGGCGTGAAACATTGCCAAATTTAACCATGCGAATCGTCAGTACGAATTTCATACCGGATCGGTCGAGGCCCGGTTTAACAACGACCGCCATCGGCGCCGTTGACCTACAGGGCGCCGGTGGAAATTGGGCTACTGTTGGTCGAAGAAGTAGAGGAGGGAGGAGAGTGCACAGACAGAGAGAGAAGAGGAAAGGTAAGAGTGTAGGACTAAGAATAGGAACTCTGAATGTTGGTACTATGACAGGGAAAGGTAGAGAGCTGGCTGATATGATGGAGAGAAGGAAGGTGGATATACTGTGTGTACAGGAGACCAGGTGGAAGGGTAGCAAGGCTCGTAGTATAGGAGCAGGATTCAAGCTGTTTTATTATGGTGTGGATAGTAAGAGAAATGGGGTAGGTGTGGTCCTGAAGGAGGAGTTTGTGAGGAATGTCATGGAGGTGAAGAGAGTGTCAGACAGGGTGATGAGTCTGAAGTTAGAGATTGAAGGGGTGATGTTGAATGTTGTTAGTGGTTATGCCCCACAGGTAGGTTGTGAGTTAGAGGAGAAAGAGAGATTCTGGAGTGAATTAGATGAGGTGATGGAGAGTATTCCCCCGGGTGAGAGAGTGGTGATAGGAGCGGATTTTAATGGACATGTTGGCGAGGGAAACACAGGTGATGAGGAGTTTGATGGGCAAGTTTGGAGTTAAGGAAAGGAACCTAGAAGGACAGATGGTAGTGGACTTTGCTAAGAGGATGGACATGGCTGTGGTTAACACTTATTTTCAGAAGAGGGAGGAACATAGTGTGACGTACAAGAGTGGAGGTAGGAGCACACAGGTAGACTACATCCTATGTAGAAGAGGCAATCTGAAAGAGATTAGTGACTGTAAAGTGGTAGTGGGAGAGAGTGTAGCCAGACAGCATAGGATGGTGGTGTGTAGGATGACTTTGATGGTCTGTAAGACGAAGAGGTCAAAGATAGAGATAGAGAAGAAAACCAAGTGGTGGAAGCTGAAAAAGGAGGAATGTTGTGAGGAATTTAGACAGAAGTTGAGGCAGGCTCTGGGTGGTCAGGTAGTGCTGCCAGATGACTGGGAAACTACAGCAGAAGTGATCAGGGAGACAGGGAGAAAGGTGCTGGGTGTGTCATCTGGAAGGAGGAAAGAAGATAAGGAGACTTGGTGGTGGAATGAGGAAGTTCAGGATAGTATCCAGAGGAAGAGGTTAGCCAAGAAGAAGTGGGACATGGACAGGACTGAAGAGAATAGACAGGAATACAAGGAGTTACAGCGCAGAGTGAAGAGGGAGGTGTCTAAGCAGAAGGCATATGACGAGTTGTACACTAGGTTAGACACTAGAGAAGGAGAGAAGGACTTGTACAGGTTAGCTAGGCAGAGGGATCGAGTTGGGAAGGATGTGCAGCAAGTTAGAGTTATTAAGGATAGAGATGGAAGGGTGCTCACAAGTGAGGAGAGTGTACAGAGGAGATGGAAGGAGTACTTTGAGGAGCTGATGAATGAGGAAAAAGAGAGGGAAAAGAGAGTAGAAGGGGTGAACTCTGTGGAACAGAAAGTAGATAAGATTAGAAAGGATGAAGTCAGGAAGGCTTTGAAGAGGATGAAAAGTGGAAAGGCAGTTGGTCCAGACGACATCCCGGTGGAGGTCTGGAAGTGTCTGGGAGAGGCAGCAGTGGAATTTTTAACTAGTTTGTTCAACAGGGTTTTAGAGAGTGAGAGGATGCCTGAGGAATGGATAAGAAGTGTCTTAGTGCCGATCTTTAAGAATAAGGGTGACGTGCAGAGTTGCAGCAACTATAGGGGGATAAAGTTGATGAGCCATACAATGAAGCTATGGGAAAGAGTAGTGGAAGATAGGTTAAGGAAGGTAGTGGAAATTTGTGAGCAGCAGTAGAGCTGTGGTACTGTATGAGGAAGTCAGGAGTAGCAGAGAAGTATGTCAGAGTGGTGCAGGACATGTATGAGAGGAGCAGGACAGTGGTGAGGTGTGCTGTAGGTCAGACAGAGGAGTTCAAAGTGGAGGTGGGACTGCATCAGGGATCAGCTCTGAGCCCCTTCCTGTTTGCTATAGTGATGGACCAGTTGTCAGAGGAGGTCAGACAGGAGTCTCCTTGGACAATGATGTTTGCAGATGACATTGTGATCTGTAGTGAGAGCAGGGAGCAGGTGGAGGAAAGCCTGGAGAGGTGGAGGTTTGCGCTGGAGAGAAGAGGAATGAAAGTCTGTCGTAGTAAGACTGAGTACATGTGTGTGAATGAAAGGGAGGGAAGTGGAACAGTAAGGTTACAGGGTGAAGAGGTGAAGAAGGTACAGGAGTTTAAACTGAAGCGAATTTGCTTTCTGCAGCAGGACAATGATCCAAAAACAGCAAGTCCACCTCTGAATGGCTGAAGAAAAACAAAATGAAGACTTTGGAGTGGCCTAGTCAAAGTCCTGACCTCAATCCGATTGAGATGCTGTGGCATGACCTTAAAAAGGTGGTTCATGCTCGAAAACCCTCCAATGTGGCTGAATTACAACAATTCTGCAAAGATGAGTGGGCCAAAATTCCTCCACAGCGCTGTAACAGACTCATTGCAAGTTATCGAAAACGCTTGATTGCAGTTGTTGCTGCTAAGGGTGGCCCAACCAGTTATTAGGCTTAGGGGGCAAACACTTTTTCACACAGGGCCATGTAGTTTTGCATTTTGTTTTCCCTTAATAATAAAAACCTTCATTTAAAAACTGCATGATGTGTTTACTTGTTATCTTTGACTAATATTTAAATGTGTTTGATTATCTGAAACATTAAAATGTGACAAACATGCAAAACAATAAGTAATCAGAAAGGGGGCCAACACTTTTTCACACCACTGTATATACATGATAAAATTAAGCCATTTTAGACATTTGAAATGAAAAGTAATATAAATTAAAAGACAACACCAAGATGTTTCTTGTTATAAAAATAAAAAAAAAACTTATATGTAGAATGTAGGTGGCCAGAACCAGTCCTTAACAGTTCAACTTAGAACCCTACAAAGGAGTGTTCCTCAATTATAAAGACAGCAACAAGACATAGGAATGTTTCTAACCTTAACTTACCGAAGAACCTTTGAGGACTTCTCAGATATTCTTGTGTTTCTAGTTAAAATAGTTTTATCTAAACAATTATTATTAATAATTTTTTTTGTAGAGCTGTTTTGGTGGCAGAGTTTCAATGCATGATTACTGAAAATAAGATTTTTCTAATTACAGTCTAATTAAAAATTGTGAGTGCAAACAGAACAGAACAGCTAATCTGCTCACAGGTGTCAATTTTCAGTATAAAGTGATTTACTGATATTTTTAATCTATTAATCTTCTGCTCTCCAGTTTTCCATTAAAAGAAGCATTTCTACTGTTTCATTTTGTCATTAAGTGTAACATGTGTAAGTTAATTTGGCAAAATGAACATATTTATAAATACTAATAAAATTCCAATTAACATGTGGAGATTAAAGTGGGATAATGAGAAAATATTACAATAAAATATTACATTAGATATTAAAATAATAATATATATGAATATTAACAGGACAATTCAGCCAATAAGGATCCCTCCAGATGGTGAGTGACCTCAGACTTGGTCAGAGGCTTCAGGACTCTGAAGCTTTTGTACTCCATTGATCTCAGCACAGAGGACTCAGTGTGGGAAACTCAGATGAACTCTAAACTCACACTGACTGACAAAGACATGACACTAGACACATCTGTTACATCTGGAGGCTCAGTAGTGATAGAAGAAAAGACACAGAATGCATGTTTATGCATAAAATTTCAGATTAAATATTTTTAAAAGCAAATTCCATCCAGGAAAATCATTTTTTTGTGTAAAACAAAAATAAAAAAAATCAATCAAATGAACTACAATCATAGTGAAATAATTCATGGCTCTAAACCAATCAGTAATGGATAAAAAAACAGTCTTTGTTCTATTATAAGTGGATTACTTACATGATATATTCAACAACAATGTAGATTATCAATAAAACAATTTTCAATATTTTCAAAATGTATCATCACAAATTTTGAATTATTATTGCTGGAAGACCCATCTTCCAAAAAAAAATGAACCAAATTATTTTCATTATGAAAAATGAATGACTGATTCATAAATGTGAAGATAATGACAATGACAAAGATCTGAGTCCTGATCATTTTTATGATATAATCAAAATATGTTCAATGAGATCTTTATCATTTTTATAATCTAATAGATTTAATAGAAGAAGAAGAAGTTGCTTTCGGCTGCTCCCTGTTCGGGGTTGCCACAGCAGACCAACTGGTCCGCACAACAACTTGGCAAATGTTTTACGCCGGATGCCCTTCCTGACGCAACCCTCCCATTTTTCCGGGCTTGGGATCGGCACTGCATCCAGTAGTTGGGGTTGAGGCATTGGCTGGGAATCAAACCTAGGCCTGCCGCATGATAGGCGAGAAACCTACCACTGAGCCACCAATACCTCTAAGCTAATAGATTTAATAATTATAGGTTATGTGTCTAAGGTAATTACTTTTGAAATGTAAAATCTGAGATAAAGTTACAAGTGAAGATTTCTAAAGCTTATGTTATTAAGACCTGTGGATAAGGAATGACAGCAAAAATGTAACACCTTGTAATGAAAGTAATGTATTAAGTGTGTGCACGAAGAAGGGTAGAGCCCTCAGGGGCAATAGAGGAGAAACTGCCCGGTCTTTTCTAAAGATTAGCCTGATACATTAGCATGTGAATAGGCACACTTCTATTGTTTCTGGCTCACTCTTTCAATAGTCAGAGTGTGGGAAAGCTCAGGAGGGAAGAGTCACAGTCTATTGTCATTAACGACCTAAACTCCACCACCCACTGGATATTTGGGTTCACACAAGGGAGTAAACACACTTATGGATATGAGGGTGAATTTTACCGTACAGTTTTCCTGGTGGCATCATAAATACTGTATAAGGATATGGAGCAGTGTAATAGGAAGCAATAACAAGAGGTAAAGATAATATAGACAGTGATGCAGCCAGAAGTAGAGATAATATTCTTGTAAAGCTCATCATTGTTGTTAACATCAAGATTTAACAGAAACTTGAAGTAACTGTCAACAAGAAGTTATTATTTTTAGATGTATGGATATATGTATGGATATATGTATCTGATTATATCCCTCTAAAATAAATGCCATCTCCACACGTGTGATCAGTGATGATGAGTGTGTGCTCTGTCAGTGACATTGATCCCAACATCAGGCAGCAGATCTGCTCTCTTTACAGGGTCACCACTTTCCCAGATTCTCACAGTGTTCTCTATGAGTCCATCTCCATCACCCCACCCCTCCACCTGCTCCCCTGAGACATGGATATTGTCCTCTGCAAGAAGAGCACTGAGCATGTGGCAGCCCTATATTCCTCATTGTGTGTCCAAGCTCTCCCATTGGCTCCAAACTGTGAGAAACTCCAACAAGGCCAAGACCCACACATTCATATGGAGATTTGGGAGTATAAATAGAGGAGATGCAGCCAGTACAAATCAGACTCACTCTACACAGAGAGATCTACAGCACAGAGACACAGCTATGTGTCTCTGTGCACCAACCATCAACTTCAGCACTGAACATCTCAAACGAGCGCCTACCTCTGAACAACAAGGTAAATTAAGAACCTGCTTCATTTCAATGTTTATAATGACCTGCTTTCTACTTAGTAACTCTTCATAGTTCAAGACGACTAAATGTTCTCTTTTTGTTATTTGCAGCTGAGGAAGCCAATGGTGGAGAAGATGCACAGAGATCGTATCAACAGCAGCATTGAGCAGCTGAAGTCTCTCCTGGCTCCAGAGTTCCTCAACCAGCAGCCTGACTCCAAACTGGAGAAAGCAGATATCCTGGAGATGACAGTCAGCTTCCTGAGACAACAGCAGCAGCAGCAGCCTGTATTCTCCTCCAGCTCAGCAGCTGTCAATCAAGGCTTCTCCAGATGTGTCCATGACATTGTCCACTTCCTGTCCAAGGAAGATGTGAAGACACAGCCAGAGAAAACTGCTGAACCACTTCCAGAATCTGCAGCCATCCTCAGATGAGAACAGGAGGGAAAGTGTTCTGGTTCATCTTTGCTCTACAGAGCAGCAGATCATCAGCAAAGAGAAGAGCTCAGCTAAGAGCTCCCTCTGGAGGCCCTGGTAAAGAGAAGATCAAGACTCAAAGCAGAAAACACAAGTCTATGTGGACTTTATAGTTTTCTTTAAAGTTCTCTCTGGACTTGGATTATAATTGAACTGTTAAAACCTAGCATCTTATTATTGTCTTATGGCAATAGGCCTATTCCTTTCTACTCTGAGAAAGATTTTTAATTGAGATGCTGGTAGAATCCAGTTAAGATCTGCAGTCTTGCAGATTAAAAGGATGTTTATGTGAATATAAAAAACATTGCTGAATTATTTTCTGTTCACAAAATAACCTTTATAGTGCTATTTCTGTTTTAGGAA
The DNA here is from genome assembly GCA_033459395.1 of Hemibagrus guttatus. Classification (NCBI taxonomy): domain Eukaryota; kingdom Metazoa; phylum Chordata; class Actinopteri; order Siluriformes; family Bagridae; genus Hemibagrus; species Hemibagrus guttatus. The sequence goes on from JAUCMX010000023.1 coordinate 4,903,917, forward strand.
AATAATATGCATTATTCCATAATTGTGCTAATATTTGTGTTATCTTCTTGATTTCACAAGATTCTCATTATATTTGATCATATTTGCCTTCTGTGAAGGTGATCATATTCTGATATCAGAATACAGAATTATTGTTTTAAATGTCAGTTTCTTTCATATTGTATTTTTTTTTATCAATATGGTACATGTTGGGTATACATTTCTCATTTGAGAAGTTTTATTTGAGATTTGTTTTTTTACCTTAACCAAGGTTTATTTTTAGGTTTTAAATTTTTCCCTTGACACTATCCTTTTAGACATTTTATGTTTAATTCCCATTTATTTCTTTTGAGAAATTTTATCTTTATATTTAACAGATTTAAGCTGTTTAAAAATGTTTTGTGTGTCTTTTGTGAAGACAAGCTGTTTAATCTCTGCTCTATTATGAGCACCAGGTGTATTGAAGAATTCCTCAAGTGACTGTTGTGATATATTTTCACATTATCTTGCCTTAACTCTAACACAAAAGTGCCCCAGAAAGAAAAAAAATAAAAAATATGTCTAAAGAACTGTAACTGTGTGATGAATTTTGTCATTAAACCAGAATACAGAATAAATGTGGACAGTACAGGAAGTACAGAAAGGACATATTTAATAATGATAATTAAAATCTGAACCTGTTAATGTCTTTCAATGGGCAGAGTGTAAAAAATCCCAGGAGAGAAGAATCAAAGCCAGTTGCCATTAACGTCCAAAACCACATGGTTTATTATTTAAAAAATTATATGTTTTTTATATAAAGGTACCATGTAAAGCCCTACAAGAGAGGCAGGTTTATGCACACGAACTAGATGAATAATAATAGTGAAATAAATAATTGCTTTCGGCTGCTCCCTGTTTGGGGTCGCCACAGCGGACCAACTGGTCCGCACAACAACTTGGCAAATGTTTTACGCCGGATGCCCTTCCTGATGCAACCCTCCCATTTTTCCGGGCTTGGGACTGGCACTGCATCCAGTGGCTGAGGCATTGGCTGGAAATTGAACCCGGGCTTTACGATGATAGGCAAGAAACCTACCACTGAGCCACCAATGCCCCAATAGTGAACTAAATAATAACATTAGAAAATATTTGAATATGAAAATATAAAGTATCAACATATACAATGGAATTAAAACCATATAACAGCAGCATGGCAAGAAGAAATTCAGAAAATAATCTTTATTCAGAGATGTATTAATTTTACAGTGATCAGGCATTAAGTGACATTATGGGGAAATATCTAATATGATTTTTCTAGAACTGATAGTGTGGATTGTTTTAGTGGTGAATTAATTAAGTCACGGGACAACTATTCAGAATGTTGGAAAAATAATGACTCCATCTTGCTTAAGACGCAGTGTTTATGGCTTATCAGCACACTTGTGAAAAAAACTGTCAGGATCTGGTTACCCAAAGAGTCATTAGTATCTGAATGGACACACGTCTATTGTCTATCTCAATGGGAAAAGTGTGGGAAAGCTCGGGAGAGCAGAATCACACTTCTTAATGGCGTCAGCATGCTAAACCTGACAGGTCCCTAACTGTTTGACAAATTAATAAATCAGACCCCTGGTTCATCAGCTGAGAAAACAAATCTAAACCATGTGTATCTGACAATAATAATCTTCATTATATTAAATGATTTTTTTTTTGTTTTAAACAGGGTTGGGAATTTGAAAAGTAATGAACATACAATGTATACCTAAAAGAAATGAATGATATGGCATTGATATGTCCAGACTTTTCCCTCCAGATGGTGAGTGACGTCACTTTACAATGCGCCACTCAGTGTTTAGTCATCAGTAATGGTTCATTCAGGACTCTTAAGCTTTTGTACTCTATTGATTTCAGCACAGAGGACTCAGTGTGGGAAACTCAGACAAGCTCTAAACTCACACTGACTGACAAAGACATGACACGAGACACATCTCGTGAACTATCAAGTGGCATAAAAAAATTTTATGATCAAGATCAAAACATTCATAAATTGCCTGTGATTAACATAAAATTGTATGGAAGAAGAGGAATGATGTGTATTTTTGGATTTACAAACAATATTTCCATATTTAAGGGAAATATTCCCAGCTGAAATGCCATCACTAACAGAATTGTAAACAGAATTGTGGTGTGGCTCCACACGTGTGATCAGTGCTGATGAGCGTGTGCTCTGTCAGTGACATTGATCCCAACATCAGGCAGCAGATCTGCTCTCTTTACAGGGTCACCACTTTCCCAGATTCACACAATGTTCTCTATGAGTCCATCTCCATCACCCCACCCCTCCACCTGTTCCCCTGAGACATGGATATTGTCCTCTGCTAGAAGAACACTGAGCATGTGACAGCCCTACATTCCTCATTGTGTGTCCAAGCTCTCCCATTGGCTCCAAACTGTGAGAAACTCCAACAAGCCCAAGACCCACACATTCATATGGAGATTTGGGAGTATAAATAGAGAAGATGCAGCCAGTACAAATCAGACTCACTCTACACAGAGAGATCTACAGCACAGAGACACAGCCATGGCACCAACCATCACTTCAGCACTGAACATCTCAAACGAGCGCCTACCTCTGAACAACAAGGTAAATTAAGAACCTGCTTCATTTCAATGTTTATAATGACCTGCTTTCTACTCAATAACGCTTCATAGTTCAAGACAACTAAATGTTCTTTCTTTGTTATTTGCAGCTGAGGAAGCCGATGGTGGAGAAGATGCGCAGAGATCGCATTAACAGCAGCATTGAGCAGCTGAAGTCTCTCCTGGCTCCAGAGTTCCTCAACCAGCAGCCTGACTCCAAACTGGAGAAAGCAGATATCCTGCAGATGACAGTCAGCTTCCTGAGACGACAGCAGCAGCAGCAGCCTGCATTCTCCTCCAGCTCAACAGCTGTCAATCAAGGCTTCTCCAGATGTGTCCATGACATTTTCCATTTCCTGTCTAAAGAAGAGGTGAAGACACAGAGCCAGAGAAAACTGCTGAACCACTTCCAGAATCTGCAGCCATCTTCAGACGAGAACAGGAGGGAAAGTTTTCTGGTTCAGCTGAGCTCTACAGAGCAGCAGATCATCAGCAAAGAGAAGAGTTCAGCTAAGAGCTCCCTCTGGAGGCCCTGGTAGTCCTCTAGGATAGAACTTTTCTCTGTTAACCACTGTTGACCACATTGGTCTGCTTCTGTTGAGTAAAATTTACTCATGTCCACCATGTTACTTGAATAATATTGTATTATGTCACATGATTTCCTCTGCTTCTACAAGACATGAGAGACTCATCTCTTAAATGCATTTATTATTAATGCTTTGTATATTCAAAAAAATAATTCATTTCTAATGTTTGGAATGATGTAATGTCAGTCATTAATGTCTGGCATCCATTTCCTATATCTGGTACAAATATTTTGTTTTGCCTTTTATAAAGGCTTTCATATTCTAAAGCTTATCAAGGGCTTTAATTAACCTATAAATATCATTTTTGATGTTCTAAAGCCTGTACTTCATAGTGAATAATGATCCTTTCTGGATGGCATATTTTCTTTTCGAATATTTACTTCTTTGAAGTATATATACTTCTTTGAAAAATATTAATTGAATGTACTTGACTCATGTCATGGCGAAATAAAACAATCACTGAAAATTTCTGTCTTGTTTAATTTCCATTCCTGCACACTGACTGATCATATTTTGGAAAGTATACAGTGTTCTGTTGACTATGTACACTATATTGCCCAAAGTTTTGGGACACCACTCCAAGTGGTTTTCAGGTGTTGGGCTTGGCCCCTTAGTTCCAGTGAAAGGAACTCTTAATACTTCAGCATACCAAGATATTTTGGACAATTTCATGCTCCCAACTTTGTGGGAACAGTTTGGTGATGCCCCCTTCCTTTTCCAACATGACTGCACACCAGTGCACGAAGCAAGGTCCATAACGACATGGATGAGCGAGTTTGGTGAGTAGAAACTTGACTGGTCTGCACAGAGTACACTGACCTGAACCCAATAGAACACCTTTGAGATGAATTAGAGCGGAGACTGCGAGCCAGGCCTTCTCATCCAACATCAGTGTCTGACCTCACAAATGCCCTTCTAGAGAAATGGTCAAAAATTCCCATAAACACACTCCTAAACCTTGTGGAAAGCCTTCCCAGAAGAATTGAAGCTGTTATAGCTGCAAAGGGCGGGACAATTCCATATTACATTCATGTGCACGTAAAGGCAGACGTCCCAAAACTTTGGGCAATATAGTGTACGTCAGGGGGCTATTTTGAACACAACGGCTTGAATATTTTAAAACATAAATTCCGTAACAGCAGACTCTCTAAATACTTAGATTTTCAGTGTTGGGGGTTGATGTTGTGTTATAAAATTAATGACACACTGCTAAGATTCCTGTGGTTTCCCATGCTGGATTTTTTGCATTAAGAGATTATGAATGAACAATAAGTGTGTGTCTATTCATACACCAGTGGTATCTTTAAATCTTTTCAACTGATGAACAGAAAACCACAGAAACTGCAGTTAATTCAGTTTATGACTAACTTTAGGAGACGCCTCCTAGAGAATGGATTGAACCCTGATCTCTGAGGTCAGACCCACATACAGGACAAAACTAAAGCACTACTTTATTAACTTAACTAAAGTAATTCAGATGAAACAAATGTATCTCATGTTTTGTCTTTGTCAGTCAGGGTGAGTTCAAAAAGCTACAGCACTCAAAAAAATAACCTTGAATTTTGAAATAAGAGCAATTTCATGGGACCTCATAAAAGCGAGGAATCCTAACAAAATGAGGAATTGAAAGTATCAAGAGAAAAGATAGATCTCATACTGAAAACAACAACAAAAATAAATCTGTGTGTGTGATATTCCCTATAAACCTTTTTCTATAGTCTACAGAAGTATTTTCTATTAAAAATGATTAAAATCTAAAGTGATGTAAAAGTATTTCACATGAATGGGTTGCTGAAAAAACAGACAGTGGGCATAAAATATTACAAAATCAACAGTTTATTTCTTTATATTTCTGTTATTTGTGGTAATATATCACAACAGTTGCTTCAGCAATTCTGGGAGACAGAGCATAACTTAAAGAGGTCTTTACAAAAGACAAATTGATATATTTCTAAAAACAATTCAATTGATCTAAATATTTTTCAATATGAGAAAATGAATTTATTTGATGAATCAAATAAAAATGATTGAATGGTGCATTGGTGGCTCAGTGGTAGGTTTCTCGCCTATCATGCGGACGGCCCGGGTTCGATTCCCAGCCAATGACTCAACCTCAGCCACTGGATGCAGTGCTGGTCCCAAGCCCGGAAAAATGGGAGGGTTGCATCAGGAAGGGCATCCAGTGTAGAACATTTGCCAAGTTGTTGTGTGGACCAGTTGGTCTGCTGTGGTGACCCCGAACAGGGAGCAGCTGAAAACAACTTATTCAGTATGAATTGTGAGCAATGATTAATAAAAAATATCCACACAGAGGATGCATAAAATGTCTAATACAGACAAAGTAATTGGATAACAATTTCTTGTAAACAGAAAACTTTTTCAAGTTAAACATATTTGATATCAGACTAAAACCTGATATTCATGTTACCCAGTATAATGGTCTGATTTCTCAACCAGGGTCCTTACACTCCTTCTCAGAAGGAAAATATGAATTCAAAGTAACTCCTCAGAGCATTTTTCAGTTAGAAATTCCCTCTATAAGATGATGATGTTTAATTGCTACCATTAATTCTATAGAGTCTAATAAAGGCCTCTAGTCTTTACCAGGGCCTCCAGAGGGAGCTCTTAACTGAACTCTTCTCTTTGCTGATGATCTGCTGCTCTGTAGAGCTCAGCTGAACCAGAACACTTTCCCTCCTATTCTCGTCTGAAGATGGCTGCAGATTCTGGAAGTGGTTCAATAGTTTTCTCTGGCTCTGTGTCTGCACCTCTTCTTTGGACAGGAAGGGGACAACCTCATGGACACATCTGGAGAAGCCTTGATTGACAGCTGTTGAGCTGGAGGAGAATGCAGGCTGCTGCTGCTGCTGCTGTCATCTCAGGAAGCTGACTGTCATCTCCAGGATATCTGCTTTCTCCAGTTTGGAGTCAGGCTGCTGGTTGAGGAACTCTGGAGCCAGGAGAGACTTCAGCTGCCCGATGCTGCTGTTGATACGATCTCTGCGCATCTTCTCCACCATCGGCTTCCTCAGCTGCAAATAACAAAGAGAGAACATTTAGACGTCTTGAACTATGAAGAGTTATTGAGTAGAAAGCAGGTCATTATAAACATTGAAATGAAGCAGGTTCTTAATTTACCTTGTTGTTCAGAGGTAGGCGCTCGTTTGAGATGTTCAGTGCTGAAGTGATGGTTGGTGCTGAAGTTGATGGTTGGTGCACAGAGACACATGGCTATGTATCTGTGCTGTAGATCTCTCTGTGTAGAGTGAGTCTGATTTGTACTGGCTGCATCTTCTCTATTTATACTCCCAAATCTCCATATGAATGTGTGGGTCTTGGGCTTGTTGGAGTTTCTCACAGTTTGGAGCCAATGGGAGAGCTTGGACACACAATGAGGAATGTAGGTCTGCCACATGCTCAGTGTTCTTCTAGCAGAGGACAATATCCATGTCTCAGGGCAGCAGGTGGAGGGGTGGGGTGATGGAGATGGACTCATAGAGAACACTGTGTGAATCTGGTGGTGACCAGAAGTGGTGACCCTGTAAGGAGAGCAGATCTGCTGCCTGATGTTGGGATCAATGTCACTGACAGAGCACACGCTCATCAGCACTGATCACACATGTGGAACCACACCTACTTAAAAAAATTTCAACAAATGTCCTGTGGTATTTCTTAGTATAAAATAATGAATGTATTCAAGGATGTAGAAACAAGGAAAACACAGATCTTTAGCTAAACATTTGAAAGCCTGGATCATGACGATTCAATATAATAATCAATAATATCTCCATATTATATCACCATATTATGTGGAAACAACACAATCAGTAACTGTATTAATAATAATATGATGTGTTATTATTTCCTGACACATCATCGTTAGAAAAAAATTCATGAGTAAATAGGAAAACATCATATTTAGCTAAATTCTTTAAGTGCTATTTCCCCTGTGACTGCATCATTGTTTAAAACAGCAAGAAGTGTGCCAATTCCCATGTGAGATTCTTTATGGCACACTGATTCAAAACACAGTGGTATAATTATGCCAGTGATGGCAACAAAAGTGTGTGTTAAAGTTCACCCTCATATCCATAAGTGTGTCTACTCCCGTGTGCACCCAAAATATCCCTGTGGCTGGTGGAGCTTCGGATTGACTGTGAGTCTTCCTTCCTGAGCTTTCCCACACTCTGACCATTGAAAGACAGGATCAGAAACAATAGAAGTGTGCCTATTCACATGCTAATGTAACTTGTAGAAAAGATACTCAGGGGCTGTTTGTCATTTAGAGGAGTGACATGGTGAAAGACACTTAAATACATCAGTATCCCAAATGAGCTAACAGTCTAATTTCAGGAACTGTTGAACTAATTCTTAAAACTGATTCTGAATTTTAATGTTTTCTCACATTTTGTCACCACCATACACATTAAGATGATCTTTGTTAATCCTTTTAAAAAAGGTGGGTGGTTAATATTTCTGTATAATGTAGGACAGTACTGTGAGAACTGCTGATAGAGAAAATGCTCAACATCTATCCAATCAGAAGCCAGAATTCAACAGGTCTGTGGTGCAATTTTACAATAAATTATAATCATTCAATGTTATAAAAGTTCATCTATAGTAATACGTACTTTATATCACTGTATTCTGATGTGTAAATAAATAAAATGACGTGTCTTTTATTCTGTACCTGATGGGGATCCGTGTGTAACAGATGTACCCCAAGGCTCCAAAATGTTTGCCAATATGAGGAACAAGTGTGTCTGTGTTTCCTACACTGTGTCCTCTGTACTGAGGTCATTGATGTCCTGAATGGATCATTAGCACCATTGCTTTTATTAAAGGCACTCAACATCACTCACTCATCTAGAGGGAAAGATTTCTATTGGCTGAAAGGTGATGTCAAACCGACAATCAGAAATTCATGAACAGTATTATGTTGAAAACATATTGACACTGATTCTTCAGTATTAAAATATCAATATTATTCAGCTACATTAGTAAAGCCTGCTAGAGCTAAACGTAAACATTGTTAAGATATTTTCTCTTGTCTCTTCTCAGGCAAAATCCTGGACACTAGCAGAGGTGGTTTTAAGTATTCCGTCATTGTTTCTGCCACAAAAACGTTAGCCAGAAAGAGCTGACCTAGGGACAATCCTATATTATAAGTAAAAAATATATAAGTACTGATATTGCATTTCTAGCATTCATTATTTAATATTTGGCCTAGCTGGTGTCTAATATTATATGTGAATCATTTTGCAATGTGTAAATTTATTTGTAATATTCTGTACTGGCAACCCAGGCTTAAAGACAATATTTTCTTAAACATACTGGTTAAACTCAGTGTTTAGACCTCTCCTCCATATTACTCTTCAATTTTGTATTTTCCCATGAAGTCTATTTCCTGGCATTCTACAGCATATATTTTGTGATTCCTGAATAATATTTCCACCACCATCTGGATTATAATAAATAGATCTAATTAAAATTTATAAGTGGAAGTCTTCTTTTTTAGTCAAGAATGAATTAAATACTCCTTCTCACAAATCATGAGGTATGTCCCAACCCTTCCATTGCCATCATTTCCAATACACTGTATGTTTTCCTCTTTTAACTGAAGGATTTTAACAGATTGATTAATAAAATTGATAATGAAAAAAGCTGAAACATCTTACATCAAATGTTATTTGAGTATTAAATAAAATAGAGTTAATATTACTCTTTGAGGCATTGGTGGCTCAGTGGTAGGTTTCTCGCCTATCATGTGGATGGCCTGGGTTCGATTCCCAGCCACTGGATGCAGTGCCGGTCCCAAGCCCGGAAAAATGGGAGGGTTGCATTAGGAAGGGCATCCGGCGTGAAACATTTGCCAAGTTGTTGTGCGGACCAAAGCAGTTGAGCAGCCGAAAGCATTGTAAAGAGTAATGTTAGTTAGTGCTTTCGGCTGCTCCCTGTTCGGGGTCGCCACAGCGGACCAACTGGTCTGCACAACAACTTGGCAAATGTTTTACGCCTAACCACTAAGCCACCGTGCCCCCCCCATTTATGAATCATGAATTTATGAATAATGAAAATGATTTGGTTCGATTTTTTGGAAATTTTTTGGAATTGTTTTCCAAATTTTTTTCAACAAATAATAATTTGAAATTTGTGATTTTTGAAAAAAAAAATATCGTAAAATTGTTTAATAGATAATCTACATTGTTGTTGAATATATCATGCAAGGATTCAACTTACAATAGAACAATGACTGAACTATTTACCCATTACTGAGGGTTTCAGGGAAACTAATTTCAATTTCATTTTGTTGATTATTTTCATTTTACATGCAAAATAATTTTACTGGATGGAATTTGATCATAAAAATATTGAAACTGCCTGAAACTTCCATTCCATGTCTTTTTTTTGTGACACAGATGTGTCTAGTGTCATGTCTGTGTCAGTCAGTGTGAGTTTAGAGCTCGTCTGAGTTTCCCACACTGAGTCCTCTGTGCTGAGATCAATGGAGTACAAAAGCCTGTAAAAGGTCCTAAATGAACCATTACTGATGACTAAACACAGTCTGATGTCACTCACCATCTGGAGGGAAAGATCCTTATTGGCTGAAATGTCCTGTTAATATTCACCTTGTAACTGCATCTTTACTGCATGTATGTTCATGAATTGATAACTTCTTCTTCTTCTTCTTTCGGCTTTTCCCTTCAGGGGTCGCCACAGCGAATCATCTCTCTCCACCCACCCCTTTCTTCTGCATCCTCAACACTTGCACCCACTAGCTTCATATCCTCATTTATTACATCCATATACCTCCTCTTTGGCCTTCCTCTTTGCCTCCTGCCTGGCAGCTCCATGTCCAACATTCTCCTACCAATATACTCACTCTCCCTCCTCTGAACATGTCCAAACCATCTTAATCTGGCCTCCCTAACTTTGTCCCCCAAAGGTCCAACATGAGCTGTCCCTCTGATGTACTCGTTCCTAATCCTGTCCAATCTTGTCACTCCCAAAGAGAACCTCAACATCTTCAGCTCTGCTACCTCTAGCTCTGACTCATGTCACTTCCTCAGTGACACTGTCTCTAAACCATACAGCATGGCCGGTCTCACCACTGTCCTGTACACCTTCCCCTTGATTCTCGCTGATATTTTCCTATCACACAGAACTCCCGAAACCTTTCTCCACCCATTCCAAACTGCCTGCACTCACTTCTTTACCTCTTTCCCACACTCCATTATTCTGGACTGTTGACCCCAAGTACTTAAACTCCTGTACCTTCTTCACCTCTTCACCCTGTAACCTTACTGTTCCACTTCCCTCCCTTTCATTCATACACATGTACTCAGTCTTACTACGACTGACTTTCATTCCTCTTCTCTCCAGCGCAAACCTCCACCTCTCCAGGTTTTCCTCCACCTGCTCCCTGCTCTCACTACAGATCACAATGTCATCTGCAAACATCATTGTCCAAGGAGACTCCTGTCTGACCTCCTCTGACAACTGGTCCATCACTATAGCAAACAGGAAGGGGCTCAGAGCCGATCCCTGATGCGGTCCCACCTCCACTTTGAACTCCTCTGTCTGGCCTACTGCACACCTCACCACTGTCCTGCTCCTCTCATACATGTCCTGCACCACTCTGACCTACTTCTCTGCTACTCCTGACTTCCTCATACAGTACCACAGCTCTTCTCTTGGCACCCTGTCATACGCTTTCTCCAAGTCTACAAACACACAGTGCAACTCCCTCTGATCATCCCTATACTTCTCCATCAAAATTCTCAGAGCAAAAATTGCATCTGTTGTGCTCTTTCTGGGCATGAAGCCATACTGCTGCTCACAAATTTCCACTACCTTCCTTAACCTAGCTTCCACTACTCTTTCCCATAGCTTCATTGTATGGCTCATCAACTTTATCCCCCTATAGTTGCTGCAACTCTGCACGTCACCCTTATTCTTAAAGATCGGCACTAAGACACTTCTTATCCATTCCTCAGGCATCCTCTCACTCTCTAAAACCCTGTTGAACAAACTAGTTAAAAATTCCACTGCTGCCTCTCCCAGACACTTCCAGACCTCCACCGGGATGTCGTCAGGACCAACTGCCTTTCCACTTTTCATCCTCTTCAAAGCCTTCCTGACTTCATCCTTTCTAATCTTATCTACTTTCTGTTCCACAGAGTTCACCCCTTCTACTCTTTTTTCCCTCTCATTTTCCTCATTCATCAGCTCCTCAAAGTACTCCTTCCATCTCCTTTTTACACTCTCCTCATTTGTGAGCACCCTTCCATCTCTATCCTTAATAACTCTAACTTGCTGCACATCCTTCCCATCTTGATCCCTGTGCCTAGCTAACCTGTACAGGTCCTTCTCTCCTTCTCTAGTGTCTAACCTGATGTACAACTCGTCATATGCCTTCTGCTTGGCCTTAGACACCTCCCTCTTCACTCTGCGCTGTAACTCCTTGTATTCCTGTCTATTCTCTTCAGTCCTGTCCATATCCCACTTCTTCTTGGCTAACCTCTTCCTCTGGATACTATCCTGAACTTCCTCATTCCACCACCAAGTCTCCTTATCTTCTTTCCTCCTTCCAGATGACACACCCAGCACCTTTCTCCCGGATTACTTCTGCTGTAGTTTCCCAGTCATCTGGCAGCACTACCTGACCACCCAGAGCCTGCCTCAACTTCTGTCTAAATTCCTCACAACATTCTTCCTTTTTCAGCTTCCACCACTTGGTTTTCTTCTCTATCTCTATCTTTGACCTCTTCATCTTACAGACCATCAAAGTCATCCTACACATCACCATCCTATGCTGTCTGGCTACACTCTCTCCCACTACCACTTTACAGTCACTAATCTCTTTCAGATTGCCTCTTATACATAGGATGTAGTCTACCTGTGTTCTCCTACTTCCACTCTTGTAAGTCACTCTATGCTCCTCCCTCTTCTGAAAATAAGTGTTAACCACAGCCATGTCCATCCTCTTAGCAAAGTCCACTACCATCTGTCCTTCTAGGTTCCTTTCCTTAACTCCAAACTTGCCCATCACCTCCTCATCACCTGTGTTCCCCTCACCAACATGTCCATTAAAATCCGCTCCTATCACCACTCTCTCACCCGTGGGAATACTCTCCATCACCTCATCTAATTCACTCCAGAATCTCTCTTTCTCCTCTAACTCACAACCTACCTGTGGGGCATAACCACTAACAACATTCAACATCACCCCTTCAATCTCTAACTTCAGACTCATCACCCTGTCTGATACTCTCTTCACTTCCAGAACATTCCAAACAAATTCCTCCTTCAGGACCACACCTACCCCATTTCTCTTACTATCCACACCATAATAAAACAGCTTGAATCCTGCTCCTATACTACGAGCCTTGCTACCCTTCCACCTGGTCTCCTGTACACACAGTATATCCACCTTCCTTCTCTCCATCATATCAGCCAGCTCTCTACCTTTCCCTGTCATAGTACCAACATTCAGAGTTCCTATTCTTAGTCCTACGCCGGATGCCCTTCCTGACGCAACCCTCTCTATTTATCCGGGCTTGGGACCGGCACAGAAGTCACTGGACTGTGACTCCCATGGCTAGATTCCACATGAAATGCATGAAACATAATAAATGTTTTGGGCCATATTTTTGGCCACAGCACTTCTTTTGGAACATGGGCATTGCCCAAAACATAAATTTATATTTCAAGGACTTATAAGGAAATAAGGATATTTTTTAAACCATAAATAAATGACTGCATTGTTGTTGTTGAAATGCTTGTTAAAACTTGCATGAGAAATGCTATGACGCTAATAAGAAACTAGTTTAGCCTATTCAGGAGTTTCTTGGGAAAACTGAGAATGAAGATTAAGAATGAAGGCAAGTTAACTGACAAAAAGATTCTTATCTGACCAGGACAGCAGTGGGTTGGTTATTGGGTGCTTGTCAGAGTGGGTGATTATTAGATGAAGGCCGTCCGGGTGAAGTACCCCAGTGACTCTGCCACATGCTATTGCTCTCATATTGATCACTCTCACCACATCACTCAGACTATTTTGCATATTCTGCAAATAAGGTTAAAATCTAAGTCTCACCTCATAATGAAAACACAGAGCTGTAAAATCTACACACCAAAACTATGTAACTCAATTTTTTTTTTTAATTCTGCTCTTATTTGCTCTGTAGCATTTTTTTTTTTTTACTATAGTGTATTATAGGGAGGTATTGAACTACAAACCAGTCTTGTTTCATCTCGTCTCGTCTTGTCATGTCTTAGGAATTGAGGAGGTTGGCCTATAAGGACCATTTGTAATTCTATTTTTTTCTATTCTGCTCTTATTTGCTCTGTAGCACAGTTTCACATAATATATGCTATATAAGGGGGAAAAAAGGCTTCAGAAAAATGCAAAATTGAAAATACACCACATTTGCATGATACTCTAATTTAAATTTATATTTTACATTTTCAGGTTCTGAGAAAAGCCTTCTGTCCATTATTAAGTAGGGCCACTGTTTTTGTTGCAACACTGCATTGTTGTTGTTGAAATGCTTGTTAAAACCTGCATGAGAAATGCTATGACGTTAATAAGAAATTAGTTTAGCCTATTCAAAAGTTTCTTGGGAAATGTGACAATGAAGATTAAGAATGAAGGCAAGTTAACTGATAAAAAAATACTGATTACCATCAACGGTCCCTTATTCTTACACCTGGGTCTGAGCTTGCACTAGTAGCAGTCCCATCTCTGTTTGTGTCTTACAATTTTTATAAATGATGTACATTGTAGAAGCATGTGTATTCACCAAAAACTGAACATCCATGCTTGCATTCCAGCAGTATAAAAAAAGCTAGTTATAATGATTCATACATGCAAGGATGTCTATTTAGAGCAATACTGTTTTTCATTGTCATTATAATGCATGCATTTTCAAATATTTCTTGCTTTCGGTACCAACAGAAGCAAATACAGCATTGCATCAAAATGTTCCTCACTTTCCAGGAGAGATTATTTTATGATGTTTTCGTCAACCTAATTTTCACTGTAGTGCTATTATTTACATTTACATTTCTGGCATTTGGCAGACGCTCTTATCCAGAACGACGTACAAAAGTGCTTTAGTTCTCAGACACTGAATACATTAACACTGGTTCAATAGGACACAAACTTGGGATACCATTAGCCTAAACACTGAGGTTTTTTTTAGTTTTTTTTTTAAATTTTGTAACATAATACATAAACAAAGAAAAATAAGAGCTAGTTTAAGTGTTTCAGGAAGAGGTGAGTCTTCAGTTGCCGTTTGAAGACGGTCAGAGACTCGGCCGTACGGATACCTAGGGGAAGTTTGTTCCACCACCTCGGTGCCAGAACTGAGTCTAGATGTATACCTATCTTTTTCCCTGAGAGATGGTGTGACCAGTCGAGCAGTGCTAGTGGATCTGAGTGAGCGAGGTGCAGTGCAAGGAGTGACGAGAGCTTTGAGGTAAGATGGCGCTGGTCCATTCTTGGCTTTGTAGGCAAGCATTAGTGTTTTGAATCTGATGCGTGCAGCTACCGGAAGCCAGTGGAGGGAACCCAGCAGTGGGGTGGTGTGGGAGAACTTGGGCAGGTTGAAAACAAGTCGTGCAGCTGCATTTTGGATTATTTGCAGTGGGCGAATTGCGTTTAGAGGTAGACCTGCCAGAAGAGAGTTTCAGTAGTCCAATCTCGAAATGACCAGAGATTGAACAAGCACCTGAGTAGCCTGTGTGGATAGAAATGGCCAAATCCTTCTGATGTTGTACAGAAGAAACCGACATGAGCGTGTCACATTAGTGACATGGGAGGAAAAGGATAGTTGATTGTCCATGGTTACCCCAAGGTTGCGAGCAGTGGCTAAAGGGGAAATCATGGAGTTGCATGAGATATCGCAAGGTCTTGGGCTGGGGATGGATCACCTGGGATGATCAGCAGCTCAGTTTTGCTGGGATTGAGTTTCAGCTGATGAGCAGTCATCCAAGTTGAAATGTCCGCCAGACACGCTGAGATCCGAGCAGAAGCTGTGGTATCTGAGGGAGGGAAGGAGAAGATAAGTTGGGTGTCATCGGCATAGCAGTGGTATGAAAATCCATGTGAGGATATAACTTTGCCAAGAGAGTGAGTATAGAGGGAGAAAAGGAGAGGACCAAGTACTGAGCCTTGTGGGACACCAGTAGAGAGTCTGCATGGAGCAGATGTCAATCCCTTCCATGTTACCTGATATGAGCAACCATCCAGGTAGGAAGCAAACCATTGCCATACTGTTCCACAAATTCCAAGACTCCTGAGGGTGGACAAGAGAGTCTTGTGGTTTACTGTGTCAAATGCTGCAGACAGGTCGAGGAGGATGAGGACAGATGACAGTTTGGCTGATTAAGCAGCATGTAGTTTCTCAGTGACTGCTAAAAGGGCAGTCTCTGTGGAATGTGCTACTTTGAAGCCAGACTGGTTGGAGTCATGGAGGTTATGCTGCATGAGATAGTCAGATAGCTGATTACAAACAACGCGTTCAAGAATTTTTGAAAGGAATGAGAGAAGTGATCCCGGTCTGTAGTTGCTGATGTCTGAGGGATCCAGAGCAGGTTTCTTCAGGATGGGGATGACCCTGGCTTTCTTAAAGACAGTTGGAACATGACCAGATGTTAAGGATCCATTGATGACTGTGGTGATGAAGGGTAGGAGGTCAGGTGAGATGGTCTGGAGCATAGCTGAAGGGATTGGATCCAGTGGGCAGGTGGTAGGATTGCAAGACCGAGTAATTTGCAAAACCTCTTCTGCTGCTACAGTTGAGAGCTGCGTCAGTGAAGGAGTAGCAGAGTGTTGACTGTGTGATTTAGTTGGGAGAGCTGTGAAGGTCTGGCAGATCCTCTCAATCTTCTCTGTGTAAAAAGTGGTGAAATCTTCGGCGGTCAGGGAGGATGGAGAAGGTGGAGCCGGAGGGTTGAGTAGTGACGAGAAGATGTTGTAGAGCTTTCAGGGGTCTTCTGCAGTAGTTTCAACCTTTTTCTTGTAGAAGCAGGTCTTAGCAGAAGTCACGTCCAAGGAGAATTTGGACAGGAGCGTACGATAAGAGATGAGGTCTGTGTCGACTTTAGATTTCTTCCACTTCCTTGCTGCTGATCATAGTTCTCTCCGATTGTTGCAAAGCACGTCTGACAGCCAAGGAGCAGTAGAAGAATTCTTCTTGCATATAGTGGACAAAGGGCAGAGAAGGTCCATGGTTGAGGAAAGGGAGGAGAGCAAAGTGTCAGTAGCTGAATCCAGGGGAAGGGAGGAAAAGGATTCATGGTCAGGAAGAGATGAAAGAGTGCAGGAAGCTACAGAGGAAGGAGAGATAGAGTGGAGGTTTCGGCAGGTGAGAGAGAGGTGCTGGGAGTTACGTTTAGGCAGGACAGGGAGAGTGATAGTGAAGGATACCAGGTAATGATCGGAGATATGAAGTGGGGTAACAGTCATGTCTGTAGCTGGAGAAGGATGAGTGAAGACTAGATCCAGGACATTTCCTTCCTTGTGTGTGGGAGGGCAGCTGTTGAAAGACAAGGAGAATGAATTCAGAAGAGCCAGAAGGCCAGAAGAGTGAAGCTTGTCAGATGGGAGGTTGAAATCTCCAAGAACTGTCAGAGAGGTGCTGTCAGAAGGGAAGACACTGAGGAGTGTGTCCATTTCATCCAAGAAGTTTCCTAGGGGACCAGGGGGGCGGTAGATGACAACGATGAAAAGGTTGATTGGAGAGGTAACTGAAACTGCATGGAATTCAAAAGAAGAGATGGTTAGATGAGACAAGGGGAGAGGTGAGGAACACCATCTCTGTGACAACAGCAGACCTGTACCACCACCTCTGCCTGATTCTCATGGTGAGTGAGAGAAAGTGTAGGCAGAGGATAGAGCAACTGGTGTAGCAGTGTTCTGTGGTGATATCCAGGTCTCAGTTAGTGCCAGAAAATCAAAGGAATAGTGGGAGGCTAAAGCTGAGATGAAGACAGCCTTCCTTACAGCAGATTGGCAGTTCCAGAGCCCACCTACCACCACTGTTTGAGACTGAGACAACAGGGGAGGGTAGATGAGGTTGCTGGAAACATGACCTCTGCTTTGTGGATGAGAATGCCTGCGTCTGTAAGAGGCAACAACAGAAATCGGTTTGAGGCACATGTCTGTGGTCTTGTCAAAGTATGAAAAGTGAGATTAAGGATGCAAGAGAACAAGAAAAGATGACAATATACTTACTATTTAAGTGAGTAACAGGTATTGACGAGGCAATCTGCAAAGAACCTTCAATATAAATTAGTTAGCCCTGCCCACAATTCACACCTTAAGGGAGACCGAAACTATTCTTGATTAATCACCTGAGACAACTAAGAAGCAAAGATCAACAAGTTATACAATAACAGTTCAAATAACAACTCTAGAACCAACCAAGTTAAACAAATAGTACACAAAAGTCAGAATCCTACTTTACCAGATGGGAACAGATTCAAATGAAAAGCACACTGTTATACTATTATAGCAGATACATGCATTTTCAAATATTTCTTGCTTTCGGTACCAACAGAAGCAAATACAGCATTGCATCAAAATTTTCCTAATTTTCCAGGAGAGATTATTTTATGATGTTTTCGTCAACCTAGTTTTTACTATAGTGCTATTATAGGGATGTAGTCAACTAAAATGAGTCTAAGTCACCACGAACTTCCACAGCATATCTCTCAACACGTCTTTTGTATGGAATCACCCGGCACTCATTGTGGCCAGTGGTGGAATTGAACACCATCTTTTCCCCTCGTCCCCTTCATGGACCCTCACCAAATCGTATGCACTGTGAAGATCAAGCTTGGTGAAGAAGCGGGCAGTGTGAATTGTTCCAGAGCAGTCGGGACAAATGGCAGGAGGCAGGGGTACTTCACTGTACACTCACTGAGGCCCCAATCATTGATGCAGGATCGTAAGCCACACCCTTTCTGGGCAACAAAGAAGAAACCAGCTGAAGCAGGTTATGTGGCTTGCCCAATGATGTCTTGGTGGAGTACCTCCTTGATATATTTCTCCATTACTCGTTGTTTCACCACAGAAATTAAACCGGGAAGGTGTGAACACATAAGGTATATGTGGAAAAAAAAACAGGTTTCAGAAAAATGCAAAACTGAAAATACAACCCTATTTGCATGATACTCTAACTTAAATTTGTTTTAAATTTTCAGGTTCTGAGAAAAGCCTTCTATCCGTTATTTTGTAGGGCCACATGAAATAATGCATGAAACATAATAAAGGTTTTGGGCCATATTTTTGGCCACAGCACATTTTTTGGAACATAGGCATTGCTCAAAACTCAAATTCATATTTCAAGGACTTATAAGGAAATAAGCATTTTTTTTGACCCTAAATAAATGACCGCATTGTTGAAATGCTTGTTAAAAATTGCATGGCAAATGCTATGAAGCTGAAAAGAGTCTGGCTAAACTAATCTAGCCTATTCAGGAGTTTCTTGGGAAAACTGAGAATGAAGATTAAGAATGAAGGCAAGTTAACTGACAAAAAGATTCTTTTTCTTTACCAGGACAGCAGTGAGGGTTTGGGTTTTTGGGTGCTTGTCAGAGTGGGTGATTATTAGCTGAATGCCCTCCGGGTGAAGTACCCCAGTGACTCTGCCACATGCTGTTGCTCTCATATTGATCACTCTCACCACATCACTCAGACTATTTTGCATATTCTGCAAATAAGGTTAAAATCTAAGTCTCACCTCATAATGAAAACACAGAGCTGTAAAATCTACACACCAAAACTATGTAACTCAATTTTTTTTTAAATTCTGCTTAAAATTTAAATTCTTATTTGCTCTGTAGCATTTTTTTTACTATAGTGTATTATAGGGAGGTATTGAACTATAAACCAGTCTTGTCTCATCTTGTCTTGTCTTGTCATGTCTTAGGAATTGAGGGGGTTGGCCTATAAGGACCGTTTCACTGAAAAGAGGCAATATAAATCTTCTGTCAGATACATTAAACTTGCAGCCATTTCAAAACTCTCTTAGGGAACACATTTCTTGCGACCTGCTTCTTGTAAGTGTATTTTTAAGTGAATTTAAGTTTTTGAATTATTATGTTTCCAATATTTATAACAGGAAAAGAAATTCTAGATATTATAGGCTTTAATGCTTTACATTATGCTTCCCTTGAACAACAATATTTATGACATTATATTTATATAACAATTATATATATACATTAATTATATTTATAACAATATTTATGACAGCTGTTTTGTTTGTTTGTTTTTTGTTATTGTTGTTGAGTTTTGGTGTTTTTTCTGTTTCTTTGTTTTATCTGGGGAGTGTTACGGGGGCAAGTGCCCCCGATGGACCACTAGGGGGCCTTCAGCAGGGGTTTTGTGTATTCAGTCATGTGTTCGTTTTAGCCACGCCTTTCCCTAATGTGTACCTGCCTGTGTTCACCTGTTCCTAATGTGTCTCTGATTATGTTCCTTATTTATAGTCTTAGTTAAGTTGCCAGTCCTCGTCTTTGTGAATCTGTGTCTCTTTTGTTTAATAAAACCCCTGTCCGCCGGCTATCTCCGCATTGGGTCTGATTTATCCACACCGGCACGACCAGCGTGCTCCGTCAGCTCAGCAATCTGTGACAGGGAGAGGGTTACATTTGAATTTTAATAAACTACACCTGCTTTGCTTTTACTTAAAACTTGTTCCTAATTTAGCACATGTCTAAGTTCTAAATACTGCATTTTGCTTCAGCCTCAGTTGTGAGTTTCGCCAGTTAACAACAACAGTTAATTATGGGCCACATTCTACTCACACACATTATAAACATTAGTCCATTAGTACAATTGTTAGATATTATGTTATATAAATAAATGTAATAGAACTTTGATATATTGAATAATATAAGCTAAAAGAACCTTAAGAACTTAATGTAAAATTTTACCCTATAAATATTAATAGATAGCTGACTGCAGTAATAGTGCAGGGCAATAGGAGCTCAAAATGTTTCAGATGAACAAAGCATTATTCTTGCCTGTTACTCAGAATAGTCAATTTCATTTTAACATATTAAACTTATGTGTTTGTCTTTTTAAGCTACATACTACATGCAAAATCATGTCTTGCTTGGCACCAGTCCATATAATTGGAGGGCAAGGAGGAAGTGCATTTGATTTTAATGGTATTGGAAATGGAGCCACACTGAAAAAGATCTGGGTTTGGGTCAGCGGCTGGCAGATAAAAGCCATCAAGGTTTGGCTAACTGATGGTCAATCCAAACAATTTGGTAACTCTGATGGGAGGTTTTCAGAATTTGAATTTCAAGATGGAGAGCATTTCACTTCCCTTTCACTTTGGGGAAATGGAGCTGGAACACGTCTGTGTGCCATCAAATTCAAGACAAATCGCTCCTGTGAGTTCTTTGCACACATGACAGACTGGGGTCTGAAAACAGAATATCCAGTTGATGTGGGATCTGGGATCTGCATGGGAATTGCAGGCCGTGCCGGTGCTGATATTGATTCCTTGAGCTTCAAATTCATCAACACTGTCAAGTCTACTTAAGCTAATAAAAGTTCAGTATCCAACACTTCATAGTGTGATCCCTAATGTGGCTGTTGAGGAAATCAAATCCATGACTTACCAAAACAAGTCTTCTCAGATTCAAGAATATAAATTAGAAACCTCCAAAACAATCACCAAAAAGTCCAGGATGACTTTTTGGTGATTGTTTTGGAGGTTTCTAATTCTAAGTCTGTTACCAACAAGCTGGAAGCCTCATTTAAAATGGAAGTGAAGGCAGGAGTTCCAGAGGTTGTGGAAGTAACAGCTGGATTCAGTCTCACATTTGGAACCGAGAGCTCATATGGTTTGGAGAACACTGAGGAGACAACTGAGCTGTTATCTTTTCCTGTCAAAGTCCCTCCAGGGAAAACCAATGATTTGTTAATTTACTATAGAGATGATTCTTCTGCTTCTTAGGGTGCTTTCACATCTCTAGTTCGGTTCATTTGGTCCGAACCAAGGGCAAACAATTATACATTGTAGCATTTTTCAGCTTTTTTGGTTCCTTTTCACACCACACCGATTGCTTTGGTCCGAACCAGTTGAAACGAACCAAAATGCAGTCACATGACAACATCCACATCACTCATTGGCCATGGCGTATTTCCTAAACTGCTTTTCGATTGGTCAGAATTTACGTGCGGGAAAATTTCAACATAAGAGGAAAAGCCAGCAAACAACACGGAGACAACACAACTATGGAGAGACGACTGCGCGGGCTGGTTTTGTCCCTGGCCATAATCTATTACATTGTTTGTATACACCACAATATGCAAACAATACATTTCTATAATAAAGCGCGGATGCGGCTTGAATCAGACCAAATTTCTATGAGGCTCCGCACCTCCTCACTACTCCAAGTTTGTCCGCGAGCTGCCATGCTAAAGTGCAAACTGTCAACAAACACTTCCTCATCCCATAATGCACAGCACAGCTGACTACGGCAGCTGGTTTAGTCCAAAAATGATCAGTACTTTTTGCAGTTGGGTCTGTTCGAGGTCGGATCACGTTCTCACTACAAACGAACCGCTCCAGAGTTCGTTTGAAAGCGTACCGAGACCACCTCTTCAAGCAGGTCTCGGTATGCTTGTTTGGTCCGCTTTTGGTGCGCACCCGAGTGCGATTGCTGCTTTCACACCTGACCAAACGAACCGCACCAAAAGGGGAAACGAACTCTGGTACGATTCAACCGAACTAAATGAGGCAGGTGTGAAAGCACCCTTATTAATCTGTAAAGATTTCAATGAATGAAATTGACCTCTGCTTCTGATTGTAAATAAATAAATTAAGTGCCAAATTGTGGTGTGTGTGTGTGTGTGTGTGGCCTTATTAGTTTTCATTACTAAATTCCAATCTTAGAACAAATTCTACAGCAGACACTCCCCACTCACATAAATTAATATATTTATCATGTTAATCTAGTGTTTTTGTAGTACACTGAGCTTTATGTGGAATGAAATGTTTCCTTCACTTATCAAGTAGATGGTACACTAGTGAACTGTATCTATATGTCTCCTAATTCCCTAACACACAGGTTTTATCCTAAAAACAACATTTTATAGAATATGGGGGAAAAATATTAACAAAAATAATTATTATTAACTTTAATTAAAGTTAATTATTAACAAAAACAAATAAATTAATAAAACTTATCATGTCTTGGACAGTAAATTTCATTCCACTGTGTAAATCTCTTAAATTTCAGAAGGGGGCTCTTAGCTTTATAGATCATTATCATAATTACATTTAACATCTGTACATTCTTTTTTTCTGAAAATTCCAAAGCCAGTTCATGAGGACCTTCCCACTGCATATACATAAAAATATATAAAATGGCTACATTTTTACATGATGTCCATGTGACAAAGAAAACATTCTCTTCTAGCATTAATATCTAATAACATTATTATTATTAAGACCCAAAATATCTAAATAGTAGTCTTCCCAGAACCTTCAAGCTACAAATACCAAACACAGCACAGGCATTTAGGCAGCTTTTGGGTCAGTGGTCTATCAAACCAATTAATTAAACAAATCACAGTGACCATTTTGAAGGCAACAACAATTAAGGTGTGAGAGAATCTAATTATGATAAAGCTAAATGTTCAAGAATAATGTTTACCCTTGGTTTACTGACATGCCAACTTTTCAAACTTTGAGTAATAGCCAAGCATAATGTCGATGTCAATAATTTTATGATTGGCATTTACATTTCAGGAATTTGGCAGATGCCCTTATCCAAAGCCACTTACAATTTATCCCACTTTCCTTTTAAGCAACTGATCATTGAGCCACTTTTGGGAGATCTCAAATGTGCAGGTTTTGCAAAGCAACCAAAAAATGTACAGGAACTGCAGGCATTTTGCCAAAAAGAATGGGCAGCTATACCACCTGAGAGAATTAAGGACCTCATGCACAATTATTACAAAAGACTGCATTCCATCATTGATGCTAAAGGGGTGTAGGAAATCATGTTTTGAGGTCACTCTAAAATCTATTGTAACATACATTGCTCTTTGATTAATTATTTACATATCCCAGATCTCACCACCAAATGGTGATCAAATCAGTGAACTAGCTGACAGTTGGGGGTTATTACACTATTCCCAGTCCCCTGGTCTGCTTCGGTAAATTCACAACAGGGGACAACACACAATATTAAGAACTAAAGGTATGCAAACTTTTGAACAGGATTATTTCCTCATTTTCTTGTTTTGTCATTTTTTGTTTGATGATTGTGCCAGTTTGTGATCTCTTACATGTGAACTTGAGTCCTCTAAGAAATAAAATTAATTTGTTTTGCATAAATACATTTGTTTTAATAAAAATTGTTTTAAATTAAATGATCAAACTATTTTATCCCTATTTATCCCTAATAAACAAGCAACGGTGTCAAAGAACAACTCCCTGTGATGATATGAGGAAGAAACCTTGTGTCAGTATTTTGGACTATGGTGCTAGGTTTTGACCTCTAGAGGTCCTCAGTGAGCACCTATAGTCAGTTTTCTCTCTTGTAATTGGCGTCATTGTGTTCACATGTGTCTCATTATGTTTAGTGTATTTAAGTGTCTTTGTTTCTCAGCCTGTTGCTTGGTGTTTAGTTGTTCTGAAGCCAGCCTTTTGAGTAAGTCTTTAGTGCGGTCACTGCTTTGAGCTCAAGCCTTTGGATTTTCCTTTTCCCTGTTTTCTTCTTCTTCTTCTTCTTCTTCTTCTTCTTCTTCTTCTTCAGCCATACTATGGACCCAGAGATGCCCAGTACCTGAGAGGTCTTAACTAATCTCGCTTGGCATGAGAATTAGCTTCAATGTTTAAGCATTCACAATTACTGTCTGAGGTCCTGACCTCTATCTGTCAGATCTTTGATCGGCTGCCTTCTACCCAAGCTGCTGCCTCTGCCGTTGTCCCTGAACCTCTTCCAAGTCCTCAAGTGCCAGCCCTGTGTTGAACCACACCTACCTCCACCACAATGCTTTTCAGGAGACCCCAGTGCTTGTCGTGCATTCCTCGCTCAGTGTTCCCTTACATTTGCACTACAGCCATCATCTTTCCCCTCAGGCCAAGATTGTGTCTGTTGTCATCGATCCTCTCGGGTAAAGCCCTCTCCTGCGAAACATCTGTATGACAAGCCCAGAGCCCATTTTGTTCAAGTTTTTCTGCATTTGAAAAAGAATTCAAGAGGGTCTTTGATCTCCCCACCATACTCACTTGGGGTATTCAAAAGCATGAGCTCAAGGCCTTGGTGGATTCAGGTGCAGCCGGGAACTTTATGGACCTTTCCCCTGTCCAGAGTGCCCCTGACACTATTCTTGAGTCTGTAGAATCCTTAGACCCAACCACCTGCTTGATCCTGAGTACCCCTGACCCTATTTTTGTGCCCACAGAGCCCCTAGACTTAACCCCTTGCTTGATTCAGAGTACACTGGACCTTATTCTCGAGTCCCCAGTCAGTATCATCATCTCAAGACGGTCATTGTGGACAGGTTTTTTGAGGCTGCAAGGGCCATTCCCTAGTCCAAGTTACCCACAGCTAGAGAGACTGCCTATTAATCATTGAACATATTTTTCAAATGTTTGGCATCTTTCAGGACGTTGTCTCCAACCGAGGCCCTCAGCTCTCCTCCTGGTTCTGGGGAGTATTCCGTCAGCTTTTAGGGGCAGTGGTGAGCCTATCCTCGGGATTCCGTCCTGAGTCTCATGGTCAAACAGAAAGGGTAAACCAGGATCTGGAAACCATCCTTAGGTTCATGGCAGCCAATAACCTGCTTTCCAGGTTGTCCTTCATTTTCTGGGCTGAGTATGCCCGCAATACCCTATGTTGCTCAGCCACAGGTATGTGTCACCAAAGATGGGCTAATCTAACATGCAGACCCGCTCAATCTCTGCAGCCTGGGCGAAGGACTTGGCTCTCCACCAAGAACCTTCCCTTACGGGTGGAGTCCCGCAAACTTTCTGTGCTGCATCTGACCTTTCAAAGTGGCAAGGAGAGTTAACCCAGTTACTTACTGTTTATATCTACCTAAATCATTAAATTAAACGTTTCATGTGTCCCTCCTAAAACCTGTTTTGTGTTCTCCTTTTACTCCAGCAGGTAGACCTCCCCCTCCTCCTCGCATTATTGGAGGCCAGCCTGGGTTCCCACCAGGGACATCTTGGACCCTAAACTAATTTGGGACTTCCATGCTCTTGAACCCAATCGTCCAGGGAGGAACGTCAGGAGCCATTCCTAGGGGGTGCTGTCCTGTCAGTATTTTGGACTATGGTGCTCAGTTTTGACCTCTAGAGGTCCTCAGTGAGCTCCTATAGTCAGTTTTTTCTCTCTTGTAATCAGCGTCATTGTGTTCACATGTCTTGTTATGGTCGGTGTATTTGATTCTCAGTCTGTTGCTTGGTGTTTAGTTCTAAAACCAGCCTTTCGAGTAAGTCTTTAGCTCTTTCACTGCTTTGAGCTCAAGCCTTTAGATTTTCCTTTTCCCTGGGTTTTTTTTTTGCATTTTTTTCCTATGGAGTTTATGCTTTATGTATTTTTGTTCTACTGGAGTTTTCTGAAGGCTACTTTTTTGGACTATTCTGTTTTTGGAGAGTTTCTAGGTTCTCTTGATTTTATGGATTTTTTTTTTTATTGTCTGAACTTAAAGTACACTGCATCTTAACTCTCAAGTGCGTCTCTCTATTGGGTTCACTATCCCCCTGTGGCTCAATCATTGAGAGTCAACCTCTCACAGCAGAGGCCTGGCTCTGACACCTTGAGAGGAACCAGGCTCAGAAGGGAACCCATCCTCATTTGGGTGACACTGGGCAGTAAATAATGTAGATTTAAATAATGTCCTATCTACAACAGCAACCAAGGGCCTATGAGGAACTATTGGGTCAATGGAGTTTGAGTTCATTATAGACACTTATTCCTTGCTGACAGATGTAATGGCAGATCCGTGACTGTATTATAGACCCCAAGTGGCTCTATCCATGGCTGTCTCCTGATCACAGGCTGCCCACACAGTTCCATCCACAATATCAGTGAGCACCATGAAGTGATTAAACTACAACCAGGGATAGAGCCAGTGGTCACACTAGAAACTCAGATCACTGGGAGCTGGGAGTGGGATGTATAGCTCAACAGAGAAAGCAGTATTTGACCCAGAGGGTTCCCAAGTGACTCCTTGGATCATTTGTTCCATCTTGAACAGCCAATGTCCAGGTTATGGTAACGTGAGATTCCAGGGGGTGCTTTGTCAAGAACTAGCTCAGTGTTACTCTAACTAAAAGTGAGCTCAAGTCAGATTTGCTTTCCAGGTTATGCATTCAACCACTTGAGTTCAGCATGTATCTGTTATGGTTTGGGTACTTTGACTAGTCTGTTTTGGTAAGTTTAGTCTCTTAAGATCTCTTCAGTAACTTACCAATACACTGCTTTAACTCAAGCCTCTTGATTTTCCTTCCCCCGGGTCTGCATCCTTTACCTATGAGAGTAAATTTCACATTGAAGGCTTAACTAAACAAATGTTTTAGCCTAGCACTTGAATTAGGACCTAGTGTCTGAATCCGAACCACTAATTGAAGGCCTCTATTTAGTGGCTCACTGAGAGTAAATAAGAGATTTAAATAAGTCAATGTGAACCACTCCTTCTGGTAACTGGAAGTTGTTATATCTTAGTTCTAATTAGGACTCTAGCTACCTTCTGTGCTAACTGGAGCTTGTTTATGCTCCTACTTTACCATCCAGACAGTAAGGCATTACAATAATCCAACCTAGAGGTAACAAAAGCATAACTAGTTTTCCTGCATCATGAAGTGACATCTTTCTTATCTTAGCAATATTTCTAAGATGAAAAAAGGCTACTATAGTGATGATATCTACGTGAGCTTTAAACAAAAGACCAGAGTCAATAATCAAGCCAAGATCTTTTACTGCTGGACAATATTAATTAGAAAGACCATCCACAGTTACTCTGTAATCTGAAGGCTTACTTATAGCTGCATGTGGTCCTAGTACAAGCACCTCTGTCTTGTCAGAGTTAAGCAGGAGGAAGTTAGTAAGAATCCACTGTCTAATGCTCTTTACACACTCTTCCATCTTAACAAGCTGGTGTGTCTCATCTGACTTAGCTGAAGCATATAGCTGTGTGTAATCAGCATAACAGTGGAAGCTAATACCATGTTCATTAATAATTGCACAAAGGGGCAGCAATTTTTAAGGAGAAAAGCAGTGGGCCTAAGACAGAACCTTGTGGAACACATTGCCCACAATGAGGAACATCGTGTCAGGACCACTTCCCACTTTTCCAGTGAGGAATCAAGAGGTTCAGTAGACTATTTGCTTTTAATGAATGGTTACAGTCATGGTGTCATGACCAGAAATTACCCTTTTTTTTGGAATAGTCTTCCTGACAGTGTTTGGGGCTCAGACACAGTCTCCCAGTTCAAACATAGTACCTGCTAATATTATGAACAGCAGTTCATAATCACACACAGTGATTAAAGCAGCTTAATAAAAAATTTTTTAATTGTTTCCTTGATATTGTATGTGTCAGGCTTTTGGTATCTAGTGCTCTTTTAGTGCTACTTATAGGGCTCCTCAGATCCAGATCATCATCGGAGGGATGAAAAGACAATGAAAAGGACAAAACATAAAGGGAAGCTCGAAAGGGAAACTCGGAACTCGGAACTCGAAAGGGAAACTCGGGAGGGAAACTTGGGACTCAAAACAAAAACAAAGAGAAGGAGAGACTCCCGAGGAGAAGAAAGCAGATCCCGAACCCCGAGCACAAAACAGAGACAGCACCAAAAGCCCACCCGAAAAGCCGGCCACATAACCTCTAACGCCGACTACAGACAATTAAAGCCCCCCAACCCCGAAACCGAGAAACAAAGAGACTTAAATACCCACACCCGAACGAGACACATGTGAAAGCAATACACTAATTGCACAGGCGCAGGAGCTTCACGAGGACCTCTAGCGTCCAAAAACAAAACAGCCCAGAACCTGACAGTATGGGGGGCACGGTGGTTTGCATGTTCTCCCCGTACCTCGGATGTTTCCTCCGGGTACTCCGGTTTTTCCCCTGGTCCAAAGGCATGCATTGTAGGTTGATTGGCATCTCTAAGTTGTCCGTAGCATGTGATTGCATGAGTGTGTGTGCCCTGCGATGGGTTGGCACTCCGCCCAGGGTGTATCCTGCCTTGATGCCCGATGATGTCTGAGATAGGCACAGGCTCGCTGTGACCCGAGAATAGATCGGATAACCGGTACAGACAAGGGAAAATGGAATGGAATATTGACACACTAGATGGAGCTATTAATAATTTATTGATATGCTGCATGAGTTTTTTTGAAAGACTACTAATGTTCTTTCAGGTTCTCCCTTTTTGGGGTCGCCACAGCAGAACATCTGGTTTGCCATATTTGATTTGGCACAGGTTTTATGCTGGATGCCCTTCCTCACACAATTGTCTCATTTATTTTTTAAGATTAATAGTAATGACTAATACTTGACTACAGTGGAGTGTATTAAGCCTTATGCAAATTGTGCAATTTTTCTGATTTTATTCTTTGCATTTTGACACAAGTTGAAATATTGTCATGCTGTTTTAAAATGCTGTGCTTTTAACTCATGTAACAGGTATTTTTGGGCAGGACAGTTGTGAAGTGTGTCAGGATCTGGTTACCCACAGAATCATTAGCATCTGACTGGACATACTGCTATTGTCCAGCACTTTATCTTAGTAGGAAAAATGGGGAAAGGCTCTGGAGAGCAAAATGATTAATGACATCAAAATGCTAAACCTCACTGGCCCTTAGTAATTCAATTTATGAAACAGAACACATTTTTGGTTGAAATTAGTTGGACCATGACAAATGCATGTGTTTTGTTTGGTCATTAATTATAATAAGGTATGCATGAATAATAAAGCAGGACTATGTAATAAATGTGCTTTATAATAAAAATAAATAGTTAAATTTTTTTTTTCATAAGAAAGATAACTCAGCATGTAGTATTATGAGTATGTGATTCTCACCTGTTAGTGATAGTATAATATACTATAATGACATGGTAATATAATGACATTTTATATATATATATATATATATATGACATACAGTGGTGTGAAAAAGTGTTGGCCCTCTTCCTGATTTCTTATTTTTTTGCATGTTTGTCACACTTTGTTTCAGATAATCAAACACATTTAAATATTACTCAAAGATAACACAAATGAACACATCATGCATTTTTTTAAATGAAGGTTTTTATTATTAAGGGAAAACAAAATCCAAAACTACATGGCCCTGTGTGAAAAAGTGTTTCCCCCCTAACCCCTAATAACTGGTTGGGCCACCCTTAGCAGCAACAACTGCAATCAAGCGTTTTCCATAACTTGCAATGTGTCTGTTACAGCGCGTTACAACACAGAAATTTGGCTCACTCATCTTTGCAGAATTGTTGTAATTCAGCCACATTGGAGGGTTTTCGAGCATAAAACCACCTTTTTAAGATCATGCCACAACACCTCAATCGGATTGAGGTCAGGACTTTGACTAGGCCACCCCAAAAAGGCTTCATTTTATTTTTCTTCAGCCATTCAGAGGTGGACTTGCTGGTGTTTTTTTGGATTTTTGTCCTGCTGCAGAACCCAAGCTCGCTTCAGCTTGAGGTCACAAACAGATGGCTGGACATTCTCCTTCAGGATTTTTTGGTAGACAGCAGAATTCATGGTTCCATTTATCACAGCAAGTCTTCCAGGTCCTGAAGCAGCAAAACAGCCCCAGACCATCACACTACCACCACCATATTTTACTGTTGGTATGATGTTCTTTTTCTGAAATGCGGTGTTACTTTTACGCCAAATGTAATGGGACACGGGACCTTCCAAAAAGTTAAATTTTTGTCTCGTCAGTCCACAGAGTATTTTCCCAAAAGTCTTGGGGATCATCAAGATGTTTTCTGGCAAAACTGAGACGAGCCTTTATGTTCTTTTTGCTCAGCAGCGGTTTTTGTCTTGGAACTCTGCCATGCAAACCATTTTTGCCCAGTCTCTTTCTTATGGTGAAGTCATGAACACTCACCTTAACTGAGGCAAGTGAGGCCTGCAGTTCTTTGGATGTTGTTGTGGGGTCTTTTGTGACCTCCTGGATGAGTTGTCACTGCGCTCAACTCATGGGGTAATTTTGGTCGGCCGGCCACTCCTGGGAAGGTTCTCCACTCTTCCATGTTTTATCCTTTTTGTAGTTAATGGCTCTCACTGTGGTTCGCGGCAGTCCCAAAGCTTTAGAAATGGCTTTATAACCTTTTCTAGACTGATAGATCTCAATTACTTTCTTTCTCATTTGTTTTTGAATTTCTTTGGATCTCGGCATGATGTCTAGTTTTTGAGGATCTTTTGGTCTACTTCACTTTGTCAGGCAGGTCCTATTTAAGTGAGTTCTTGATTGCGAACAGGTGTGGCGGGTAATCAGGCCTGGGTGTGGCTAGAGAAATTGAACTCAGGTGTGATAAATCACAGTTAAGTTATGTTTTAACAGGGGGGGCAAACAGTTTTTCACACAGGGCCAGATTTTGTTTTCCCTTAATAATAAAAACCTTCATTTAAAAACTGCTTTGATGTGTTTACTTGTGTTATCTTTAAGTAATATTTAAATGTGTTTGATTATCTGAAACATTAAAGTGTGACAAACATGAAAAAAAATAAGAAATCAGGACCAACAGTTTTTCACACAGATAGATAGATAGATAGATAGATAGATAGATAGATAGATAGATAGATAGATAGATAGATAGACAATTAATATACACATTCATTATCAAATTAAACCCCATATTTAAATATATTTTACCTTGAAATCAACGTGATTTAACAAACATATACCATATTGCATTTTGTTTCTGCAGAAATGAAATTTTTTGCTGAAAGGTGAAAGGTTTTATATCGTTAATTTATAAATACATATGTAATTCACATGTGTAATTTAGACAGATTAACATAATTGATTTTAGGGTTATTACTTGCTTATAAAGTTATGATATTTTACCATTAATTTTATTCAAATTTTCTATTTTCACAGTAACAATGTGTATTTTTTGATGAAAGTAACATACTGTTTTTATTTAGGGTAATTTAATGTGTGTAGTGTTTTATTGTTGCTATTTGACAGTTTTTTACTGTAATTTTCACAAACATTTTTTACAGTGTTGGGTCCCTCTCAACTGTATCTTGATGTTAATTCTCACTTATAATTCATGTAATGAATTAAATATACTTTTGAATGTGAAAATGGCAAGAAGGCTTGTTTACATTTGGATGCGCCTCCTGTCAGTTATTTTACAGGTCCTGGGGCTGGGGCTTCGTGAATATGGACGCCAAACCCACTTAAGATTTCGAGTGCTAATCATGACAAATAAATCTTACCTTCTGCAACATTAAATACATAAAAAATGCTGCTCAAGGTGGATCATTACTGTGTGCTGATGATTAAGGATTAAGGATGTTAAAGAACATGTTTGAAATATGAAAATGCAACAAAAAGGGGTTTTTATTTTTAAAAGGTGTGTTGACCTCAGGTTATTTTCAGGGGTCATTCCAAATCCCCCAATAGGTCAACAAAACCAGTTACTTGTGAAGCCAGTCACTTCCAGACTGACTGTAACCAATCAGCAAGGACCGACACTTTCTGTTTTGAGTTAACTTCGATGTGTTTCTGAGTTTGCAGACGAGTTTTGATGTTTGATCTTTCCCTGTGTGCAACAAAATCCTCAACAGCCAGTGGAGTTCAGGACATTAATGATCACAGAGTCTGATTCTTTTTCTCCCTGAGCTGTTTTGCACTCTGACCCTCAAAGACATCAAAACATTCAGTGTAATGTATTAGATATGACACGACAAAATTCATCACAGAGAAGAAAGTCATAATATATATATATATATATATATATATATATATATATATATATATATATATATATATATATATATATATATATATTTTGCACATGGTGCTCATAATAGAGCAGAATTTAAACGGTTTGTCTTTACAAAAGACACACAAAACATCTCCAACATCTAAAATCTGTTAAAATTAAACATATATGTCTAATCAGATACTGTCAAGGGCAAAATGTATGTTTCATAATAAACAGTTCCTCACAAAAGGTACCAAATAAACCTATTACAAAGGTACAAACGTAAAACTTCTCAAATGAAATGAGAAAAAGGGATGAATAATCAATATGAAGCATACTGATAAACTGACACTAAAATCTGATTTCAAATAAATGCACGTTTAATGCTTAATAATTCTGTATTAATCAGAATGTGATCACCTTCACAGGAGGCATTTGATGCTTATAGATTTTCTAGCCCATAAATCTAGTGTATTTCTCCAGAATGTACATAGTATGTGTATTTTACAGTATAACTGGCAACCAATTCTCAAAAACCCCCGTGATCAAACGTGATAAAATAAAATCAAAATATATGATCCAATATAATAAAAAAATTTTTAAAAAGATTAAAAAAAAAAATTATAGTTCTTATAAAAAACAATATACTCAGTTTTTTTTCCCCCCTAAAAACTGAAAACACTTTTCTATATTATTTATGTTAAACATAAACATGCATTGACAAGAATATAGATCTTGATGTTGCTCCTTACTGGATTCTACCAGCATCTTCATGGAGAATCTTTCTTGAAGTAGAAAGGTATCAGTCCATTGCCATAAGACAATAATAGGATGTTAAGTTTTAACAATATAATCCTGTTCACACAGAACTAAAAACACAGAAAAAGTCCACATAGACTTCTTCTCTTTACCATGGCCTCCAGAGGGAGCTCTTAGCTGAGCTCTTCTCTTTGCTGATGATCTGCTGCTCTGTAGAGCTCAGCTGAACCAGAACACTTTCCTTCCTGTTCTCGTCTGAAGATGGCTGCAGATTCTGGAAGTGGTTCAGCAGTTTTCTCTGGCTCTGTGTCTTCACCTCTTCTTTAGACAGGAATGGACAATGTCATGGACACATCTGGAGAATCCTTGATTGACAGCTGCTGCTGCTGCTGCTGTTGTCTCAGGAAGCTGACTGTCATCTCCAGGATATCTGCTTTCTCCAGTTTGGAGTCAGGCTGCTGGTTGAGGAACTCTGGAGCCAGGAGAGACTTCAGCTGCTCAATGCTGCTGTTGATACGATCTCTGTGCATCTTCTCCACCATCGGCTTCCTCAGCTGCAAATAAAAAAGGGAGAGAACATTTAGTCGTCTTGAACTATGAAGACTTATTGAGTAGAAAGCAGGTCATTATAAACATTGAAATGAAGCAGGTTCTTAATTTACCTTGTTGTTCAGAGGTGGGCCCGCTCGTTTGAGATGTTCAGTGCTGAAGTGATGGTTGGTGCCATGGCTGTGTCTCTGTGCTGTAGATCTCTCTGTGTAGAGTGAGTCTGATTTGTACTGGCTGCATCTCCTCTAGTTATACTCCCAAATCTCCATATGAATGTGTGGGTCTTGGGCTTGTTGGAGTTTCTCACAGTTTGGAGCCAATGGGAGAGCTTGGACACACAATGAGGAATGTAGGGCTGCCACATGCTCAGTGTTCTTCTAGCAGAAGATAATATCAATGTCTCAGGGGAGCAGGTGGGGGGGGTGTGGTGAAGGAGATGGACTCATAGAGAACACTGTGTGAATCTGGGAAAGTGGTGAACATGTAAAGAGAGCAGATCGGCTGCCTGATGTCGGGATCAATTTCACTGACAGAGCACACACTCCCAAAAAGGGAGCACCTGAAAGAACAACATATCAATAAATTATTAACAGCTCCATCTAGTGTGCCTACATCTACAAATAATTATTTATAAATTAAATTGAAGTTGATCATAAATGAATGTGCATTTCAACAATATGACTCAGTCAGTGGGAAAAGATTTCTTTTTTAGACACCTAAAAAGTACCTAGTACCTAATCTTTCAGATTTCACCAGCCCACTGACTGACCTCAATAAAAGGGGAGTGTGAGAAACGGTCCAGTGGATCAGACTGAAAGAGCTTTTTGGGGGAAAGACCACTGATCCATTCACTGATTCATTCAGCAGATTTACGCATCAGGTAGATGCCCCGTGGGCCATTTTATGGCAGGAAGTGGAGTGGGTAGACCATCCTGGGTTGTACATCATCCAGAAACTTGAACAAAAAAAGATTGCAGAACCCTGTATGTCCATGCATGCTTCAACAACCACTTTTTAGTGCTTTCTTAACAAGTGTGCATGTGTGTTTGTGTGTGTGTGTGTGTGTGTGTGTGTGTGTGTGTGTACATAGCTGTGAGCTTTGTTCCTCCCTGTCAGGTTTTTTTTTCCTCATATTTTTCTTACTCATAATATAGAATAAAGTCAACACTTCAGGGTTAAATCCATTGTCAAATAAAAGGAAGTCACGCATAACTGATCATGCATTTAATCAATGTGTGCATTGTGTATGCATCAAATTTAGACACCACACTGACCATACAAAAACTGGCCGACCCGTCTGCTTTGGGGATCAAGATGACGGGGCTGCTCCAATCACTTTGGGACTCCTTGTTTACCCACATGTTGAGCATAGCTTTGAGCTCATCCTAATTCATGTATTTAAGAGGCGACTTAAATAAGTTTTTAAAAACAAAGTGAGTTTAATTTTCA
Organism: Hemibagrus guttatus; assembly: GCA_033459395.1. NCBI lineage: Eukaryota > Metazoa > Chordata > Actinopteri > Siluriformes > Bagridae > Hemibagrus > Hemibagrus guttatus. The sequence goes on from JAUCMX010000023.1 coordinate 4,938,822, forward strand.
GACTCGCCTCATAAGTCTAAGCATGTTCAATTTTCAATTCAATTCAATTTCTTTGTATAGCGCCCCCTTACAATGGACATTGTCTCAAAGAAGCTTTACAAAAGTAGAGAAACAGAAAGGAAAAAAATATTTTTTAAATGAAATTATTAAACTATTTTATCCCTATTTATCCATAATGAGTAAGCCTGCAGCAACGGTGTCAAGGAAAAACTCCCTGTGATGATATGAGGAAGAAAAACCCTTTAGAGGAACTAGACTCAGAAGGGAACCCATCCTCATTTGGGTGACACTGGACAGTAAATAATGTAAATGTAAATAATGTCCTATCTACAACAGCAACCAAGGCCCCCCTGAGGAACTATTAGGTCAATGTAGTTTCTGAGTTCATTATAGACACTAATTCCTTGCTGTCAGAAGCTGACAGATGTAATGGCAGATCCGTGACGGTGTTATAGACCCCAAGTGGGGTCTGTCCACAGCTGTCCCCTGGTCACAGGCTATCCACACAGATCCATCCACAACATCAGTGAGCACCACCAAGCGACGAGACTCCGACCAGGGTTAGAGCCACTGGGGCACACAAGAAACTCAGATCACTGGGAGCTGGGAGTGGGATGTATAGCTCAGGAGGGGAAAGACAGAAAGAGAGAGAGAGAGAAAAATATTAAGTATGCTTGTGATCATGTGATGTTTAAAGACAATGTAGGTTATGTGTAAAGTGCAGACAGGGACTCCGGGAAGACTAACTATGACAGCATAACTAAAAGGGAAAGCCACTAGGTGACAAACATGAAGGTTTCCAGGGGCATTAAGCGTCCAACGAAAACAGTCTATGCCCATGAACCTTCCAGATCTGCTCCTTTACCTAAGAAAAATTATACATTGAAAGCTTGACTAAACAAATGTTTCTTCAGCCTAGACATAAACATTAAGACTGTCTGAATCCCAAACACTGATTGGAAGGCTGTTCCACAACTGTGGGGCTTTGTAAAAAAAAGCTCTGCCCCCTGCTGTAGACTTTGCTACTTCAGGTACTACAAAATTACCTGCACCCTTTGATCAGAGTAGGCGTGGTAGACCATAAATAACCAAAAGATCACTCAGAGACCATTTAGTGCTTTATAGGTTAGTAACAGTACTTTATAATCAATTCGAAATTTGACTGGAAGCCAATGTAGTGTGGCTAAGATAGGAGTGATGTATTCATATGTTCTGGTTCTAGTTAGGACTCTACTTAAGGAAAACTGGGTTTTTCCTTGCGACTGTCGCCACAGGCTTGATCAATAGGGATAAATAGACATAAAATAGTTTAATAATTTCATTAAAAAATTATTTTTTTCCTTTCTGTTTCTCTACTTTTGTAAAGATGTGCGAAAATTGAACATGCTTACACAATAAAGACTTTTTTCTCAATGTTCATTTTCACAATTCCTAAGAAACTCCTGAACATGCTAGTTTAGCCAGACTCTCTTTGGATACCATTTAAATGCAAGTTTAAACAGAATTTCAACAACAGCAAAGCAGAAATATCCTTATTTCCTTAAGTCCTTGAAATATAAGTTTGAGTTTTGGTCATTGCCCATGTTCCAAAAGAAGTGGCCAAAAATATGGCCCAAAACCTTTATTGTGTTTCATGCATGTGGCCCTACCTAATAACCAGTGTTGGGCAAGTTACTGAAAAATAGTAACTAGTTAATTCTTTTAAAAGTAATTGAATTATTTTACCAGTTACTGTGTATAAAAGTAATTAGTTACTTAGAAAAGTAACTTTTTAGTTACTTATGTCTGCTCTTGTAACTGTTGGTAGGAAAAGCAATTAATAATAAAACACAATATTTTATACAAGTTTTATAGAGCTATTTATTATAGCCTCAAAGGGCTTCAAATTGAACAATAATACACAGGCCTATGCATCTGACATATTAAACAGTTTGAGGGGTAATGGTAAACCTGAATAACAAAATCATAAATCTATGGGCCTTGTTTAGTCCTGCCTGGCTAATCGACTGTACAGAAGTCCTAAGTTTAAAATCTAGCCTTGGTTGTTTGCTTGGAGTGGCTCCCTCTTCACAATCGTTATGATCAGGGGCTTTTGCAATGAGCTTTGTCGAAGCATGTTGCTTTAACAAGTGCTTCTGAAGATTCGATTTGCTAGTCTTTGATGTAGATAGCGTTTTTACACCAACACACAGTCGACAACTCACCACAATATTTGTTTCTTTACTCTCAACCAGAGTAAAATAATGTCCATATTTCCAGGACAGCAAGCTTGCACTTCCCGAACTCTCTGCCATTGTGTGAGTGTCTGAAAGTTACTGCTGATTGAGAGATTCACTGCTGAGTGCACCACCTTAAAATCGGCCGACAGTAGATCGCAAATTAGACAACAAGCTGTATTTTTCTGCTTGTCTGTAGTTGTCCATTTCACACAAGATAAAGTAACGAGTAACGAACACATTTAAATTTCAGTAACTATAATTACGTTACTTAATTAAAAAAAAAAAAACTCGTTACATGTTCGTTACTGACTAAAGTATTGACGTTACAGCAACGCGCTACTTTTGTAATGCGTTACTCCAAACACTGCTAATAACAGACACAAGGCTTTTCTCAGAACCTGAAAATGTAAAACATACATTAAAATAAGAGGATCATGCAAATATGGTGTAATTTTTTTTTTTATATTTTTTTGAAGCCTGTTTTTTTCACATGTAGCATATATTATGTGAAAACATGCTACAGAACAAATAAGAGCAGAAATAATAAAATAAATCAATTATATAGTTTTGTGGTGTGGTTTTCACGGGTCTCGGGTTTTTATTTTAGAAAAGTGTTCTGAAGCTTAGACTTATGAGGCGAGACTGAAAACTAAACTCACTTTGATTTTAAAAATTATTTAAGTTGCCTCTTAAATACATGAATTAGGATGAGCTCAAAGCTATGCTCAACATGTGGGTAAACAAGGAGTCCCAAAGTGATTGGAGCAGCCCCGTCATCTTGACACCCAAAGCAGACGGGTCGGCCAGTTTTTGTATGGTCAGTGTGGTGTCTAAATTTGATGCATACACAATGCGTGACTTCCTTTTATTTGACACTGGATTTAACCCTGAAGTGTTGACTTTATTCTATAATATTCTAAGAAAAATATGAGGAAAGAAAACCTGAGAGGGAGGAACAAAGCTCACAGCTCAGAGTGCTGACACACACACCCGCACACAAACACGCACATATATACACACACACACACTTGTTAAGAAAGCACTAAAAAGCGGTTGTTGAAGCATGCATGGACATACAGGGTTCTGCAATCTGTTATGCTCAAGTTTCTGGATGATGTACAACCCAGGATGGTCTACCCACTCCACTTCCTGCCATAAAATGGCCCACAGGCATCTACCTGATGCATAAATCCGCTGAATGGATCAGTGAATGGATCAGTGGTCTTTACCCAAAAAGCCCGCTGTTACAGTCTCATCCACCGGGCCATTTTTCACACTCCCCTTTTAGTGAGGTCAGTCAGTGGGCTGGTGAAATCTGAAAGATTAGGTACTAGGTACTTTTTAGGTGTCTAATAAAGACATCTTTTCCCACTGACTGAGTCATATTGTTGAAATTCACATTCATTTATGATCAACTTCAATTTAATTTCTAAATAATTATTTGTAGATTTTTCCCAACCCCTTTCAATCATTCTTTTCTTCACATAATATTTGAAGCAGCTTAATAAGGATTTTAATTGTTTACTTGATATTGTATGGGGGGACACTGTGGCTTGGTGATTGCATGTTCTTCCCGGGCCTCGGGGGTTTCCTCCGGGTGCTCCGGTTTCTTCCCCTGGTCCAAAGGCATGCATTTTAGGTTGATTGGCATCTCTAAGTTGTCCGTAGCGTGTGATTGCATGAGTGAATGAGAGTGTGTGTGTGCCCTGCGATGGGTTGGCACTCCGTCCAGAGTGCATCCTGCCCCTTTATGCCCGATGACGCCTCAGATAGGCACAGGCTCCCTGTGACCCGAGAATAGATCGCATAACCGGTACAGACAATGGAATGGAAAGGAATGGAATATTGATGAAGTATTTGATGGAATATTGACACACTAGATGGAGCCCATTAATAATTTATTGATATGCTGCATGATTTTTTTTAAAAAAATACTAATGTTGTTCTTTCCAGTGCTCCCTTATTGGGGTCGCCACAGCAGAACATCTGGTTTGCATATTTGATTTGGCACAGGTTTTATGCCGGATGCACTTCCTCACACAATCGTCTCATTTATTTTTTAAGATTAATAGTAATCACTAATACTTGACTACAGTGGAGTGTATTAAGCCTTATGCAAATTGTGCAATTTTTCTGATTTTATTCTTTCCATTTTTTACACAAGTTGAAATATTTGTCATGCTGTTTTAAAATGCTGTGCTTTTAACTCATGTAACAGTGATGTTGCAGGACAAGTTGTGAAGTGTGTCAGTATCTGGTTACCCACAGAATCATTAGCATCTAACTGGACATACTGCTATTGTCCAGCACTTTATCTCAGTAGGAAAAATGTGGAAAGGCTCTGGAGAGCAAAAAGATTAATGACATCAAAATGTTAAACCTCACTGGCCCTTAATAATTCAATTTATGAAACAGAACACATTTTTGGTTGAAATTAGCTGGAACATGACACATACATGTGTTTTGTTTGGTTATTAATTATACTAAGGTATGCATGAATAATAAAGCAGGACTATGTAATAAATGTGCTTTATAATAAAAATAAATAAATAATTTAATTCCTTTTTTCATAAGAAAGATAACTCTGCATGTATTGTGAGTATGTGATTCTCACCCGTTAGAGATAGTATAATATACTATAATGACATGGTAATATAATGACATAGAAATAGTATATATATATATATATATATATATATATATATATATATATATATATATATATATATATATATATATATATGATAGATGGGTGGATGTGCTCAAAAATTTGTATACCTTGGGAGAAATTGCAAGACGTGCACCATTTCTTACAGATAACATGAGTGAGAAGGCAAAACATATGTATTTTATTTCTCATAGGACACAAGTTCACATGTAAGGTATAACAGACTGATGATTGTGCCAAACAAAACATGACAAACAAAATAAGGAAATAATCCATGTTCAAATGTTTGCATACCTTTAGTTCTTAATATTGTGTGTTGCCCCCTGTTGTGAATTCACCGAAGCAGACCAGGGGACTCAGAAGTAGTGTTCAGCAGGAATCTTTTATTGGAGGTCAGAACACACTGCAGTGGTACTGCAGTCATCGAGTCCAGTGATAAGAAACATACGTTGCAGTTTTTTTAAAGGGATTGAGTAAGCAGGCCTTGAAGTTGTGACAATACAAAAGCCCCAGAGGTGATACTCTTAAACAAAGCATTGAATGGGAGATAGATCCCTGAGGTCGACCCCCAACTGTCAGCTAGTTCACAGTTCCTGATCACTGTCTGATCACCATTTGGGGGTGAAATCTGGGATATGTAAATAATTAATCAAAGAGCAATGTATGTTACAATAGATTTTAGAGTGACCTCAAAACATGTTTTCCTACACCCCTTTAGCATCAATGATGGAATGTAGTGTTTTGTAATAATTGTGCATGAGATGCTCTCAGGTGGTATAGCTGCCCGTTCTTCTTGGCAAAATGCCTGCTTCTTCTTCTTCTTCTTCTTTCGGCTTCTCCCTTCAGGGGGCGCCACAGCGAATCATCTCTCTCCACCTATCCCTATCTTCTGCGTCCTCAACCCTTGCACCCACTAGCTTCATATCCTCATTAATTACATCCATATACCTCCTCTTTGGTCTTCCTCTTTGCCTCCTGCCTGGCAGCTTCATGTCCAACATTCTCCTACCAATATACTCACTCTCCCTCCTCTGAACATGTCCAAACCATCTTAATCTGGCCTCCCTAACTTTGTCCCCCAAACGTCCAACATGAGCTGTCCCTCTGATGTACTCGTTCCTAATCCTGTCCAATCTTGTCACTCCCAAAGAGAACCTCAACATCTTCAGCTCTGCTACCTCTAGCTCTGACTCCTGTCTCTTCCTCAGTGACACTGTCTCTAAACCATACAGCATGGCCGGTCTCACCACTGTCCTGTACACCTTCCCCTTGATTCTCGCTGATATTTTCTGATCACACAGAACTCCCGACACCTTTCTCCACCCATTCCAACCTGCCTGCACCCGCTTCTTTACCTCTTTCCCACACTCTCCATTACTCTGGACTGTTGACCCCAAATACTTAAACTCCTGTACCTTCTTCACCTCTGCACCGTGTAACCTTACTGTTCCACTTCCCTCCCTTTCATTCACACACATGTACTCAGTCTTACTACGACTGACTTTCATTCCTCTTCTCTCCAGCGCAAACCTCCACCTCTCCAGGTTTTCCTCCACCTGCTCCCTGCTCTCACTACAGATCACAATGTCATCTGCAAACATCATTGTCCAAGGAGACTCCTGTCTGACCTCCTCTGACAACTGGTCCATCACTATAGCAAACAGGAAGGGGCTCAGAGCTGATCCCTGATGCAGTCCCACCTCCACTTTGAACTCCTCTGTCTGACCTACAGCACACCTCACCACTGTCCTGCTCCTCTCATACATGTCCTGCACCACTCTGACATACTTCTCTGCTACTCCTGACTTCCTCATACAGTACCACAGCTCTTCTCTTGGCACCCTGTCATACGCTTTCTCCAAGTCTACAAACACACAGTGCAACTCCCTCTGACCATCCCTATACTTCTCCATCAAAATTCTCAGAGCAAAAATTGCATCTGTTGTGCTCTTTCTGGGCATGAAGCCATACTGCTGCTCACAAATTTCCACTACCTTCCTTAACCTAGCTTCCACTACTCTTTCCCATAGCTTCATTGTATGGCTCATCAACTTTATCCCCCTATAGTTACTGCAACTCTGCACGTCACCCTTATTCTTAAAGATCGGCACTAACACACTTCTTCTCCATTCCTCAGGCATCCTCTCACTCTCTAAAACCCTGTTGAACAAACTAGCTAAAAATTCCACTGCTGCCTCTCCTAGACACTTCCAGACCTCCACCGGGATGTCGTCAGGACCAACTGCCTTCCCACTTTTCATCCTCTTCAAAGCCTTCCTGACTTCATCCTTTCTAATCTTATCTACTTTCTGTTCCACAGAGTTCACCCCTTCTACTCTTTTTTCCCTCTCATTTTCCTCATTCATCAGCTCCTCAAAGTACTCCTTCCATCTCCTCTGTACACTCTCCTCACTTGTGAGCACCCTTCCATCTCTATCCTTAATAACTCTAACTTGCTGCACATCCTTCCCATCTCGATCCCTCTGCCTAGCTAACCTGTACAAGTCCTTCTCTCCTTCTCTAGTGTCTAACCTAGTGTACAACTCGTCATATGCCTTCTGCTTGGCCTTAGACACCTCCCTCTTCACTCTGCGCTGTAACTCCTTGTATTCCTGTCTATTCTCTTCAGTCCTGTCCATGTCCCACTTCTTCTTGGCTAACCTCTTCCTCTGGATACTATCCAGAACTTCCTCATTCCACCACCAAGTCTCCTTATCTTCTTTCCTCCTTCCAGATGACACACCCAGCACCTTTCTCCCTGTCTCCCTGATCACTTCTGCTGTAGTTTCCCAGTCATCTGGCAGCACTACCTGACCACCCAGAGCCTGCCTCAACTTCTGTCTAAATTCCTCACAACATTCCTCCTTTTTCAGCTTCCACCACTTGGTTTTCTTCTCTATCTTTGACCTCTTCTTCTTACAGACCATCAGAGTCATCCTACACAACACCATCCTATGCTGTCTGGCTACACTCTCTCCCACTACCACTTTACAGTCACTAATCTCTTTCAGATTGCCTCTTCTACATAGGATGTAGTCTACCTGTGTGCTCCTACCTCCACTCTTGTAAGTCACTCTATGCTCCTCCCTCTTCTGAAAATAAGTGTTAACCACACCCATGTCCATCCTCTTAGCAAAGTCCACTACCATCTGTCCTTCAAAGTTCCTTTCCTTAACTCCAAACTTGCCCATCACCTCCTCATCACCTGTGTTCCCCTCACCAACATGTCCATTAAAATCCGCTCCTATCACCACTCTCTCACCCGTGGGAATACTCTCCATCACCTCATCTAATTCACTCCAGAATCTCTCTTTCTCCTCCAACTCGCAACCTACCTGTGGGGCATAACCACTAACAACATTCAACATCACCCCTTCAATCTCTAACTTCAGACTCATCACCCTGTCTGACACTCTCTTCACCTCCAGGACATTCCTCACAAACTCCTCCTTCAGGACCACACCTACCCCATTTCTCTTACTATCCACACCATAATAAAACAGCTTGAATCCTGCTCCTATACTACGAGCCTTGCTACCCTTCCACCTGGTCTCCTGTACACACAGTATATCCACCTTCCTTCTCTCCATCACATCAGCCAGCTCTCTACCTTTCCCTGTCATAGTACCAACATTCAGAGTTCCTATTCTCAGTCCTACACTCTTACCTTTCCTCTTCTCTCTCTGTCTGCGCACTCTCCTCCCTCCTCTACTTCTTCGACCAACAGTAGCCCAATTTCCACCGGCGCCCTGTAGGTCAACGGTGCCGATGGCGGTCGTTGTTAACCCGGGCCTCGACCGATCCGGTATGAAATTCGTACTGACGATTCGCATGGTTAAATTTGGCAATGTTTTACGCCGGATGCCCTTCCTGACGCAACCCTCTCTATTTTTCCGGGCTTGGGACCGGCACAGAAGTCACTGGACTGTGACCCCCATGGCTAGATTCTTGGCAAAATGCCTGCAGTTCCTGTAAATTTTTTGGTCGTCTTGCACAAACTACACGTTTGAGATCTCGCCAATGTGGCTTAATGATCAGTTGTTTAAAAGGAAAGTGGGATAAAATGTAAGTGGCTTTGGATAAGGGCATCTGCCAAATTCCTGAAATGTAAATGTCAATCATAAAAACACTGACAGTGCTTTAATGGATAATGAGGCAATTTTTTATGCAATGCTGTATTTGCTTGAAAAATTAAAATTTTTGCTTAGACAATAATGACTTGCTTACACAATATGTCACAAATCGCTGAGCTTTACGGAGCACGCTGGTTGTGCTGGTGTAGATGAATCAGACCCAATGCGGCGATAGACGGCGGACAGGGGTTTTATTAAACAAAAGAAACAGAGAGTCACACAGACGTTACATAAAGATGAGGACTAACAACTTAACTAAGACAGACGGCCACTATAAATAAGGAACATAATCAGAGCCACATTGGGAACAGGTGAACAAAGGCGGAAACACATTAGGAAAAGGCGTGGCTAAAACGAACACATGACTGAATAAACAAAACCCCTGCTGAAGGCCCCCTAGTGGTCCATCGGGGTAACTTGCCCCTGTAACACAATAATGGGAGAATGTGATATTCCAAGCCCGGCTCTGAACATGTAAGTCTGTGGATGTTTTGAGGATATTTCTTCATCCACTACAGGAAAACAATTTCATCCACTCTCTTCGCCATGTGGCACTGTGAAGATCAAGCTTGGTGAAGAAGCGGGCAGTGCGCAGTTTTTTCAGAGCAGTCGGGACAAATGGCAGGAGGCAGGGGTACTTCACTGTACACTCACTGAGGCCCCAATCATTGATGCAAAATCGTAAGCGACCCCCTTTCTGGGCAACAAAGAAGAAACCAGCTGAAGCAGGTTATGTGGCTTGCCCAATGATGTCTTGGTGGAGTACCTCCTTGATATATTTCTCCATTACTTGTTGTTTCACCACAGATAACGGGTACATGCACCCATGGGAAGGTGTGAACACATAAGGTATATGTGGGGAAAAAACAGGTTTCAGAAAAATGCAAAACTGAAAATACACCATATTTGCTTGATACTCTAACTTAAATTTGTTTTAAATTTTCAGGTTCTGAGAAAAGCCTTCTGTCCGTTATTTTGTAGGGCCACATGAAATGATGCATGAAACATAAAGGTTTTGGGCCATATTTTTGGAAAACTGAGAATGAAGATTAAGAATGAAGGCAAGTTAACTGACAAAAAGATTCTTATTTGACCAGGACAGCAGTGGGTTGATTATTGGGTGCTTGTCAGAGTGGGTGACTATGAGCTGAATGCGCTCCGGGTGAAGTACCCCAGTGACTCTGCCACATGCTATTGCTCTCATATTGATCACTCTCACCACATCACTCAGACTATTTTGCATATTCTGAAAATAAGGTTAAAATCTAAGTCTCACCTCATAATGAAAACACAGAGCTGTAAAATCTACACACCAAAACTGTGTAACTTGATTTTTTTTTTTTTAATTCTGCTCTTATTTGCTCTGTAGCATTTTTTTTTTTTTACTATAGTGTATTATAGGGAGGTATTGAACTACAAACCAGTCTTGTTTCATCTCATCTCGTCTTGTCATGTCTTAGGAATTGAAGGGGTTGGCCTATAAGGACCATTTGTAACTATTTTCTTTATTCTGCTCTTATTTGCTCTGTAGCACAGTTTCATATAATATATGCTATATAAGGGGGAAAAAAGGCGTCAGAAAAATGTAAAATTGAAAATATACCACATTTGCATGACACTCTAATTTAAATTTATATTTTACATTTTCAGGTTCTGAGAAAAGCCTTCTGTCCGTTATTAGGTAGGGCCACTGTTTTTGTTGCAACACTGCATTGTTGTTGTTGAAATGCTTGTTAAAACCTGCATGAGAAATGCTATGATGCTAATAAGAAACTAGATTAGCCTATTCAGGAGTTTCTTGGGAAATCTGACAATGAAGATTAAGAATGAAGGCAAGTTAACTGACAAAAAAATACTGATTGACATCAATGGTCCCTTGTTCTTACACCTGGGTCTGAGCTTGCACTAGTAGCAGTCTCATCTCTAATTGTGTCTTACAATTTTTATAGATGACGTACAAACCCGATTCCAAAAAAGTTGGGACACTGTACAAATTGTGAATAAAAACAGAATGGAATGATGTGGAAGTTTCAAATTTCAATATTTTATTCAGAATACAACATAGATGACATATCAAATGTTTAAACTGAAAAAATGTATCATTTTAAGGGAAAAATAAGTTGATTTTAAATTTCATGGCATCAACACATCTCAAAAAAGTTGGGACAAGGCCATGTTTACCACTGTGTGACATCCCCTCTTCTTTTTATAACAGTCTGAAAACGTCTGGGGACTGAGGAGACAAGTTGCTCAAGTTTAGGAATAGGAATGTTGTCCCATTCTTGTCTAATACAGGCTTCTAGTTGCTCAACTGTCTTAGGTCTTATTTGTCGCATCTTCCTCTTTATGATGCACCAAATGTTTTCTATGGGTGAAAGATCTGGACTGCAGGCTGGCCATTTCAGTACCCGGATCCTTCTTCTACGCAGCCATGATGTTGTAATTGATGAAGTATGTGGTCTGGCATTGTAATGTTGGAAAATGCAAGGTCTTCCCTGAAAGAGATGACGTCTGGATGGGAGCATATGTTGTTCTAGAACTTGGATATACCTTTCAGCATTAATGGTGCCTTTCCAGATGTGTAAGCTGCCCATGCCACACGCACTCATGCAACCCCATACCATCAGAGATGCAGGCTTCTGAACTGAGCGCCGATAACAACTTGGGTTGTCCTTGTCCTCTTTAGTCCGGATGACATGATGTCCCAGTTTTCCAAAAAGAACTTCAAATTTTGATTCGTCTGACCACAGAACAGGTTTCCATTTTGCCATAGTGCATTTTAAATGAGCCTCGGCCCAGAGAAAACACCTGCATTTCTGGATCATGTTTAGATATGGCTTCTTTTTTGACCTACAGAGTTTTAGCCGGCAACGGCGAATGGCACAGTGGATTGTGTTCACCGACAATGTTTTCTGGAAGTATTCCTGAGCCCATGTTGTGATTTCCATTACAGTAGCATTCCTGTATGTGATGCAGTGCCGTCTAAGGGCCCGAAGATCACAGACATCCAGTATGGTTTTCCGGCCTTGACCCTTACGCACAGAGATTGTTCCAGATTCTCTGAATCTTTGGATGATATTATGCACTGTAGATGATGATAACTTCAAACTCTTTGCAATTTTTCTCTGAGAAACTCCTTTCTGATATTGCTCCACTATTTTTCGCCGCAGCATTGGGGGAATTGGTGATCCTCTGCCCATCTTGACTTCTGAGAGACACTGCCACTCTGAGAGGCTCTTTTTATACCCAATCATGTTGCCAATTGACCTAATAAGTTGCAAATTGGTCCTCCAGCTGTTCCTTATGTGTACATTTAACTTTTCTGACCTCTTATTGCTACCTGTCCCAACTTTTTTGGAATGTGTAGCTCTCATGAAATCCAAAATGAGCCAATATTTGGAATGACATTTCAAAATGTCTCACTTTCAACATTTGATATGTTATCTATATTTTATTGTGAATAAAATATAAGTTTATGAGATTTGTAAATTATTGCATTCCTTTTTTATTCACAATTTGTTCAGTGTCCCAACTTTTTTGGAATCGGGTTTGTACATTGTAGAAGCATGTGCATTCACCAAAAACTGAACATCCATGCCTGCATTCCAGCAGTATAAAAAAAGCTAGTTATAATGATTCATACATGCAAGGATGTCTATTTAGAGCAATACTGTTTTTCATTGTCATTATAATGCATGCATTTTCAAATATTCCTTGCTTTCGGTACCAACAGAAGCAAATACAGCATTGCATCAAAATTTTCCTCATTTTACAGGAGAGATTATTTTATGATGTTTTCGTCAAACTAGTTTTTACTGTAGTGCTATTATAGGGATGTAGTCAACTAAAATGAGTCTGAGTCACCACAAACCTCCGCAGCATATCTCTCAACACATCTTTCACCAGCTATTGGAATACTGAGGGGGTTCTAGAGAGACTGTATGGAATCACCCGGCACTCATTGTGGCCAGAGGTGGAATTGAACACCATCTTCCACTCGTCCCCTTCATGGACCCTCACCAAATCGTATACAATGTGAAGATCAAGCTTGGTGATCTTCACAGCATGAAACATAAATGTTTTGGGCCATATTTTTGGCCACAGCACTTCTTTTGGAACATGGGTATTGCCCAAAACCTAAATTTATATTTCAAGGACTTATAAGGAAATAAGGATATTTTTTAAACCATAAATAAATGACTGCATTGCTGTTGTTGAAATGCTTGTTAAAACTTGCATGAGAAATGCTATGACGCTAATAAGAAACTAGTTTAGCCTATTCAGGAGTTTCTTGGGAAATCTGACAATGAAGATTAAGAATGAAGGCAAGTTAACTGACAAAAAAATACTGATTACCATCAACGGTCCCTTGTTCTTACACCTGAGTCTGAGTTTGCACTAGTAGCAGTCCCATCTCTGTTTGTGTCTTACAATTTTTATAGATGATGTACATTGTAGAAGCATGTGCATTCACCAAAAACTGAACATCCATGCTTGCTGAAAGCAGCTGAAAGCAACTTCTACTCACAAACAAGAAAAATGGTATTCAAACAATTTACTATATATTTAAATTACGTCACGTCAATTGCACTTCCGCAGCACAGGGCGCTTTCAAAAGAAAATCATTGGTAATAAACTCAACATTTTTCCAATAAATGGCCATAAAGTAAATAAAATAAAAGCCGGCAGAATTAAATAAAGGTGCAAGTAGAAATGCTCAGTCTAACCTTTGCAGGCCTGTACGTAGCTAGGGTGCGTGGAAACAAAGATACTGGGTCACTTCACCCACGAGAACAATAAACGGAAAATATTACCTTTAGCCGATTGTACACAGTACATGCACCACCATCCAGAGAAGAGTCAGTGGAGAAAAGAAGCTGAGCCTTGGAGCATGTTGAAATTCACCTTCGCCAAAACCAGTACCCGCCCGTCGAGCCAGCTATCTGCCAGTCCAGTAGCAAAGTCCTTAATGGAGCAGTAAAGAACAACTTCAAACCTCGTTCGTTGGCACCGATGCCCACGTCTTTCCGACATGTTCTTCCACCCCGGACCAAAGCGCTATAATCAGGGTTCGGGTTGAACACCTAACCCTACGTGTTACTCAACACACAGTCCGTATATTGAGGGTTTTTTTCTCTTTTTCTCTAAGTTTCCCCGCTCTGCTACTAATTGCTCCTTCCTCTTCCTGTGTCTTCCCTCCACATGACCTCTATCCTGGCACATGACTAATATTTTAATAAAACATGTAAATAAAATACAAATTCTTTTTTTATCACTTTCTCTTACATATTTAAAGCTTTTTAACACAAAACATTTTACAACACATTAAACCGTTTTAAATGAGTGATCCATCCAATAAAGAAATCACATGACCTCATTACATCAGTCCTTCTCGGCCAATGAATTTTATGTTTCACACCATTTATTAATGAGCCAACTATTCACATTCAGACAACTAAACTATGGATCCATACCACACTTTAAACTAATGTTAATACATTTAACCAGGTTACACTTGCATTCCAGCAGTATAAAAAAGATAGTTATAATGATTCATACTTGCAAAAATGTCTATTTAGAGCAATACTGTTTTTTATTGTCATTATAATGCATGCATTTTCAAATATTTCTTGCTTTCGGTACCAACAGAAGCAAATACAGCATTGCATCAAAATTTTTATTTTCCAGAGAGTTAATTGATTTGGACTACCTAGCTTATCAT